>CM065314.1:2715355-3315355 GCA_033032175.1 Saturnia japonica | reverse complement strand
GCGCCCTTTAGCAGCGCTTAAGTTAGACGCTTTCATGAAGGTCAGTTTAGAAATAGTAATGGATTTTTGAGACTTCATCATTATCTTAATTAAATAATTTATCATATTAATGTTATAATTGTAAAGATTTAAGGTGGACTAAAACCGAGACCGACCTTCAAGAGAATTACAAAACTAACTTCGTGATTGTATTTTTACGCTTTAAAGTTTGTAGAGAAATATTATCGGATTTAGTTTGAATTGAATTTGCAATCTTTTTGGATTAAGTGCGATCATCAAAATACAATAATTCGGACGTTCATATTGATGATTAATAGTGGTGTACATTGTTAGCGGGTTTGGGTGTGGGAGGCAGCTCGCTGGGCCGGCGGTATGGCGGGTTGGTGCTGCGGCGGTGCCGTCTGCGTCGCTCTGCTGGCAGCTGCGGCGCGCCGCTCTAGGAGAGCTCTACTCTTACTTTGTGTTAGTATTGCATATTTGCAGCTGTGTTTATGATAGTTATTTGAGATGCAAATGCATGACCGATTTTTACATATAAATCAGAATTTTTAAAATATTATCTACGAACATGAACGATGTTCTTGTGAACAGCGTTATCTGTGTTTTAAATACAATTATTTCTTTCGCTTATTAATAGTGAGCGCTCTTATCTCTTGTTGCCAGTTGGCACAAGCTGTATTTTAGGTAAAATTTGCTGGAATCGTAGAATCATCCAGAGACTCTTTTTATGTGCCTTGTTTTCATATTAAAATATACATTAAAAATATTAAATTTATGACAAAAATATCATCTTTTAAACTTTAAACGAACGATGTTGCATTACTAAGTTATGCTTAGACAGGAATTTAGCTCTGTTTCAAAACAACCATTACATTGTGTTTATTATGGGTGTGGAAATCTATACCTCAATTTAAACATTTTTATTTATCATTACACATTTTTTCACATTAACTTCTACGTCTTTAATATACTTTTTTCTTCCGTTAATGAAATACAAAGAGGTTTCTTCTCTCGTGTCGGTACAAGTTGTATTTTAGATAAGATTTAGCTCGAATCGTGGTGAATATATTTGCCAGTCCGTGAATTTGGAATTAGCAATAAGATAGATAGGTTCGCGGAGGTTTTTTTTATGTCTTGTTATGTTTATGTGTGCCTAATTGCTCAAAGTAGTTTTACTTCAACAGTTTTTTACCGTTTATAGGTTTAGCGTTTTAACCACAAATTTACCTAATCTTAAGTGACCATGGGGCCCAAGATGGTAGCACGATAGACCTAGTGGAAGACTGGCTCTCAAGTGCAGTTACTGGAACACGCCTATTGGTATTTGGCGACAGATTTTCACATAGAGGGTGCACTGCAACTGAGCCATCATTGGTCATTCGAATATTTCTATTAATATAATTAATATTGGTTTGAAGGTGGGTGCCCTGGGTGCGTTAGTTTCGTGCTGGGTGGCCGGCGCGATTCTATGCGCGGGCGCAGTTGCCGCGGCGGACGCGTGCCAGGACCCAGCGGCCGCGCTCGCTCATCATGCTCGTCACAACCTGCCGCAGGACGTGAGTTCCATTCTAATAGTCTAATGAATTTATTATAATACTTGCTGTACCCGCGGCTCCTCCCGCGCTTATTACGCAGTAGTTATTGACATCGTGTAATTTTTTTTTATTTTACTTTTTAGAACTGTCATCAATTATTTTTTTTATTTGCGGAATTTTGTATACATATACTTCCCACGTAAAATATCACTTCTAAATCGGTCAACAAGTTTTTAATTATGTATATCCATTTTAATATCATATTCGTCTCTAGTGGTGTTAAATTTTATGATAAGATCTATATTTTACATACATTCAGTATATGTTGTACATAGTTCATAGTTTCGAGATTAATAGAAAAATAGCTTGCCATAAGCTTAAATTAGAATAAGATTACGATACGTAAATAATTACTGTGTAATTAAAAAAACGCGTTCGGAGCTGCGGGCAAAATTAGCTGTAGACGTAACATAATTAATAACGAATTAATCAGAAACAAACAAATACATCATAGTTTCGCTGTCGTGCTGCAAAAATTACTGCGTAGTTCCATACAATAATTTGCTCCAGTTTAAAATTTTGTGACTTCGAGATTTTGTAAATCCAATCGTTTTACTAATTTTAGCTTTATGGCTTTCTTAGTGAATAAGAGTTTGTGCAGATTTAGAGAATTTAAAAGGAGAGACGTTCCGAATATTTAACTCTTCTTTGACCCAATCAAAAATGAGATAATATGTATGTAATTTTTTTTGTCAAAACTACTTTTAGATGGTGCACTACTACCTATCGTGCAAGGTATCCCGCGAGAATGTATTGACTGCTGAGCTGAGGAACGCACAGCGCGCGGTGGTCGCCGTCCGGCAAGCCCTGGCTGTACTGTCGAGAGGCGCTCCGCATTTATTCAACGATCCCGGTGAGTTTTCACGTCTGTTTCGCTTGCCCCGTGATCCGGATGCCCCTGAATATTGGTGCTGGCGATGGCCTAGGACGCTCGAATATAGGGGAGGGGAGTATTTTGAAAAAAAAGGGAATTGTTTAGTTGCGTTTTTTTAATCGTAGAACGATAAAGTGGCGGCACTGTACCTGATGGTGAGCACATTACGATCCAATAAAATCGGGGAGTACATCTACAAGCGATCGTCGTTTGTCGCTGCTTTTTCCCAAAACCATCAATTACTATCGATTGTCTAAATAACCGATGTATTTATTTTACCAACTCAATTCCACACATTCGCCAAACGGCAAAGACATGAGATAGTAAATTTCTGTGTTCGTGCAGAGATGGAGGTTATCGTAATGTTGCCTGTTCACTGAAGCGGAGTGGAGCGGAGCTGTGAAAACTTCGACCAATAGAATTGCATCTCTAGGAAATTTCAACCAATGGAATTGTATTCGGAACCATGCCCTGGTCTAGGTAACTTCGCTCGGTCAGCGCTTAGCTGTCATCTTTTGTTCTTGCATTACGCGCGCACCGCGCCGCCTTGAATTGTTTTGAGAAGTAATGTCTTTTTGTCGGATCGCGATGTAACTTGTAAATTATTGTCAATTTATTGAATACGTGTTTGTTGGGCTAAGGGACGAGATATATTCTCTTATATTACGGCCGATCGTGATTGTCTTGAAGGTCAATATGCCGTTTGATTTACGCGTACCTCCGTTGGATAACTTGAAGAAAACCTCTTGTAATTGTTCGTTTGAACCGTGTTGGGCCATGGATATATTCCCCTTATCGCGGCCATTTTAGTGTTCTTATATTGTGTAAACTTGTAATCTCGCAACGAGACGTATTGGTATGAGAAGCTGGTGGACGAAGACATGATTAACCTTAAACCTTTATCCCACCTATCCCTTGACTGTTGCCGGTGAATTGTAGAGCTTCTTCCGTCCGTAAACGCCGTTAGTAGTAAGTTTATTTATATTATTGTAAATTGGCCAGCCCTGCGAAAATCAGGCCATTGTTGTGTCACATACAACACTCCATCATTCAGATGACAAGTCTTCCACTGCGCTTAAATGCTAATCCATGAAAACTTGATGGAGGACATAAAAAACTGCATGTCCAAATTTTCAGTGCGTTCTAATTGGTTGAAATTTTTACAGCTCCGCTAAAGCGGTGGACACTCAGCCTAAAACTGTAGCTTCAGAGCGCAATGCGTGTGGTTCTATTTTAAAAGGGAGAAGAGGGGATTAGGTTGGATACAGACACCGTGATAAATAAATTTTTATGCTGATTAAAGTGTTAATGTTGTTTGGTGTCCGTCGGCAGGTCTCCAGCAGACTCTCGGTGCGCTGGGTGCGGGTACTGGGGAAGCGGAGCGAGCGCTCGTGTCGCTGAGCGGCGCGCTCGAGTGCCGGATGGCGCGCGCTTACTTCGTGGCCGGCGCCAGAGCAGCCTGCGATGCTGGTTTGCAGGTTATAACAACTTCTTCTCAACATTTATATATATTACTATAAGTGAGCAAGTATTGTATGTATGTATATAAATGAGTATATATGTATTTGTTTTCTCGGAAACGGCTCCAAAGGTTGAGAAACTTTGTATTTAAATAATGTTATACATTCTACTTTTACCTAGATAGGGGTTTGTTTTTTTACAACACCGAGCAAATTTCTGCCACTCAGATATTAGATCTTTAACTGCGGCGGATATGCTAGTGACTATTTTAAGTTAAGACAATTGTCCGTCAGTTGGTACTATGCGTCGAGTAAAATACTTCAGTACTTTGCGAATATTTCTGAGAGTATTCTAAGAATTAATGTAATTTCTATTTTGGCTTCATTACAGGCGCTCTCGCTTCAACTACTGGCGGCTGTCGCAGCTGGCTTCCTCTTCACGGCGATCGTTCTAGTCGACTCGCACGCCTGGATATACATTAATACGAAGTAAGTAAATAAATCGTTAAATGCCCTAAATAATTGTCGGGCAAAGGCCTTTCCGAGAGAGAAACATTTCTTTCCTTCACCGTCAGCTAAATCAATTAAATAATATATTTTACATTAAAAGTGAACGAGACGCAAATGTCGTAGAACCAAATTCTCATCAAAATTACTAAAATAAGTTATCAAGTTTCAAAGAACTAAAATTAGTATACAGATGCGTTAAAAACAAATCTTTTGATAACAATTTGAAAATGTATTACACGTGCAACTAACAATGTACTTCGAAGAAAGAACGGATAGATGACGCTTAAAACAAATCTGACCACTACGTGTGACTCCATGTGCAATCGATTTTACCGCAACCGTGTGCTTTTTTTTAATCGTAGCACAGCAGTGTGACGAAACATTACCTGATGGTGACAAAATCTTATAATTTCGACGAGCACCGTGGGATCTACAACACGTCGCTGTCATACGACGCCTGCTCTAATGTCTTTTCACGTTATGCTTGAAAGACTCATTGACATAGGAAGGAAGGAACAGACTGGCTAGGAGATTCCACAGTTTCACAGTGCGGTAAAGCTAAGACGTATCAAACATCTTTGTTCGTGCCGAGATGGAAGTTACCGTAAAGCTTTGTTTCCGGAGCCCAGCGCGTGTGGTTCTGTTATGTAAAGGCAGAGGCAGGAGAATTAGGTTAAACAGCTGTTCAGAACACTCGCCATGATAGGGGGAGGTAGGGTTGCGTCAACACGCATTTGGTGTAAAGTCCGTCATAGTGACTCGCTTTTGCTTGTCGCGTTTCGGGATCAGGTCGGCATGATATTTCACCTGACCCAGAGTCAATGTGTCGTTGGACAGAATTATTGACCTTTATTTCTCCACAGACGCAGTGGTACCGGTGAGGAACAGGCACCGTTCCTGTCGAGCGGCGGAAGCAGTGCCGCCAGTCGCACTCTGCCCCGGCCTCCGCCCTACCCCAACGGCAAGCCCCTCTCTTACAGTGCAGCCGTACAGCTCATGGACCTCGGTGACAGGGAGCGACCCAGGTCAACTAACATATAGAATTATTTAAATAACATAAATGTATGAGTACCAATATTATAAAGAGGAAAGATTTGAATTTTGTGTGTAATGAGTAAACTCAAAAACTAGTGGACCGATTTTAAAAATGCTTTCACCGATATGAAGCTAGAGTATCAGTGAGTAACATAGGCTATATCATAATTTGAAAAATTAATTTATTCCTCATAAAAATGTTGATAGTTTTACACAAAGTATGAAAAATTGCCCGCACCTGGCTTGGCGATGTTTGTCGTATAAAATTAACACGGGTGAAACGGTGTGGCACAGCTAGTATTATATAAAAGGACACCGTGACTGGCTGATCTATCAACACACGTTTTGGGCTGTTATCTGACACACAGATATTTATTATGATGAAGACATCTGCTAAGAACGGTTTTTTTTTTTTAAATCAACCCATAACAGAATGTAACGGGGTTTCAAAATTTGTTTGAAGAAACTATTTCTAACACGACTGAAACCGTGGGGCACAGCTAGTTATAGTATAAGTGTGTTTGCAGATCGCGTATGTCTGGTAGCGCGACACTGGGCCGCGGGTCTAGTGGTGCGAGCGCGGGTGTCGGTGCTGGCGCGGGCGCAGGTGGCATGATCGCGGGTGGTGCGGGGGGACTGAGCGGGTCGCACACGCTTGGTCGTGCGCCTCACAACGGCAAGTACGCGACGCTCAGCAAGCAGTGCAAGACTCTAGAGAGCAACGACTTCTACTGAGACCGGCCCGGCGGCGGCGGCGCAGCGGCAGCGGCAGCAGCGCGCTCCATATCGAACACAACACCGGTATGTTCGTACATGTTCTATTACATCAGAAGTGGGACTTTTTGGTGGGTTAACTATCTTAAACGTAACGAAAATAGAATATGGTAATTCTTATTTTTTTAGTTTATTCTTCAGCCTTTTTTTTACTTTTCTCTCTGAGGTATTATAAGTATTTTCTTATATTATTATTTATTCAGAAATGGTTAAATGAGATAGCTTTATCTTATTTGTGTTGGTAATGGTCAGGCACGGTGGGACGCGCGACGAGCTTGAACCGTTTCGACCCGAAGTACGCGTCGTTCGGACCGCGCGCACCCCGCCCACGCCCCGCCGCGCCGCCCCCGGCGCCCACACTCGCCACGTTCTCCCCCGCGCCCCCCGCCGGGCAAGACAAGTACGCGACCGTGCGGCCCTCGCGACGTACCGAACCGCAGCCGCTGTCCGCTGCAGCGTTGGAGTACCGCTCGCTGCAACGGCCCCGTAGACATCACCAGCCGGGATCCGGTACGGCGACTCAACACCGCCGTCGACCCGAACGACCAGACCGACTTCATCATAATGATCAGAAAGACCTTTACGCTGTCACTGAGTTGTAAAATACACCGTTTTACAGTTTGCGTCACTTGTCACGAGCAAAAAGCAGTTCTTATTACTAAAGTGCGTTTTTTAATGCCACGGAGTAAAATAACATTTCAGGTGTTTCTATTTAATTGGATTTAAAAAATACTGATGTCCAACCAATGCGACGAACTAATCGTATAATCGTACAGCTTTCGAGATATTATTTTTATTGTAGTTTTTTCTCTTGTTCTTTCTGTTCTGTTTAGTCTTTTTAAATAACCGGGTATGTTGAACTAATTCAACATATTTTAATCAATAAAATATTTAAAAAAAAACTTACATTCAGCATTTAAAAAATGAACGTGGCAGCATTATTTTCAAGTTTCACATTAGTGATTGTCAATTTACTCTATGTGATGATAAACGCTATAGTTATCTTGGTAGTTGGAGTAAGTAATTGACGAGAACGGTATTGATATGAACCAACGTCACGCAACATGTTTTGCCCCTTTACTCATCGCTAAATATAGAAGTGTGCTTACGTCTCGTGACGCAAACTATATCTTGTATCTTTAAACCAATTCACATAACAGTGACATGTGTTAGAGAGAAAAAAAAAACAATAATAAAAGTTACCTATGCGACGTAGAAATATTAGCAAGTTAGAAACTACACTAAGCTATATTCAGTTTTGCTGAAGGTGTTTGACGTTTTTCGATTACGACAATATTTTTCATTTTCTGTATACATATATACGCCGAATTAGCGTTCGAGGTAGAATAACGATCGAATATATCTTAACGAGACGAATTTGTACTTTTTTTCATTTTACAATAGTGATGGGGAATTAATAATGTTGTGAAAAAAAACGACCATAATTAAATAATAATTGTATTATTAAAAATGAAACAAAAAACTCGACTGCAATAAAAACACTTGACTGTAAATTTTTTCTACTTTAGATTTTATATATAGCTTATGTCATTCACATAATTAAGGCGATTCTAATGATACCTCGTATGCTAAAATCCACCAAGCTGTTTAGGCTGCAGAGCGTGCCAAATAAACAGACATACATACATACGCTCGAAAAAATTAACCCCGCTTCTTAACTGTCGGGTAACTACTTTTATGTTATGGCAACACTGTGATGTGTCACATGTGTATAAAAAAATCTCATTGAGATTATTCTGGTGAAAAAACAAAACGAAATAAAGTGTCAAGTATCTTACAATGGACTATAAGTATAAAATTGCTCAATGTGTTTGTTATTTCGTGTGATGATCTGAATAACTAACGAAAGAATAGTCAAAAAATGAACCGGACTGACATTATTATTATTTATTCGAATGTAATAATTAAATTAGATATTGATATTTGAACGTGGATATAATGACATTTTTAATATAAAATATCGGACCAAGGATCAAGTTTGTGTGTGGCATGTTGTCTATGATTTTAGCAAATAATATATTTATGTGTCGCATAAATAATTCATAAATTCAATGAACTAAAATATAATTTAAAATGGCCTATAAATCAAAAATAACTTTTAGAATTTTTTAAATACTTTTTTACGTTTTCATGATTTTAATTATTAGTATAACAGTCTTTTATGATTTTTGAAAGTACATTTATTTGTAATAACATACCGACTGTCTAACTTCATTGGAATACTATGGCTGTACGTTTTGGACTCGAGTTTTTAGCTCAATCTAGTTTTTAAGATACAAAATATGGTCTAATAACTGTTGACGGTATAACGGTTGTTAACGTTATTGCTATTTAGCGTTATCGATAGTTGAAAGCTAAAGTAAAAAAAAAAAAACGTTATCGGAACGTTCCGTTAAAAAACGTAGGATCGGCTCCAAGCGATTGTAGACATATTTCACAGTAATTAATTAACTTATTAGTAAACAAATGTATATATAGTAATAATAAATAAAGTTAATTATACGGTATATGTATTTTTGTGTGATTTTTGTATCGTAATCTAATATATTAATTTATAATTCGTGTAACGGTCGAAATATTACATTTATTAAAAACAAATTGTTATTTTGGAATCTCTATTCGGTTTGATTTTTTTTACGTCCTTATTACGGAATATTGTTGTTCGACGATTTAAATTGTAACGTTGAATTATATTTGATGGTACTTTATAAATTAAAATATCAAAAATTATTTAGTAAAAAACAGTTGTAATACAGTTATTAATTGTAAATAGATTTTAAAGGGAAAACAAAGCATTCCACTGTGTGTGTGTCTCACTTAGAATTAATTGGAATTCTTTTTTGAAGCAATTTTCATACTAAAATCGCCGATATTACTCTTTGTAAATAAGGTAAAAAGAAATACTGCCATTTAAATAAACAATGTTCGTTAATATTTAAAAAATAAATGTAGTTATTCTTATCATAATGGAAACGGTACTGCTCTTGCTATAACACCACTAAATATTATTGTAATTTATATACTAGTGAGGTGACCGTGAAATTATCGCGTTGAAGGTTACTACCTATAAAATAACTGGTTTTAACCGGAGACGTTACCGTTATAGCGTTTCACCGGTTATTTTATAACGTTAATATTAATAGTAGTATTTATTAAATTTTTAGTCTTAAGTAAAGCTGGTACCATAATATTATTCATTAAAGTGAACCGTTTTGTAACTCAGTATTGAATCAATAAGAAATTTTGTGAGATTTTACAACGATATTCGTACGTGTTTTTGATAGTAATCAATATGTATTTAAAAACTTCACTGTACAAATTGTTGTATGAAAAATTAGTAGCTATATTACTGTGTCTTTCTTTGGTTTTACCGTAAATTTTGGAGACAATACCGATGATGTTTTATAAATAGACGCGTTATACTATCACTAAAATCACTTTGAAAACTTTACAAATTTTGTTATCAGCATGTTGAAACAAAAGAGATAGGAGATCACAGCGTAAGGCGGAAACTCTGTTGTCAAAAAAGGATGAAAGTTTCTTCTCGCTCACGCCGGTATCAAGTCAAAAGTGACCAGAAGGCAATGGCATGTAAAGAGCGTCAATCCGTATCTACATATAAAATATCACTGAACAAAAATATGATTTTCAGATAAGTGATGGAATATTCTAGATAGATACTAAAGAACATACAGTTTAACGATTGGTGGATACGATTTCGTTTTAAGATTGAATAGCTAATAAATAAATTATTAGTTTTATTTATTAAAAAAATAGCATTTTATTCCGTTCCTATTATTTTAATGTTTTATTTTTATGTTCTCCTGAACACATAATATTGTGTAAAAAATCTAACGGTACCGTAAGCAGTGTATTCGCCAAAGATAAACGCATAATTTAATATTTAATGTAATGTAAGTTATTTATAAGGGTTTGTATAGCACGGACTTATTTTTTGTTTTTATACGAACGTCTGTTCAGGAGTTGAAATTTAATGGTGTTTTTATTTACGTGTTGCGTTTTAACTCATACCTTGTTTATCTTGGTTTGAATATATTTTAGAATTTACTATGTTTGCACAATACTTTTTGGGTTTTTAAATTATGCTAAAGCAAAGTAGTAGGGGACCCTTAAAACGACAGACTTGCCATGTTAAAAAAAAGGTTCTAGCAGCCTTACAATTTCAACCTTAAAATATCAGATGATTAGAAAAATACACTATAATAATATACCAATAGTATTAGTAGTGTTTTATAAATAATTATTACGAAATATTCCTGAAGTCATACGCACATGAAAATATTAAAGTGCTAAGTGGGCAACCCGGCAAAATTAAATATGTCAAGCTTTTCACAGCAACAATGTTTTCATTTGTTTGTCCTAAACCATTGATCCGATTGTTATAAATTTTTCGGTTCGGTGAGTTGTTGTATGCACATCCGCGTATTTTCTGTATCAGTCCAACCAGATGACAATAAGTGGTGCGCGAGTCGTTTTATATCAAAGACAATTGGAACGAAGTCGATGGCAAAAATTATAGATTTATAAATTATAACATACACTCAAACTCGGTAACAAGTTCTTATAACACAATTAGTACTTATTTATGTCTTCTATGAATTTAATTTTATCATCTTTTCTTGTTTTTTTTTTTTTTATTTTACTTATCGCTATATTCTAATTTGTCGACTTCGGCTTATATGTGTAACATTAGTTATACAAAAAAGTGTAAAAATGGTCAATTTAAATGTTTTCTCCTACATATGTTAAATTTCGACTCCTTGACTGTACTTCGTAGAAGTCTAAAAGATCTATATATATAAAAAAAAACATTACGAAGGTTTATTTTTGTTCTCGTTTGGAAATATGTACTAAAGTTTTCTTTTACTTGTAACATAATATTTTTATTATGGACTTTAACTAAGAAGATTGAAAGTTCAATTTCTGATATTACTTTAAAAAAAATATTAAATTTATGTAACAAATTGGTTTATTTTTTTCTTTGTATAAATTACACTGCATTTCAAAATTTTCGATGATGTTTTTTATATTTATTTTTTCGTTTTTTTTTGTTGTTAACGAATATAGTAATGTCCTTTATAGTGGAATGAATATGCAATAACGGAAAACATACTATCATAAATGATAAGAATTCACAATTTTTTGAATGTAATTATTAATGCACACTATTTATAGTCGTAAACAATTAGAAACGAGTTGTATAATATGTTATTGTTCTTACGAGGTGATCAATTTCTCACGGGCTAATTATTTCTACTTTTTACTACTCGGTGTGGAAGTTTGGATGGTTTTTTAAATAAATTTGGACAGTTTCATATCGTGTCATCGTATCTAGCGTACGTCACACAATACCTATATTTCACATCACACACACATCATATCTGTGAAATTGATGTCGATATGACACATGATGTAAATGTGACGTCAAACTAAGGTAACATGGTCACCATACATGTTTGTTTGCTGAGATGGGCATTATTTTATCAAGGGAAGCTTATATTAAATTTATAATAGTAAAATCTGCTAAAAACATAATCATTGTGTCAGGTTAATTAGGGTTTGAGATCGTTATTAAGATTGATCTTAAAAAAATAATTAACAGAAATAAAGCCCGTATCGGTCATACCAAATTATATTATAAAAATTAACCTTGGATTAGTGAAATTAGTTAGTGAACTTTACAAAGTGCAGCCCCGGATTTATGATGTTTCCAAACTGATATAAAAAACTTGCTATTTTCTTCCAGTGTTTGCGATTTTTAAATGCGACGGCAATTCTCCAAGCAAAGACCTCACACACGCTATGCACGTGTTCACAATTCAACATAGGATGCTTTCTAGAATGACGCTTTAGTAAAACAGGTTGCTTTTCAAACACATGAATTTAGTGTTCTTTAAAATGCCATCTGGAGCAAGTAGTCAGGTTCGCCCTCCTCTAGATTCCAAGCTGATGAAGTGATGACATAAACTGACGATATCATAGCACAACTGCGTGCGTACGGTGACGTGAGTACTGGCTGTCTAGGGGTTGCTGGCGTGTTTTTTTCCCGCCAATAGTTAAAATCATGATCGAGTTTTGTAACGCTTGTAATTTGCGTTTTTTGTTCACTTAAACTAACTCATTTCACTAATTTACGGGTCGACATTGTTTATTATAGGTCGAACTTACTGTGTTATGCTTATGATTTTAAAAACTTCACTTTTTTACATTGGATTGTAATTTATTGCCTACAAAAAAAAAGTTACCATAGTTTCGGTAATTTTATATAATTTATTATTATAAGATTACATACATATGTGCCATATTACAAAATGCATGTTTATAATTGAAGTGCACAGGGGTAGGATAAATGTATTCATAGATTTTACTTTTCAATATAGTGTGGCGTCTAATGTTGGGGTAAATTGAACACATATTTAAGTCCAAAGGTGAACGTACGCCAAGTTTTTAATTATATTTTTGTAAACCAAGGTCACAGAAATATTCAGGCTATAATATGTTCATAATTCTTAATGTTAAAATGAATTTTACTAATACTTTTACAGTTATATAGTAATTAATGTATAAAAAGATTATATATTCTTTTCTAATTGGAGTTTAATCTTTAATTAGAATTTTCTCAATTTATTGCTTTTGTGTCAACGCTTTTTCCTCCCTGGGTCCTTCAATTATTATTTAAAGTTTGTATGATTCTCGTGCTATATTTTTGGTAAATGATTATTAATAGACATTATTAAAATTAGAATCAAAATTACATTGTGTTTTGTTTTTCGTTATTATTAATTTAACAGGATGGTAATGTTTTATGTTCTTTGTTTTTTGAAGTCAATTATGGTGCGCCCGTTATATGATTGATCAAATACATAATTATGTACGTTGCGAGAAATTCTCAGTCAATATTTATTAGGTACATGTAGTTATTTGTTAATGGATAAAAAGGTGATTTTAATAAAGTCTTCGCTTAACCACCGTATGTATGGGTCGGTCGTATATGAGTTCTTCTCGTACGGCCGTATATTATATTTTGTGGCTGTATTATAATTAGATGATATTATGTTCAAATGTACCTAAATAAAAATTGCGTTTCCGATAGGTATAATCAAATAAAACTTTTTGGAAAGTATTTTCTTTTGTTGATTTCCATTTTGATTTTATGAATATTTTGCTTGACTCAATTTCTTGCAATGTACTGTAAAATGTTTTAATTGTATAACCTCATCTCATCTCGTGATGTATGAAGTGTACTATTGCGTATAATATAAACTGTTGATAGAACAAATGTATGAGTTTACAGTGGCAATAAAGGAATATAAAAATCTAATCCGTTCGTTTTATTTTATTAAAGTACCTATTGTAATGTTTCTTATCACGAAAATAATATAATAGAAATGACTATTAGCTATATATACCTTACACGTAATCAAAGATTTGGTAAATCGTTGTTACAAATAATCATTGATATAAAAATATGTAGGTACGTAATAAAAGTAGGTGCTTAAGCACCTAATTGATAAAATACATTTGTTGACGAATTACCTAGGTACTAGTTGTTTAGGTTACCTTATAGGTATTATCGCATTTTAATACCTACATTGTAGGTTAATGTTTGACGATAACCTCAGATGTTAAGTTAGTTAGATCGCGACTTATTTGATAATTTGCATGTACGGCAATAGTTCAAGGCGAGGTATTGCCACTTTGATACCTTTGAGCTTATTGCCTCGCTTTCGCGGCTGAGTGCCTTCCGCACTCGCCCCCAAGCCCGGCGAAGCTGTCGAAGCCTCTAATGGCTCCAGGGCTTATAAGGCTAACAGTACATATTAAGTTCGAAAAATATGATATCAAGTAGGTATAACTCGCGCCAAACTTTATGGCCAGTCTGAACACAGTGATGAGTCCGAACTTGCGCATTGTACAGTCGAATAAATAATACTTAGAACGCCATAAATAGTATGTTATTTTGCTTTGCTTATTCATTAACTTTTAAATTTGATATTAAATATAATTTATTAAAATATATTTTATGTTTGTAGATACTTAAATTTGTGTTCTGCGTAAACTAATGCGCATGTTCACAGCGGTCGGTGTGTTGTGCGAGGTGTGTAACTTGGCCGTAGATAGTAACATGCTAAACCTGGAAATTGGTTATACTTATCTAGATATAATTGCTTTGGTGGTAGGATACGACAACAGCTATGTCCGATTGGTTCGCAACCAACATTCAGCTTTGTATCGTGTTCGGATATATCCAGGAATCAAGCGGGTTAGTGGGGATCTGTTCTCGACTTGGCCGTGACCACCATGCACATGGTGATAAACCCATTGTTACAGCTTAAAATAAGATAGGTTGGTCTTGGATTCAAATTCAAGTCTTACGGAACAGCTTCACAGTTACCTTCACTGGATGAGCAGTCACTTTAAAGTGAATATCTGATTTTTATGCGTTTTTTACTTTAAATTGATCGGAGCACTCGCGAGGTCATTTGCTCGTTAATTTGATCCGCGCTGAAGAAGTTGTATTTTTCAACGTAGAGGGCGCGAATGTCACTTATGTTATGGGAAGGGAAGTGATAAAAAGGATTAGGATTGATCACCCATCATAGTAAGTCTCTTCGGTTTGTCACATTACGGTATCAGCCAATGTAAATCTACACGCCGAGAGGCTTGTTGGTCAGTATGACAGCGGCCACCGGCAAAAGATTTCCGATCTCTAGGTTGTCCGAGTTGTTTTAGGATTGTGATGTGTTTACCATCAGGCATAGTTCAGTCACTATGACATCATCCTATAAAAATATGTCTGTCAATGGAACCTAATATCTCTGTGAACGTCGCTGTTCTAGGACGAGGGCCAGGAGCGTAGCTACCGCCGCACCGTATCAAAGATACTGGGCCCCGAAGGTACAGAGACTAAATATTACACTTTCAAATATTACACTTGGTTGGTACTCTTGGGTTTCTCCACAGTTGTATAATCATATAAGTACTTACTAGTTCTGCTATGTGATTAATCTGGGTCTTCTGGGTCTGCATTCGGTACAACCAATAAGAACATAGGCAACAGGTAAATGCTTGAATCAGAGCGCTAGCTTGAGACTGCATAGTAAACTCTACGATCAGATGTGATCAGACATTTTATCATACTAGCAAATACACATATTTTACTTTGTCTCTGATACCTAGGGAAACAATGTTAATACCAAACATGTTTTGATTTATTTTGCTCCGAGTAGGTATCTAGTGAATATTGAACCAGTGGTAGGTCAGTCAGTATCAGTATACTGGTAGGATTGTACTCCTAAAATCAACAATATGTATCATATACGTCGACGTATTGAAAATGCCACAGATTACATTTTTTATTGATTTTGGTACTACGTACAACATAAGTGGTATTTTAAAACCTATTATTAATTGGTTTAAAAAATAGTTATCTGCTGTAACCTCATGTTTGCATTATATGTATATTAGCAGTCGCCCAATGATCGAAATTCGACCAGCGACTTTTTAATCATAGACTATTTTCTGTTTGACATTTGCAGTATGAACCCGAACAATGAATAATATCACTTGCTGTTGATGTCACTTTTCATTGAGTGACAATGTCAATATTTTGGGGGGTCTAAGTTCAATGGCATTGGTCGGGATAGGATTCGCAGTATTAATTTATTTCTATGATAAATTAGTAACAAATATTATAAATAAATAATAGCTTTCTGTACTCCTTCTCCATATAAACTTTAAACATGACAAATCTCAAAATCTTCCGTGCACGCATTAAGCTTAAAAAGGAGTATCAAGTTTTTGCTTCCCGTATTAATATAATGATGATTTAACAAGACATGTTTCTAATCAGTGTTATCAAAATTCAGGTCCGGAAATGCCTTCGGTTTTAGGTCACTGCGAGTCACGTTCCGAACAATTTGTAATCGCTTTTCATTACAAAACAACAACAATAATAACAGTAGTTTCACTTTTAGATTAAGATCTTGATTTTGATTATCAATGACGTTTCGCATATTTCAGCTTAAACAGTTTTATTTTATACTTTATACTATCTGTGCCCCACGGTTTCACCTGTGTTAGTTTTATCCGACAAACACAGCGCCGCCAACGCACCCATGTAGTCTATCATAATTGTTCTTCCCGCAAATACAAATTAATTTAATTTTTCATTATCTAATCAACTATGGGTCAAAATAGCATACTCTAAAGAGCAAAATTTAACTTCATAAAAATTTATATGTGATGAAGTATCTTTTTTTTGTAAGGGTTAATATGCCATGTCTAAAAATAATGCTTTTTATCACTTTTTGATTTTCAATACAATTTTGTCACAAAATACCTTATTGTGGCTTATGTATAAGAGATGGTATATGCTATCGCTGACTTTTTTAGATATACTAAGGACCAATATTATTGTAGAACATTGTATTTCCGTATCATTAACGATTAAGCCAGCGCGCGCTTAAAGCAGTTTGGGAGGGCCTTGACGAATATTTAAGACTATCTGAGAGTTGTAGCCTAACCTTAAATACTATACTATTCCTCGAGAATCTGGCTATCATATATATAAAAAAAAATCTCCAATACGACTGGTATTTCCAGAGATTAGCATGTTTAAACAAACAAAGTAACAAAAAAAAAATTTCCATTTTATTATGTTATTATAGATTATAGATCAAAGATTAGTTTCCGCTAGTGCTTAAACTAGATACCGTCGGCGTACTATAAAAATGCGGCAATCAAAACTACGCCGAATCGGCGTACTCGAGTCGGTGTCATACCGACAATACTATATCACTTTGACAAGCCTCATTTCAAATTCACAATACGATATTAAGTTGCTGTATTCTACGAGCTATTGTTTGTAGGTAGCGCGGTATCTAGTTGAAACGCCAGCGGAAACCTATCATTAATATATGCTTATACCGTTCAGTACAAACTCTACGCTAAGGGGTAATGTGGCACAAGTTGACGCTAAACCTTGAAGAACTAGCAATTGCTGCTGTCGGAACACACTTGTGGTTCCTTGGCGATTTGGCGACTAAATGAAACTCTGTCGCCAACATTTATCAGTATGATCTGGCAACTACGCTTGAAAGCCAGACCAAGGTCTAGGCTTAGCATATCACCATTTTCGACCACACTGGTCCATAGCACTGAAACTGTGATCACAAGCTACCGTTGCTGTAAGCCATAAATACAAAGCAAAAATTTCTTGACATTACAATATTACAACACTGAGTAGAGAAGGGAAGCCAGAGAGAGTGGCGCCGTAACGCGTTACGTTACGAAGCGGTTTACCTTCCCATAAGAAGTTATCACTTCAAAAATATAATTACAACAAGACGAATCGTATTTCTTAAAATTTTATTGATCGTTTACAATAGGAAAACGCATGTCAGTTTTATTTAAATATTTTGAAAAATATTCTTCGGATTCATTTTTCATTTGGTCATCGAAGTACTGCACCCAGTTGCCAGATTTACCTAAATTTAAAATGTAATTTAATAAGTACATTCGAGCCTGATTTAAATTGATTTATATATTTATCGAAAATTTACCTTTCCTGAAAAAAGTTTTCTCACTATGCTCGCTATTTTTAGTAAATTTCGAATTATTCTTCATGTTATTAAAACTTAGATATTCAGCTAAATTGTATTTTTGCTCCACTGTGTAGTCGCGGCCGAGAAATTTACATACTCTGTTTATGACGTCTAGTAAATTCTGAAAGAATTAAAAGAATATTATGTGCATATTTTTGTATGTTAATTAATTTATATTATGTAAATTAACGAAACTTTATTTTTTCTTTTATGTAAGAGTGAGCCTTTTTCATATAAGCGCTTAAGTCAATTTTTACCTATACAAAATACATTGAAAAGTCGAATTCAGGTCTGACTTATTTTTTTTAAATAATGTCATACCTTTTTAGTTATTTAAAGTAGTTTTTTTTAGTTAATACATATGATTAATATTCACCAAGTGAAATGCCATTTTGTAATTAACACTAATGGATGATTAATTATGGTTAGTCATAGACACAAAATCCTCGATAATTTTTAACATCATAGAATTCAATATAATACTATTATATTTTTTAAAATGGATCATAAGACATAACTTCCTTGTTTATGAACCGATATAGATGATTTTTTTCTCGTTGGAAAGAGATCGAAGATTCGAAGATACACCAGGGAACTCCTTATAATCATAATAACTTTTAAAATTATATTTATTTTTTAACTTTTGTATTGTTTTGTAAAACTTTTTGAACAATATTCCGGAGGTGGGCGATGGCAACTACAACAGTTTTTAACTCAAGTAGTTGCCAAGAGTTCATTCTGTTGTTTTAAAAATAATATCTTAATGTTAAAGTAAATAAATAAATTGAAGTTGATATGTATTCTTTTTGTATAAAAGGTGGCTTTTTAAAGTATGATCTTTTCGAGTGTTTGTTATGTGCTTTTTATGTACGATATACTTATAAATCCTTCAGAATAATCGTCCGCGTCACTTACTTTTTGCATTTCTTCATAAAACAAGAAAAGAATATTTGGATGATTACGTTTTTGCCATGCTTCCTCAATGTGAGGAAATATCGGAGTATGAAGAACTGGAAACAAAAACATATTGATTTAAAAGAGCAGAAAGTTATGATATATAGTTTTATTTTTCAAAATTGAGAACTCTATATTACTTAGGTCATTTTTGAACAAGTCCCAAAACTCTTTAAATGTTACGTCATCGTCGAAATATCCAAATAATTTATGCATGAAATGGTAAGACACTGCAGCATCACGAGGATCTCTAGCTATGTAGAACACCTGAAAAACAAATATGTAAAATTATTAGGTAACTGTTCCTAAAAGGTATAAGGTAATTACAGGAAAAATGCTTTTATGATACGTAGTTATAGAAGCTAGAATACACTGCCTTCGGACTCGAATATAGATCTCTTCTGCACTAGCATACACACGGTAAGACGCTTATTAACTCAAGAATACCTACTGCAGCACATATCGACACTAATTTTATTATATTATTTTGATATGTTTATTATTATGGCGTTTATTTATTAAGTTATTCAAAGGTGAAGGTGAAGTTATTTTATTATTTATTTATTCACTTTTTTTAGATATATTAGTCTGTAAGCCTTCCTAAAAATGATAAATAAAATAAAATATTGAAATCGAACATTGAATTATTGATTACACATAAACATACTTAAGATCTAAACTTTATTATATGTACAAAACTTACTTTTCATATAGATTAGTTATATCATATTGAACTAAATGGGAAGGTAGATGAGCAGTATTTTCTTATCTGTGGCGTGGACATACTCATAAAAATAAAACCTTTCTTTGGCGGGATCGTATAGTTCATGATGTGGTGTTTTTTACTATCTACTATCTTTTGAAGTGAAACTTCTTTGCGCGCATGAGGGTAAAATTTTTACGGATGCAATGCGTCATGAAGACGCGTTACGAAAATGTGTAACGTTTTGCGAGAGAGAGGGAGAGAGCGATTGAGATCGATTGAGAGAGAGTGAGAAAGGGCGAATGTAGCATGAATCACGTAGCCACAGGTGTTAAAATAAATAAACATTTTGTGATAAATTTGTAAATCGTCCTATACTAATTAGTTGTTCTGAGTAAGTAATAGGTATATTTGTTATCTTTTTGTATATACAATTTTATATGTTAATTCGTTTGAAGGTTAGGAAGTTTTAATATTTACAAATAACATGTGGCATTTTAAGTTGTCACTCGTCATTTAAGAATTCAATATATGTACTTAATATTTTAATGACAATTTAATTCATTAATTTCCTAACTTATCTTCCCTTTTCCCTCCCTCTAAGTCTCGGAAATCTGAAGCTTTAGATTAGTATAAATATAAACGAAATTAAAAAATTAGTTTGCCAATGAAGTTTCACTTCTGACCTGCGCACCTTGTACACACGATTTTTTTTTTTATTATATTAAAGGTCACATTTTGCATAATATAGCTTGGTAGTTGGTTATTGTGCACATGGACGTGGTTAATCAGTATGCTTTATTGAAGGAATATACCTACTGTTTTTTCTGGTTTACAACCGTACGATAATTATCGTACATGTACGTTAATTGAATGCATTTATAGGATTTACAGTAGCACATTACTATCGTATGATAATTTGATGATTCAAGAAATCCCATAAAAAGGTCGTTATCTTGGTAAAAGGCGGAAAAAAGAGATAAAGGTTGTAACGAAGCTAAGGTTCTCTCGACAAGCTAATAAAAAGATCCTTCTGAGCGGAAATCGGTGAGTTAGACAGTTCTGGGCTAAATACTATACATTACATGCGAAAAGACCAGGAGTATGTAGTGAAGAAAGCATTGCAACTACCTGAATTTAAGAGAGGTAGAGGAAGACCTCCGGCTACGTGGTGGGCTAACGTGATGAAACTCCTATCGGGGAAAGAACTGCCCAGATTGACCTGGTGCCAAAAAATTAGGGGAGCCTACTCCAAAATGGGATAGAGCTTGGAAGAAGAAGAAGATGTACGACAGGTGCAGCACTTTCATTATTTTTAGGTCCTGTTTAAAAATTAGATGATTTATAATTAGATTTGCAAAATTTAAAACTTGTAATGTCTGATCAGCTGGCTAGACACCCCTTCCCTCTAGGAAAATTCACTAACTACGCCAATGATTTTGTAAAAGTGAAGTTTTAATATTTACAAATAACATGTGGCATTTTAAGTTGTCACTCGTCATTTAAGAATTCAATATATGTACTTAATATTTTAATGACAATTTAATTCATTAATTTCCTAACTTATCTTCCCTTTTCCCTCCCTCTAAGTCTAAGAAGATTGAGAATAATAACAAGTACCATGAATTCGGAGATGTTTGATGACACTTTGTAAAACTAAATAAATACCCACTTGATAGTGGCAGTATTGATCTACAATAGCGAGGATTGGTTGCCAAGTTAGCAAGAAGAAGAAAAAGAAGACCTACTTAAAGTGGAGGTACGTGTAACTTGAATACCGCTTTTTGGAACATTTTTAATTAATTGCTGGTAAATATTTGATATATATTACTTCGCATCTGTTTGAAAGAAACTTACCTTAGCTGTGTCGAGTAGTTTTGGTGGGAGAAGTGACAGAGGCAGATGACTTTTGACGTATCGTGGCGACGCCAAGTTGGATAGAGTCCGAAAATCGTCGAAAGTTGCCCGGTGTGCTGGATTAGTGGACGGCGGGTTATTATTTCGATTTTCTGAGGCTTGCGTTGGGTGCCTTAAAAATTAAAAAAAAAAAAAAAACTGTAGGAGACCTAACCTTTGTGCTAGCATATTATAATATATACATGAACATGATGGATTTTTGAGATGGGGCAGTAAGGGTAGATTGTAGCTACACGAAAACTTTCTGAGGAGACCGTCCTTAACTTTTTTAGATATATTGACCTTTACCATATCATTTACAGTTTTTTTAAGTGTACACTCAGCAAGAAAATGGGCATTTTACACAAACACTTTTTTCATGCCAATCGATCCTGTTTCTTTTAAGGACCAATAAACTCTACGGGACCAACTGAGGTTAGAGTACCAAAAATGTCAGAAATCGTAAAAAAAAATCCCATAGTTTTCGTAAGAAATCATCGTGGCTTCAATAACCTTTTAAATTAATACAAGTATAGGGGCCGCCCGCCTCCCACATCATTCCGCATAATAAAATGCGCGCGCGGTAATTGATCATTATTTTGCTGCAGAGTTATTTTAAAACTGTGATATCTCCAAAGATATTTATTGAAATCAATTGATGTCAAGAACAATTTTGTTCAAAATGAAATACTTGTGATGAATATTGTATTTATTTCAATAAGGAATAATACCTTGTTTATAGAAACATCTTCGCAAATAATGCATTATTTTAGAACATATTTTATTACCATAAATAAGGTTATGTTGAGTGAACCATAAAAGATAGCCAAATGCTATCGCAGACTTTTTTAAATCTTTTTAAGAGAAACAATTTCGTCACACATGGTTGTTACGTAACTTTAACAATTTACGCAACACATGCAATGGAAGCTCTCGAAAGCAATAAATTTTCTGGGGTTTTGGAACATTTTTCATTGATGCTCCGCTCCTATTGGTCGTAGTGTGATGTTATATAACCTATAGCCTTCTTCGATCAATGGGATATTCAACACAAAAATATTTTTTCCATTCCAACAAGTAGTTTCTGAGATTAGCGCGTTCAATCAAACAAACTGACAAAGAATCTCTTCAGCTTTATAATAATTGAATAGATTCATTAAATTAGGGTTTACACCCTATATTATGTAATACTGATAGCGTTTTGTGTGATATAGCTTGGTTATTGTGCTTATGTGAAATGGATTATAAATACAAACTGGAAGCATACATTTTGATGTGCCACAAAAACTACATAGGAAATTCTAAGAAGGGAGCCACTATCTTGTTGGGATACTGATTTCGTTCTAAGACAGGACACTATATTCACTTGATGGCAGTAATGGTTTTCAACAAAGAGGACTAGTTGGCAAGTTAGTAAGAAGGGTGATTGAATATCTACTGTCACAAAAAAAAAATAGTTCTATCAACAAAAAATCGACAGTGTAAAAAAGTCGATATTTCTTCTTGAGACCGGCTCTCAAGTGCAATTACAGGACTAAAATTAAGGTGTTTGGCGACAAAATTTAAACTTGTGGACGGACATACGTCAATCTTGTGCACTTATGGGACGAAATATTACATAACGTAATAAGTAAATTTTTGCCGAATCGTCTTTTTGTATCCGTGCTTTAAAAAATAATGGTAAACAATACTTGATTGTGATATGGATGATATTATGTTAAAGCAGAGACAAGGTATTTTTTAACTTGTCTGTGGTGATAGCTAACTAAGATGAAATTTATCGTATTTTGCGGATCCGTCCCAAGATGCGAACAGTATCCCATACAAGTAAAACTTGTGCCTTGTAAAGTAGATACAGCTGATCTGACTTGAAAGCCTGCCGCACCCTGTTCAAGATTCAAAACGCACACACCTGAGTTTTCTTGGCATTAAACTCATCCAAGTCACTTGCTCCCCATGAAGATACACGGTGCAAGTATTTGTTAAGTTCAATCGGCTAGTTCCTCTCGTCTCTTTTCTGTTTATCCCCGACCGTAAGCGGGTTTAGAATGAACCCATAAACAGTGCCGTCAGCTGCATAGCCATGAATGTGACTCTAAGGTAACATATCATTGATATGCAGAAGACACAAAGTGGGCGAAAGTACAGAGCCTTGCGGAACTCCAGCATTAATTGACATGAGCTGTGAATCACGTCCATCAACAAGTATACGAATTCTGTGATCATATACAAAGCCATAGATCCACGTGCACAAATTGTCGAGAAGTCCGTATATTTGAGTTTTGGAGAAAATATCACGATGACAGGCTTTGACATGTCGAGACTAATGCCAAGACCTCACAATGCTGTCAATCGCTTCCCTCAAGCGGTGCAACACGTATGCTAGAAGATCACTAGTCGATAGATTCTGGGGACAGCCATATTGACTATCCTTAATCATTATTTCTCCAGGTAGCGGACGAGTTGGGTGTTGATGATTCGCTCCATGATATTGCACAACACTGAAGTTACAGCGATTCGGTGGAATTTTTTAGAGAACGACCGATTCCTCTTCTTGGGAATCCTTCCTTGCAAAACCCGAGGAATAACAACAGAGTGTTAGGATAGATAATACTGGAGACAACTCTTTTGCAAATTTTTTAACTACTCATACATCTGGGATGCCACCCGGACCACTAGCCTTTGGAAAGTCGAGCGATCGCAATTCTCTAAGCACGTCACAATATCTAAATCGTATTTCAGGCATTGAGATACCGCATTTAGGCAAAATAGGCGGTTGTGCGTTGTGAACCGCACAGAGATTAGCAAGTTATGTCACTTTCTCCTGTGGTTCATAGGCCAGTAATTCATCAGAGCATCTCAGAGGGAGTAATGCAAGACTATAGAAATTAGCTTACACGGCTTTGGACAGACCCCAATAGAACTCTACTATTAGTCGGATGACCTATGAGTTCACGACTTATTTGTGCAATGCGCTGGGCATCTGCTTTATGTAGGCCCTCTTGCAGGCTTTGGTGGAAGAATTGTAAGCTGCTTTAAGATAACTAGTATTCGGATCATTGTTCGCGCGACCCCTAATCTAATCACGACACGCGTTCTGCTGCTTGCTAACAGCTTTAGCGCATTCCCGGTTGTACCAGGAGAGCTTTTAGGATTGCAGAGGATTTCAGAAAATAGAATATAATATTCCTTGGCGTGAAGTCACGGGCAATAGCTAGTTACGTTTTTGCATTTTAGGATCCCCATGTAAAAGATATATAAACGAACGTAAAATCAACGTAAGATCAATCAAAAAATTGGGATTTTCAGTGTGTTTGCCCTTAATTTATTTACAAGCATTATATCTTATGATTGATATGATTATTCTTTTACATAATAATTCAGTCATTAATCTTTTTTTTTATAGTAGGTACATTTTATTCCGCATTATTATTATAAATATTATCGGTCCGGAAAGGCAATAAATATTTAATCGATGACGTCACTAAACATTATCAGCAATATATTATTTACCTAATTTGTCTTAATAAGTAAATTATTTGATGAAATTATTGATAATGATCAGATAATGAGGTAGTAATTTTAAACTCTGTACAAAATTGACTTTTATGTGACCAAATTAATGTTATTTTTTTGAAAATAAAAATACATAAGGAAGGAGAAAGTGGCGTATTAATGTTAAATATCTGGGCGACCGAGCCATGCTCGGTGTCTTATAAACAAAAAAAGGAAAACGCTTATCTAGGTATACTTGGAATGTAAAACATTATCTAGATGCAAAGTGTCATAGAAATCGTTGGAGCCGTTTCCGAGAATACAATTACATATATATTTATATATACAAGAATTGTTCACTAAATATATTAAGATATAATGGATAAGACCAATACATATCAAAAGGAGAAGACATACATTTCAATGACATAAAGTACAAGACAATTTTTTACCAAAAAGAAAACCAACTTAAATGATTTTGAAGAGTTCCCTCGTGTATCTTCGAAGTCGAAGGTCCAGTGGAAATAAAAAGTTAAATGAGACCATACTTAAGGTATCCCCTTTCCAACTAAAAAAGAATCATCCTAATCTGTTCATAAACAAAGAAGTTATGGCTGAACAATCATAAAAAAAAAAAAAAAATGTAGTTTTAGTTTTGTACATTAATAAATGGATATTCATAACTACCCTACTGGTCAGACTGGGTGGAAGGGTATATAAGGCGTAAAATACAAGGAGCGACGCTCCAAGTCACGGTGAAGCTGTAAAAGCCGTCTGAGGTTCCAGGAACCATATGGCTAACAGTATAAGTCAGAAAAAAAGAAGCGACTTATTCTCGCTTGAACCGTGGAATAATGACATTCTCGCTCGAGCTATCGGATCGTAAAGACTTCAATTAATAACTACAATAAACGCTGTTCCTGGTCGCCGTATCGCTGCGTGTTACAGTATGAGCCGGTATACAAAAAAACTCACTCTATATACGCGTATCTCATAGTCAGCGGTACCGTTTTAGCAGTTTCGAAGTCGAGATCATTAGCGACCAACCACGCCAACTCCTGGAGCCAGGTCGTGCCTGAAAAATAACATTCACTATAAAAGTATTGTAAAGAAGAATATATAGCAATTATTTATGAATTAAATTACATCGACAGGCCTCGTGTCGCAGTGGTAGTAAGCCCAAATAGGTGAGCTTAGAGGTCGCGGGTTATTTCTCCGTCCACGACTAACTTTTGTCTGATAAGCATAATTGTTAGTTGTATAACTGGCTATTAAAAATCTAAATATGGAAGTGGTCATTGTTAAAACAAGGAATAATCAACAAATTATTGATCACATAATTATTCTGTTGTGAATTATCAATTGTCAAAAATCGTTAAAAGAATCAAAAGTAATAATTAGTTATCTATAATTATTATAATTTATTAGCGGTGCCCCACGGTTTCACTCTTCTTAGTTTTATACGACAAACATCGCCAATGCTCCCGTGTAGACAATTTTTTATACTTTGTGTATAACTATCGACATTTTTATGAGGAATAAATAATTTTTTCAAATTATAATATAGCCTATGTTACTCGCTAATACTCGCTTTATATTGGTGAAAGATTTTTTCAAATCGGTTCAGTAGTTTTTGAGTTTATCCAATACAAACAAATAAAAATCAAATCTTTCCTCTTTATAATATAGTATAGATAACTTCTGACGTTACTAATGATTTTCTTAATCATTAATCATTATCTTAATTGATTTTTTTTAATTAACTGGTTTCGATTATCTGTGAGTAAAGATGCTCTTACACGGGCAGTGTATACTGCTAATTATATGTAATACTGGATGTGGCAAAATATCAAGCATTAGGTAGCTGTACCATTAGTACGCACGGGAAATGAAAACAATTATTTTCATAGGTTTTTATAGGCAAATTGAACTTGGGTGAAACCGTGGGGCACAGCTAGTGTGAAATAAGCACGCGCACAGCACAGCACTTCGGGCTGTTATCGCGAATAAAAAAATTGTTTTTGGGTACCTGAATGTAAATAAATTCAGTTAGGTGCTTCATGCCAATGATTTTACCTGTTTATAGGATTAAGGTTATAAGAATATTCACCAGATCTAGAGAAGCTTGTCACCCAAATATCGTCTGGTCGTACATCTAAGTTGTAAATATCCGATGCGTGGTCACCATAGCCCGGCGCACTCAGATATCCCGCGGGGCCGACACGTAGTAGCGGTCGGGTGTAACCTGCGAATTGAATCATTGTAGGCATGTATTATTAGGATTCTATCGACATATATGCTTGGCATACACGTACAGATTTACCCGATAAATCTGCCTGACAAGCGTGCTTGGCGGGTGGATCTGATAATGTATGACGTGATTCGGGCACAGATTTACCTGTCGATGGATGCCCGCTGCCAGTTCACAATACCAACGGATCGGGCACGAGACAGACAAATCCGAGCATGCAGCTGTGAATGTGTGCAAATGAACAAATATGCCCGCCAGATCGCATTTCAGATTTTTTTTATAAAAATTGAAATGGCTTTTATCGATAATAAATTGTTTTGGGCAAGATTAATAGAACAATATATTCTTTGCCGTGAAACCCGTGTTTAGTCCGAAGCAGTATTCTGAATTCACGGTCAAATCTGAGAAGAGACTGTCGAGTAAATCAATGCGTGTATAGCTAACTATTCATATGAATGGTAGCGATGCCTGGAATTTACTCCTTTTTTTTTAATGGAAATTGCATTCATACACAATTCTGCCAACGACACGTAAATAGAATAGGTATTCTAATTATTCTTGTAATCTTTAAACATAACTCTAACAAGATAGCGGCTTTTTGTGGTAACCTAAAATTAAATTCCAATTTAAAAATACATGTTCCTAGTTATTGTTTAAAATTATCTAATCCGCTTCCATACATACATCCATCCATGCAGCTAAAAGACGCCCTTTGTGGGATATAAGCCTCTCCCAAAGATCGCCACAATGACCGGTTCTATGCTGCTGGCATTCATGGTGTACCAGAAACCTTCACTAGGTTGTCGGTCCACCTTATGACGGATCTACCCATGATGCACTTAACCGCATTTGTACATAGGTAATAATAATCAAACTATATTACGTAAAATACCGCCAAATTAAGTACATGATGTGTATAGCACCAAATAATATTTAAGTTTAGATATGAGTTACAGTAAAAAAAAACACTACGTGACAGTTCGAGATCCTGTCAAAAACTACATGTATTGCCGTAACATTGACATTAGCAGAAGTGTATATATTGCTAAAAGAAACAAATAATTAAAAATAATATGGTGTATATCTACATTCTACATTATTTCTTATTATGTACGGTTTTTTATTGTATCAGGTAGCAAACAGATAAGCAGTGCACCTGATGTGAAGGGGAACTAACTGCCCTGGTCCCTATTAACTCCTGATAACGGCAGAGTGCAGCGTGAACACCGCGGCTTTATTGTAGAAGCAAGAATGGCGGTTAAGCACACGCAGTCCAACCTTGTATAGGTTCTACATCTTTTTTAATGGTTTAGGTTTTTAGTATGAGGACTGGCTCTCAAATACAGTTACCGGAACACACCTATTGGTGTTTGGCTACAGATTTTAGACTTGAGGGTGGTAGCTAGCCAAGCGGGCATTAGATAAGGCCCTACCACCATGCTATGGTTTCATAACGATGTTTTCCTTCACCGAATACTCTGACACTTTGCAGGGACTCGAACTCAAGATGATCGAAACGGAGACCGTACACGCTACCAACTAACCATCATTAAAATATTATAAAAATAAATTATTAAATGGTCTTATATACCTTTATAATATTTCTTTAGCAATCTGTCTTCTTCCTCGGTTACAGGTTTGAGTTCGTATGGGAATATTAATTTCGCCATTGCTATAATCTGAAAACAAAACTTATTTACTTTTTTTTTAAATAAAATAGAATTAGGAGTATGTTTTATAGTAAACACTGCAAACAGCTGTAGTAATATTTTTCTCATTTTTTGGAGATATCTCCGTACTTGGAGCAGACCAAATGTTGAAATACCTCCACACCACAGAAGACTGTAGCCAAAGAGCCTTGTGTTGTGTTTCTGCGGTGAGTAGGGTTTCTAGAGCTTACATTATTTGTTTGTTACGTTTGTTTTAGTACACGCTATTAACATGAAATAAAATTACATTTAGAACCGATAAATATAATAGTGGTCTGTTGGAGAGAGATGGCATTATAGTAAAGATGGACTGTTGACACGGCACAGATCCCATTCTATTTGAAAATGAAGATATCATTAATGAATAACACATAAATTCCACAGCTTTACTTTATGAAGAGAGCGGTACAGTCGAAGTAATATAAAATTTAAAACTTATTTTTACAGTTATACTTTTCTTTTTGGTACTTCTTTAGTAGAGGGTTAAGAGTTGCGCGCTTCATGTGACAGGAGGGTAACTTGTTGAAATTTATTAATAATCTGAATTAATTTCACCGATTTTTTTGTATTTGACTAAAATTTTTTTATCTTTTTTTTACTAGTTAGTGTAGATAAAAATTTACAGATCACTAAATACATTATATAGATATGTTCCTTCTTTCCTCCCAAGATGCAGGGATATGAATATATGTATATGTTAGCTTAGTTCGAATTCTAGAGATAGGGAATTAGCCAGATCTCAAGTTTTTCGCATGTTAGGCAACAGCCCAAGCCGAGGTTCGGTCACTTTGGTATCCTTGTGCATGGTGCCCCGCTTTTACGGCTGAGTGCCTTAAGCACTGCCCCAAAAGCTACGATGAAGCTGTTAAAGCCGTCAGAGGCTCCAGGGCCAAAGCTGCCAGGCTCCAAGGCAAACAATATATTCAGTCAGAAAAAAAATTTTTTTCGCTCTGTGATAGAGGCCACTGTCAAACATAAAAATTGTGATAATTTATTTCATAAGACTCCATGCAATAATTACAGAATACATTTTAATAAATGATAAACCTTTTGTTCAGAAATCTTCAGAAAAGAGTAAATTGAACAGTCTTTAAAAAATAGGGTACACTCATAATAAGTCTTTTAAAAGTCAAAAGAAGTTTTGGTTTTATTTGCAAATTGCAGTTTTGCTGGGGATGAATATTTAATCAAAAAATCTGTTGTAGCACGATGCATTTCTGAATGTATCTTAAGACTTGTCTCCGTGCCTCTTGGGCTATGTGACGCATGACATTGAGTGTGCTATATCCACAACAATAAAACAGGAGGTTCAGCAAGCAATTTCATAGTGTAAATTTTAAAATTACAATGTATTAAAATTCATTCTCATATTTTTTTCATAACGCGCCTAAAGACGTATAATTTAAAAAATCTAAATAATACAAATTTTAATGTTGTCAAAATTATGATGTGAAAATTTTTATAAAAATTTATGGAGCTGAATGTACATTTCGAAATGAAATACTGAAAGGTACAATTTTAATTACGAGACGGTAAATTAAATCGATCCACGTCGACATCAAAGTAGTTAGGCGACAAAAGTGAAATTGCTTTGAAGTGTCATCCAGCTTTACTCTAACGAGCCTCGGGGATCAACACTGTCAGAAGTCAGAATGTCGCATCGTCGCGATCGTGTCGCGTCGAAACAAATACCTACCTTAGAATTTCTTTAAAATAACACGATGTATTTGATTTTATTTCTATGTTACTTTTTTAACCCCTGACGCAAACAACCCCTCAGTTCAACATATGTGTTTGTGTGTCTGTTTGTGGCATCGCAACTCCCAAACGGCTGAACTAATTATGATTGTTTATTTTTGTTTGAAAAGTGACTTAATCGAGAGTGTTCAGTTAGGCAAATTTCTGCAACGAGGTAAAATCAAGACAATTTTTTCAGCCGTATGAAGATTATCACTCTTTTCTAGTAATGATGAATGGATGGGTGTGAGCATCTTCCACAGATCTGATCGTATCTAAATTCGTTATTCTGTTATTAGATAGATATTAGAAAAACATGGCAATCTCAAGCTTCAACTTTGTTTATGAATAGAGGCAAATCAGAACAACATGACAGATTTGACGTTTAGTTTTTTGACATATCAGTAGTAGAAGCTTCGGCAATTTAAAAAAAAATAAAAATCCACTATGAAAAAGGTGGGTCTGTATAAGTTTCATTTCGTAAAATTCGTGATATTTTCGGTCAACATAATCGTTCTTCTGCCTTCTGAGACTGCTATTAAGAATTTGATCTATAAATTTGAGTCAACAGGTTCGGTACATAATGTGTTAATATAAACGCCTGTTCGACCGAGTGTTCAAGTGAAAACATCGCAGTCGTGAGCCACAGTGTTGAAGAAGATCCGAATTTGTAAATTCATCGACGTTGTCCATTGTTCATCCGGTTTTTTTTTTTTCGAAAATTCGACTGTAAATACGGTGGGCCTATAATTGGTGATATTTATGTAATATATATATCACTGACATGTTGTTTCAACAGCATGATGTCACAAGTCACACAGATATCGATATAATGAATTTATTGCGAACAAAATTTCCCGATTGCATAATTTTACGAAATTCGTCTGTTAAGTTGGCAGCCCGGTCATGTGATTTAACACAACTAGATTATTTTTTGTGAGGTTATGTTAAAGACTGAGTCTATACGGAGCCAATCGAATCGATTGCAGCCTTAAAACTCAAAATCCGTGACGTGATTTATGAAATCAACCAGCAATTTTGAGAAAAAGTTATTAAAAATTTTAATGAAAGAATCGACATCTGTACCTAAGCGTGGTCGTGGTGGACATTTGTCCGATATCATTTTTCATTTATAATTGCCGAACCTTATTCTTTCTATTGCAATAAAATTTTTAACCATTTTCTTTATTTTGTTTTAAAAAACAAAATTCTTATTGAGACACTCATTAGGTGTCGGAGGGTTTAAATTTACCTTGTTCACAGGAGTGTTTCGACGAATATCGAATAAAGCGCACTTACATATTTGTCAGTCTAATTTTATTAAAATTCGTCCAGCCGATTCAGCATGATTATTAGACAAAAAATAATATTCAAACGAACATACTTTCATATTTTTAATATGTATGTTAACTTCAAATTAGTAATTGATTGACTTACACATAAATGATACACGTGAACAATACACCGCGCTGGCTATGACGCCTTTTCTCAGGGCTTCGTAATGTGCAAACACGTACTAACAAACATATAAGGAGGAATCCGAGATAATAGGAAACACGGTATAATGTATTCTATCTCATTTTCACTCAGGCTAAATCCTTTAAATTTATACCGTGTATATGTTTTTCTCTTTCACTTTATCAACTTTCAAATGACAACGGTACTAAAATTATTATAAATTTTTTTAACCAAACTCCAAAAAACTACTGATGGTTTTTTAAATTCGGGAGAGTTTTAGTAGTCATCAGATGAGAATTTACCGACAGTCGCATTCGTCATGTCGCTATGACAAACTTATAACAATGAATGCCATTAAGTAGCTCTGTATACTCGTTGACCTCGGAACGTTTGTTCAACACCGAAGCTAATTGGAATGATAGATTTGTTCTCATACGCAAAGAAAGTGGTAAAGAACGATCACTCAGTTAATAGGACCCCTTTTAATTTTATAGTTATCCCTAGTTTTCGCAAAGTGTTATTGGGTTTGTAGAAGAACTATTGCAAAGGGAGGATCCTCCGACCAGACGGGTGTTATGTCTGGCGGGCAGCTGCCCAACGGTTGTAGTCGGGTTCTTGTATTTAAACTCAATTGAAGAGTTTATTGCTATAGCGCTATGTAGGATGCGTGGTATGTGGCTCAATAGATGTCGCTATGTGTCACTATATAGATGTCGCTACAGGTTTTTCTATGAAATTCTCAGTAACTATACGTGTTTCTGCCTTCTGGGAGGAAGGAAGAAACATGCGTATTATGTTTTTAGTAATCATGCAATTTTATGTTAAGTGTGAAACAATAAACTGTATAATACTAATCTATATCTATACTAATATAATACAGCGAAAAGTTTTTGTTTGTTTATTCAAACACGCTAATCTCTGGAACTTCCAGTCGAAATAGAGAAATTATTTTTGTATATGATAGCCAGACTCTCGAGGAATGGTATAAGCTATTTAAAATTAGACTATAACTCTCACATAGCCTTAAATATTGACTTTTGTTACGTAAATCGAAATTCGAGGCCCTCTCGAACTGCTATAACCGTGTGCGCTGGCGTAATCGTTAATGATACGGAAATGCAATGATGTACAATAATATTGGTCCTTAGTATAATATCTAAAAAACTCAGCGATAGTATATATCTATCTTTTGTATATAAGCCACAACAAGTTATTTTGCAATATTTATTTCTTGAAGATTAAAAATTAATTTATGAACATTATTTTTAAGCATGTTATATAATCCTTATGAACAAAAGTTCATCATAAAGACAATTTAATGAAGATAAACTTTGTCTTTTACAGCATGTTATTTGGGCCCATAGTTTGACAGATAATGCAAAATTAAAACAATTCAACACTCAGCACGGGTATATAGTAGTGGCGTGAACGAGCCATGCGGCTGCGATGAACTGTCTGGCCGCCCGATAAAAATATTTTCTATAATGGAGTATTATAAATCATCAATCAGTGATTTCTTCTAAATTATATACGGGTGAAACCGCGGGGCACAGTTACTTTCTGTATAAATTTATCGACCAAGTAATTCAACAAAATTATAAAATTATTAATTTAAAATCTTATTACCGTCATATGTGATAACAATAGATAGTGTGATAGAAGGTTCGACAACAGAGACATCGGCGTTACACTTATTTCTTTAGCAAACCAGATTGCAGGAGCAGTTGCAACCTACCAATGACTGGCCTCAGGACTGCGGTCCTGTTGTAGATTGGATTATATGTAATTATTATGTTAGTGCAACTCAATTAATGTATTATTATAATCTATACTTATAATAAAAGAGTAAAGAGTCGAAATATGTACATTGAAGATATTTGAGAAAAAATAATACGGGGGGGGGGGGAGAGATTAGAATCATGGACAGAACGCATTTGGATAGTTTTTGAAATTTTTGTATGTCTGTCTGTATGTTTGAACACCAATCACGCAAAAATTATAATATAAAAATATTTACTAAAATGAAGTGAAAAGATACCAAAGTATTTTATCTTTACATAATTTTCAGTAAAATTAATAAATGGAAATGCAAGTATTTTTATTTTCCAACAGTATTCATAGATGGCGCTGTACGAAGGCTTGGTTTAAATCACGTACCTACATATTTTCTGCAAGCACGTTCAATAATAATTTAAGAATGGGCTGTTATTATTATTATTATTAAATATTTTTAGATAAATTTTAATGTTAATTATATATATTGAAATAATTAAAAATATCCATTCTATCTTGATTTCTACGATACATGTCTTGTTTGGTGTTTCTGTATTAATTATGATTTTTATTAAATAACACTAAACAGACTTACTATTAGCTTTGTTAATCCCTGGAAAATAACGGTTTATGAATTTAAAGATATTTAATAATTTATAAATGTAAAAGTTATTTTAATTTTCTTAGAATTCAACTATGATAAAGATGGTACTTACCCAAATAAAAGAAAATATAATGTGTGAAGTATCTAGGTTTGCAAAAAAACGTTTTTTTTTTTTTTTTGTTTCTTTTTTCTGGAGCATGTTTTTTTTTGGAGTACAGAGTTCACAATTTTTAAGGAAGTTTACGTTAAAGATAAGTTTATATTATAGGTTTGTTTATTTTTAAACCTACCATAATTTTTTGGTTGCATATTATGAAACTTTCAATAATTGGCAACATTTAAAAAGATTCGCAAGGGGAAATTCCCATTCGGTTTATATTTGTTTGAAGTATGAACGCAGTTGACAAACCGCCTTTGAAGCTTGAGTGATACAGAGAGAGTACAATATCAGATTTATTTAGTTTTATGTGACTTTGTGCTATTCAAAGTGTTGTATAAATATTAATTGTAAATTAATATGCCGAAACCAAATTATAATATAGCCTATGTTATTCGCTGGTACTGGAGCTTTATAATTGGTGAAAGAATTATTAAAATCGATCCAGTAGTTTTTGAGTTTATCCATTACTTAAAACAACAAACGCAGACAAAACAAACAAAAAATAAAAAAATGTGTGTGTGTACCAGAGTACACAGGTAAGAAGTGAAACTTCTTTACGACATATCATTTTTCTACTATTTGCAACTTCACGAAAATGGGGTAGATAAGGCTTAAGCCTTAAGAAAAACAATTTTTTTGAATAAATAAATCATTAAAAACGAATAATTAAAAAAGATGTACGTATACATATTTTTATTTTCTAATCGTGTTTTGTTTTATTTTTAAATTATTATTTAATTTATATTTTTTATTGTTTTTAGAATTAATAATGTTCACTAGATTTACAGTCATATTTATTAATACTTGCTAATTTTAACAGATTTATATATACATTCACTTAATACTTACAATCAAAAAGTGAGGTTAACCTCAAATAAATATTAAAATCATGCTCATACGTGTTGAATTTATAAAACGAAATATATAATCACTCTCACTTTTCTTGTAAATTCACTTAAATTTGAATAAGACTTTTTATTTTATCACTTTCAAATTAATATATTGTTATTCTTATTTCAAACCAAACTTCAAAACTAATATATTGTTGTTATTATTATAATATATTACATTATATTCTTTACGTCACTATACTAAACTTTGATAAAAAAAGCAACATGGCGCGTAACCGAAAAACGTGACGATTGCTACAAAATTTCTCCTATACGTCGATAAAGAAATTTCACTTCAAAAAATCCTCTTCATAATCTTGGTATAGATTACATTTGTTAGTTTAGTATTGATCTTATTTTTAGGGTTCCGACCGTATTCAATAAGAAATCTGCATCGTTTCGTTCGCCATGTCCGCCTGTTTGTCTGTCTGTCTCTGGCTTAGGTGCTTATCTCAGAGACTCTTAGTACTAGAAAACTGTAATTTTGCATAATATTTATGCTGACAAATTGTAAATTAAAAGTGGTAAAAAAATTCTATATTTTAGAGAACCTACCCTTTCTCCACGTGTATAATGGAGATAATTTTTTTGTTGTTGTATATATGACGGTTGATCCTTTTTTTTTCTAGATTTATCAAGCTCCAGCTCCAGCACTGCAAGTACTTTTTTTATGCGAGCAGAGCACCCCTTAGCATGATGGACAACCCTTGCTGGAAGGAATTGTTTTTGTTCCTTCGGCCCGCGTATAAAATACCCTCTAGACACATGTTGTCTGGACCGTTTTTGTAAAACGAGTACAAGAAAGTGTCAGCGATGGTCGCAGAAGCAATTGCCGCTGCTGATTCAGTCGGGTTGGCTGTAGATGGCTGGAGCAACATTAGAAACGAACCTATTCTTAATTTTGTTGTTACAACACCGAAACCATTGTTCTATAAAGTTTTACCGACAGGAAAATCATCTCACTCTGCCGAATTCATGGCACAGGAAATTAGTCGTATAATTGAAGAAATTGGACAGCAAAAGGTCTCGTGACCGACAATGCATTTAATATGAACGCAACTTGGAAACTACTAGAAACAAAGTACGCAAATACAAACTTATTCACTTACGGATGCCTGGCACACTCTCTTCATTTAATATTTACTGATATAAAAAATTTGCCAAGCTTTAAGACCCTGACTGCTAATGTAGTAGCCTGTATTAAGGCTATTAAGAATTCTCACAAGCTTAATACAGCCTATAAAGAAAAGCAATCGATCACTAGCGTCAAAATAAGTCTTAAACTGCCCGTAAAAACTCGCTGGGGTTCCCTCTTTACTTGCATGGAAAGTTTAAAAGAAAATAAACAAACTATCATAGCTATCGCAATTGACGAGAATCTATCAGATGCTTTAAATAAAGTAACCACAGTAAAAATATGTATGTTAAGTGACGATTTTTGGGATAAAGTAACGGTATTCAGCAATTTACTGAAACCTATATCAGATAATATTATAACTGTGGAAAGTGACACTCCACAGTTATCTTATATTTTAGGTTTATTTAAAAAAATTGAAGATTCAATAGAAAATATGTTAGACAAAACCCTGTCCATATCCGAAGGGCAAAAAGTCAGAGAAATACTTAAACATAGAAAAGAATTCGCGATATACGACGTTCACAAAATTTGTAACTTATTAGATCCTCGTTTTAAAGGATGCGATCTTACACCAGAAGAAAAATCAATTGCTTCAGAACAAATTTATAATGCTGCTGTAAAAATGCCAGTTGATGAGAATATTGTACTGACAGAGCTTGCAAATTATATTGCAAAGCAAGGTTTTTTTTCTAAAACTTTTCTGTGGTCTTCCGTAAATAAGTTAACTCCCATGGCCTGGTGGGCAGGTCTTTGCAAGTCGACTGCTTTATATAAAGTAGCCCTTAAATTTATCTCGCTTCCAGTTACATCGGCAGCATGCGAGAGAACATTTAGTACTTAGTGATGTTCATTCCAAAAAACGCAACAGACTGACAAATGACAGGGCTAGCAAAATTGTTTATATTGCTCACAATTTAAAATTGCAATCTCTAAGTTTTTCACTTTTAGAACATAAAGAACAACCTGAAAAAGAAAATGTATCTGAAATTGTTGATATAGAGGAGACAGAAAAATGTGAAAATTCCGACACTGACAAGACTAGTGTAGGTAGTGACACCGATACTGAAAGTGGTACTGACACAGACGAAGAATAAAATTTTAATGTCACTTATTGATTCGATTTTTAATTTAAGCAAAATATAAGAAATCAGAAAACATACTGTTCAAAACGAATATAGTAACAAATCGGCGGGTCAATGATTGAACGAGATCCGCGCCTACATTCACTCGCTACTTCTATTCCATTGCCTTTGAGAATTGTAAACGCTCTATTAAACGAATTTTATATACAAATAAACGAATTATTGATACGCAAAATCCATAATTAACATTTGGACTTTCGGAGCCGAATCAAAATCTGCAAGATCAGCACCTAAAGAAATACATCAGCTGAGAAAATCGAAATCACAACGAACAGTTTGAAATCCATACTGGTCAACGGTCAGGTATTCAAAATCCCTTTATTTCCCATCATATTACGGTGTTATTTTGTGTCTAAATTGTGTTTTGTTAGTGATTATTTATCGTTTTTGCATACTAATATCGTGAGTTTAAAATTTACGCCGTGTATTCAAATTTTGTAACCGTTTTTATAAACTCTAAAAATGAATTTAAACGAAAATACGTATAAAGAAGGAAGCTCTACGTCTACTTCAATAAGTCAGAAGTCTATTGCAGAGCTTATAAAACAAAGAGGCACAATTAAAGGTAGATTAACGTTATTTGAAAAATTTGTTGCAAAATTAACGAATATCGAATTGTCAAAAACACAAATAGCCGATTTAAATTTACGTATGCAAACCATGTCTGAACTTTTTAAATCATATAATGCCCTTCAGAATGATATCGATCGAATTACAGACGAGTCAGAATTCATGGATCAGTTACAATATCGTGAAAATGTAGAAGAGTTATATTAAACAGATATGGCTATCGCTAAATGCATTTGTGATGAAAATAAATATCCAAAAGTTCACCGTCGGAACCTTTATTCAAACCGAGTATCTGATCTACGTTGTACAACTACCACAAAATGAAAAATCCCTTAGGCCCTTTAATTTTGTACGGTTTCGTAATGATAACTGGCTTTGAAAATTTAAAGGAGATCTCCGTCAGTGTTTCTGATGGTTCACAAGTCGTGCGGTCTGATTTAGATTCAATTCAAAAGTTTCATTATTTACGTTCCTCTCTGGACGGGTGTGCGTTACAAGTCATCAGTGCCTTAGAATTCACAGCATTTCAAAATTACTCCCACGACTTGGTTGACCTGCTGGAGGAAGAAAACAGATTTCTTTTACAATAGTCGCCTTGTTAATACACAATCAACGTGAAGTCTATTATTTACCGCACAACCTAATAAGCAAAGGATCTGCCATTGCTTATTAGAGAGCTAATAGGATACCTCATTCAAAGAAAATTTTTTACGCTCCACTTCAGAACGGTTAGGCGAACCTACAGAATCATGGATAACTCTAATCTTAATATTATTTTGATAGTCATCAAATGGCCTTGAATTACCGTTCACGGAACGCGAATGGGAACGTCACAAGAGTTAATCTCTTGGCCTACAGATAATTCCGTTAAAACTGGCATAAAAATTTTAAAACTAAACAGTATTTTGAATCTTACTTTCCTAAATAAAATCAAGCAGAACTCATTAGAAATGGTTTATATAAACCATATTAAACCAAATCTCAAAACGTTTAAGATAATTTCTTTAATGTTATCAAAACACCACACTCATACGATCACAAAATAAACAGTCGTCATCCTATGCGCAGAAATAGTGTAACAGCTATGGTATACTACAGCCCCATAAAAAATTTCTTAACGGTGCCTAAACGCAAAATTCTCTACCTAACCACGGTATAACGCGGGCATACGTCGTTTGTATAATTATGTCAGTAACTATAATCACCCACTATATGCACAAATGCACTAAAATTCTAATTTAAATCTTTTCCAATCACAAGATAGTGTTAAAGGTAATAGAAACAAAATCGTAACTTTGCCTTGAAACTGTTTACGTGCCGGTCAACTACGATATGGCTAGAATGCATCGTTTGTGGTCTTGCAATACTCTGTTGAACCACTAAACATTAATACACTGATACTACTATAAAGTAAACAAATTTAAATTGATATTGAAAAATAGGGGCGGTGGAGCGGGGTTGACGGCACGCTTTGTAATTTTGACTTTTGCAGGTCGCCTGACTTACAGCATCACCCAAATTCCACTTCGAGATGTTCGAAATGCATGCAACAGCTCATTCATGCCATTTCACTTAATAATGACTCTAAAACGAATAAGCCACAAAGTCTGTTTTGCTATCCAACTGCATTGTAGATGTCGCTGTACGAAGGCTTGGTTTAAATCACGTACCTACATATTTTCTGCATAGCGCGTTCAATAATAATTTAGAGAATGGGCTGTTAATTATTGTTATTATTACAGACATTTTTAGATAAATTTTAATGTTAATTATAATTTGAAATAATTAAAAATATCCATTCTCTTGATTTCTACGATTACATGTCTTGTTTGGTGTTTCTGTATTAATTATGATTTTTATTAAATAACACTAAACAGACTTACTATTAGCTTTGTTAATCCCTGGAAAATAACGGTTTATGAATTTAAAGATATTTAATAATTTATAAATGTAAAAGTTATTTTAATTTTCTTAGAATTCAACTATGATAAAGATGGTACTTACCCAAATAAAAGAAAATATAATGTGTGAAGTATCTAGGTTTGCAAAAAAACGGTTTTTTTTTTTTTTTTTGTTTCTTTTTTCTGGAGTATGTTTTTTTTTGGAGTACAGAGTTCACAATTTTTAAGGAAGTTTACGTTAAAGATAAGTTTATATTATAGGTTTGTTTATTTTTAAACCTACCATAATTTTTTGGTTGCATATTATGAAACTTTCAATAATTGGCAACATTTAAAAAGATTCGCAAGGGGAAATTCCCATTCGGTTTATATTTGTTTGAAGTATGAACGCAGTTGACAAACCGCCTTTGAAGCTTGAGTGATACAGAGAGAGTACAATATCAGATTTATTTAGTTTTATGTGACTTTGTGCTATTCAAAGTGTTGTATAAATATTAATTGTAAATTAATATGCCGAAACGAGTCGGTTCAGGCCGAAAGCAAATTATAATATAGCCTATGTTATTCGCTGGTACTGGAGCTTTATAATTGGTGAAAGAATTATTAAAATCGATCCAGTAGTTTTTGAGTTTATCCATTACTTAAAACAACAAACGCAGACAAAACAAACAAAAAATAAAAAAATGTGTGTGTGTACCAGAGTACACAGGTAAGAAGTGAAACTTCTTTACGACATATCATTTTTCTACTATTTGCAACTTCACGAAAATGGGGTAGATAAGGCTTAAGCCTTAAGAAAAACAATTTTTTTGAATAAATAAATCATTAAAAACGAATAATTAAAAAAGATGTACGTATACATATTTTTATTTTCTAATCGTGTTTTGTTTTATTTTTAAGATTATTATTTAATCTTATATTTTTTATTGTTTTTAGAATTAATAATGTTCACTAGATTTACAGTCATATTTATGAATACTTGCTAATTTTAACAGATTTATATACATTCACTGATACTTACAATCAAAAAGTGAGGTTAACCTCAAATAAATATTAAAATCATGCTCATACGTGTTGAATTTATAAAACGAAATATATAATCACTCTCACTTTTCTTGTAAATTCACTTAAATTTGAATAAGACTTTTTATTTTATCACTTTCAAATTAATATATTGTTATTCTTATTTCAAACCAAACTTCAAAACTAATATATTGTTGTTATTATTATAATATATTACATTATATTCTTTACGTCACTATACTAAACTTTGATAAAAAAAGCAACATGGCGCAGTAACCGAAAAACGTGACGATTGCTACAAAATTTCTCCCATACGTCGACTAAAGAAATTTCACTTCAAAAAATCCTCTTCATAATCTTGGTATAGATTACATTTGTTAGTTTAGTATTGATCTTATTTTTAGGGTTCCGACCGTATTCAATAAGAAATCTGCATCGTTTCGTTCGCCATGTCCGCCTGTTTGTCTGTCTGTCTCTGGCTTAGGTGCTTATCTCAGAGACTCTTAGTACTAGAAAACTGTAATTTTGCATAATATTTATGCTGACAAATTGTAAATTAAAAGTGGTAAAAAAATTCTATATTTTAGAGAACCTACCCTTTCTCCACGTGTATAATGGAGATAATTTTTTTGTTGTTGTTTATATGACGGTTGATCCTTTTTTTTTCTAGATTTATCAAGCTCCAGCTCCAGCACTGCAAGTACTTTTTTTATGCGAGCAGAGCACCCCTTAGCATGATGGACAACCCTTGCTGGAAGGAATTGTTTTTGTTCCTTCGGCCCGCGTATAAAATACCCTCTAGACACGTGTTGTCTGGACCGTTTTTGTAAAACGAGTACAAGAAAGTGTCAGCGATGGTCGCAGAAGCAATTGCCGCTGCTGATTCAGTCGGGTTGGCTGTAGATGGCTGGAGCAACATTAGAAACGAACCTATTGTTAATTTTGTTGTTACAACACCGAAACCATTGTTCTATAAAGTTTTACCGACAGGAAAATCATCTCACACTGCCGAATTCATGGCACAGGAAATTAGTCGTATAATTGAAGAAATTGGACAGCAAAAGGTCTCGTGACCGACAATGCATTTAATATGAACGCAACTTGGAAACTACTAGAAACAAGAGTACGCAAATACAAACTTATTCACTTACGGATGCCTGGCACACTCTCTTCATTTAATATTTACTGATATAAAAACTTTGCCAAGCTTTAAGACCCTGACTGCTAATGTAGTAGCCTGTATTAAGGCTATTAAGAATTCTCACAAGCTTAGATACAGCCTTTATAGAAAAGCAATCGATCACTAGCCGTTCAAAATAAGTCTTAAACTGCCCGTAAAAACTCGCTGGGGTTCCCTCTTTACTTGCATGGAAAGTTTAAGAGAAAATAAACATACTATCAGAGCTATCGCAATTGACGAGAATCTATCAGATGCTTTAAATAAAATAACCACAGTAAAAAGATGTATGTTAAGTGACGATTTTTGGGATAAAGTAACGGGATTCAACAATTTACTGAAACCTATATCAGATACTATTAAAACTGTGTAAAGTGACACTCCACAGTTATCTTATGTTTTAGGTTTATTTAAAAAAAATGTAGATTCAATAGAAAATATGTTAGACAAAACCCTGTCCATATCCGAAGAGCAAAAAGTCAGAGAAATACTTAAACATAGAAAAGAATTCGCGATATACGACGTCCACAAAATCTGTAACTTATTAGATCCTCGTTTTAAAGGATACGATCTTACACCAGAAGAAGAATCAATTGCTTCAGAACAAATTTATAATGCTGCTGTAAAAATGCCAGTTGATGAGTATATTGTACTGACAGAGCTTGCAAATTATATTGCAAAGCAAGGTTTTTTTCTAAAACTTTTCTTTGGTTTTTGGTTCTTTGGTTTGCAAGTCGACTGCTTTATATAAAGTAGCCCTTAAATTTATCTCGCTTCCAGTTCATCGGCAGCATGCGAGAGAACATTTAGTACTTACAGTGATGTTCATTCCAAAAAACGCAACAGACTAACAAATGACAGGGCTAACAAAATTGTTTATATTGCTCACAATTTAAAATTGCAATCTCAAAGTTTTTCCCTTTTAGAACATAAAGAACAACCTGAAAAAGAAAATGTATCTGAAATTGTTGATATAGAGGAGACAGAAAAATGTGAAAATTCCGACACTGACAAGACTAGTGTAGGTAGTGACACCGATACTGAAAGTGGTACTGACACAGACGAAGAATAAAATTTTGATGTCACTTATTGATTCGATTTTTAATTTAAGTAAAATGTGAGAAATCAGAAAACATACATACCTAAATAAAACATTTATTATCCAGAGATTGTTTCCTTGAAAATAAAACAAAAATCGGAAAAAAACAACGGTACTATGTTATTTTCAACATAGTGAAAAAAACAAAGTCGTTTTTTTTCATGTTACATCACTAGAAGCATCTGTTAAATTTTCTCAAGTAAACAATTTCCACATAAAGTAATTGGCAAGATTATTATTACTTCCTTTAATCGTATGTATCATTGTCTTACTAATTATACGTTTTAATGTTGTAGAAGACGAAAACTGCTGTTGTTGATCTGTTGCAGGCGGAAATTGCTAAGAAAATTCAGATGAATGATTAACAATAGATTTCCGCAAAGTAACGCCTTTGTCAATCAAATAACAAAGATTAATATATCAGTAAAAAATAGATGGAATAAATAATAAAACAGATAATTAAAAGCCTTCACATTTGATAAGCTTCATAGTCATTTATTCTTAGCTCATAGCTTCTGATAGCTTATCTTTAAGATCACAAAGTTTATACAACAAAGGTGGCCAATAAGCGTAGCCTATGGATGCTTACAATACTATGGTATCACTAGCGCGTTGCTAATGGGTAATTTGACTGCTATCTTATGTAATGTGGAGGTATTCGACCATTCGGACTGTCCCTAGGAGAGAGACATCATCAAATAAATTTCTGTATGCACTAACTCTTTTTGATGTTGCGAATGATGGAAAATTTGGACACAGCGAGTAAGCTGCTGAGCTGCTGAAGAATTAAACAGCAGTTATACTCGTGTATTATGAAATACAATGCAGTCATAGTATGTGCATACAAGATAATGGATCTCATTTCGAGCAACTTAACAGTAAATTTGTTAAAATGTATGAAAATAATAATTTTAATTTATATCTTCTTTAGATATAAATTTGCTTTCATGTTAGTTCAATATGTACGAATTGTCAAATTTCATGGTCTCCTGTAATTGTAAGATACAATGTATATTCGAGAGATTTTATTTTTATCTATCGATTGGTGCAATAACATATTGTTTTTAACATTTTTAGTTAGTTCGATTCCCAGTACAGATAAACTTTTTTAGAAAATCTGTGAACGCTCTTAGTATAATTCAAAAAATTAAAAGAATGTTTCCTTTGAGTTTAATTTGCTATCTTCAATACTTTTCCTTCATATCCCGTTCTTTTTTCCCACCCTCGAGCATAGCAGTCAGTCTTTATATTTTTTAGATATTATCTGTATTATTGTTAAACTGTGATATCGGTTAACGTTTGAAATGATTTTAGTTGAGTATTATCAAAACATATACGGGTCAAATACCGTAGAGTGAGATTTTGGTGAGGTGAGGTTTTTATTTGGTTGCTGTTTTTCATACAAGAAATATACCACATGGACGAAGTAAACAATAATTTTGTTGTTGATGCGTGTGGAACCGCGGGCACAACTGATTGGAAATGTAGAAGGATTTCTTTGATGTTCCCTATTGGTTTCTAGATTCTTCTCGTAAGTATCATTTTATTATCTCGCTCCTTCTGATTATTACCGCTTCATCAGGTTGCTTCATTGTGATATGTGGAATTTATCTGCCTATTAATCAATTGGAGACTTTAGGATCAATTCTGTCGCCATGGAGACGACCACAATGCTATCTCACTAATTGGATTAATTCCGTATGAAAACCATTCGAATTAATGTTATCTATATATTAAATACGTGAAGCAAAAGCTTTCTATCCCCTTTTAAGCGTATTGCGTGCACGGAAAACTGGCAGAAGAGAGTGAAGAGATTTGGCATGGTTAAAGTTTCTATGGAGATGGAGTGCAGGAAGCTAAAATGTATCTATTATATCTGTTACTAATACATTAAATAAAATAAATTAATACTACGAATCCTAACCCGACCTGTGTCATTGAATTTAGACCCCCCAAAATATTGATATTGTCACTCAACGAAAAGGAACAGCAAGTGATGTAGATAATACTCATTGTTTAGGTTCATGAATACCGCAAATGTCAAACAGAAAATAGTGTTTAATAAAAAAGTCGCTGGTCGAATTTCGACTTTAGGGCGATCGCTATTACATAATAACATAGAGCAACACGGGCTACCGGCGCGGAGGGGAGTAGACATAGCGTTTCTTCCCAATACAAAACTGTCTGTCGATTTTTGCGGGGGGAAGTCTTCACCAACTGTCGATACATATTATTATCGATGAATTAGAGAAATCGGTTAGGGAAATAAGGTAAACAAGTGGACATTATAATATAGACTTTATTTATTACTACTATAATTTACCATTTAACACAAACAAATGTAGATAGAGATAGTTTTATTTATCACTGGTTTTTAAAATAGATTAATTTTGTATAAATTTGTTTTCTTTAAGAATGAAATTTCTGTATCAGTATATTTTTCCATCTTCCAAGTTCTAAATTATGATTTGTAAAATCACATCAAAAATGTTATTACAAAAGTTCTTCCATATATCCCTTAGATTCGAATATTTAGGAAACCTGCAATATATAAACAAATAATATGGTCGAAGTTCGAACTTAGTATTTTTAACATAATAATAATTCGGGGAAAAAGTTTCTTCGCATTTTATATGAAAACTCAAGAATTTTTTTTTTTCAAAGATTATTTACATTTATTTACATTATATATGTGCCGTTTTGTTCGATGACTTTCTGCGATTTTGTAGGTAGACACATGATCCCGTTGCTGTAAAAACTTTGGGACATCTGATCAAAAAAATGCGACAAATAGTTTTGGCAGTCCTCTCTTGATGCTAACCTTACAGAACCTAAAGAATTCTGAAGAGACTGAAACTGGTGAAAATCAGAAGTTGCAAGTTCTGGGCTATATGGTGGATGCACTAACACCTCCTAGCCAAACTATGTTTATTTTTGCTGAGTGGTTAAAGATGTGTGTGGTCTAGCGTTATCGTGATGAAAGACCACACCCTTCTTGTTGATCAACTCCGGCCGCTTTCTCTCAACTACTTCCTTTTACCTCATCAGTTTTGGTAGTAGAGATCCGAATCGATGGTTTTGCCGGGTGGTAAAAGCTCTTAATGAACAATACCCTTCCAGTCCCACCATACACACAGCATCACCTTATTTCGAGTTAGCCAGGTTTAGCCACTCTCTGTGAACCCTGGCCGACCTTAGACCAAGACCTTTTTCACACGTTCTTGTCGTAGGTGATCCACTTTTCATTGCCAGTTATCGATCTCTTCAAAAACGGCTCGGTTTCATTACGTCTCAATAATGAATCGCAAATGAGGACATGGTTCATTAGGTTTCTTTCAGTGAGCTCGTGTGGCACCCAAATATCGAGCTTTTTGGTGTAGCCAGATGTCTTCAAATGGGTTAAAACTGTTTTGTGGTCATTTTCCAGTTCTAAAGCTACATCGTAACTACTGATATGCCGATCTTGCACCACTTTGTCAAAAATGGCGTACATTTTATTCGTAACAGGGCGACCAGAGCGAGGTGCATCTTTAACAACAAAATTTCCGGACTGAAAACGTTTCAACCAACATTGTGCTACTCTTACGGACACTGTATTAGGTCCATATAAATCCCAAATTTTTTTCGCTGCTTAAGTTGCATTTTTGCCTTTTTTGTAATAATATATTAAAATGTATCGAATTTTACTTATTTTTACAGAAAATAAAACAAATGAAAAATAGCGGGAACAACTTTTTTATTTTTTTATTTATTGTTTATAATGTAACCTTTTTAATGTTACCAAAACCAGCCAGATACGAATAGTACAGCCAAAGAAATTTTATAACAAGTGTATACCTATGCTATACGAAAACACTTTTTCCCGTTAATTACTAAAAACAATTAATATTCGTAAGTATTGTACTATAACTTTTTAATTTAAGTATTGCAATTCTAACAATAAGCTGTATTAAAATAAAGCTCATAATAAATCTAAAAAAAATTAAACAAATCAAAAGTGTCGAATGTATAGACCCATTTGTCGAAGCGATTTTTATCGAATGCTATCTACAACCCGGCAGCTACACTCGGATCGGATCAGTCGCTCGACTAATCGACATTTTGTTTAAGGGCGAGCGCTCTGTGTTGATAAACAAATCCAAAATAATACAGCAATTATTATTGTAATTCTTTTAAGTGTTTGAAGAAGTAAATAGTAATAACGTAATTAAAATTATTTAATTATGAAAGGTAACGCCATCTTTTTGTAAATTTGTCGTGGCAGATCTCTTTTTGCAGCAAAAAACTGAACAATCCGGCATTTTCACGGGAAGTCGATTCAGCCGCCCAACTGGATTTAATCTAGTGAATACTGAACAGTCCGGTTGCAACTAGTTTTATTTATTAGACGCGTAGCCCGTAGGACCGTGTGGACTTACACTTTGACAGAGTGGAACGCCCGCGTGCAGTGTTGACAAGTCAAGGAAACAAGAAGTGGCCAACCACTTTGATGAAGTTGCTAGAATGTTAAAAATTTCGTACCCTAAAAAGTGGCTAAAAGAGGCCAAAAATTTGGCTTGAAAACAAACACAAGTTTCTAACTTTAAAACGTTTTATTTATTGATTAAACATGTATTCAACATAACACTCGTTAGACGTAGCTGGTTCTGATTTTTTAAAAACAAGGAAAGCAGTCTTTAAGTAATCTCTTTTTCTTAGTAAACAATTAAGTGCATGTAAACTTATCTTATTTCTATACCTATTTTTCTTTACTACTCTCAGGATGCTAAATATTAATAATCTTTCCACCCTCAGTATTAGAGATAGAGGAATAGAGCCGTCAGAGGCAAATCATGAAATACCGATTCTCCACTGGCATTGTAGATGTGTGAAAACAAGCGCTATGATATGGAAATATAAAATATTGTGTATCATTATAAGAGTTGCTTAATTCGTGGCTAAAATATTTAGCCACTAATATTTTTGGATAAACCAATGTTAAATGTTGCTAGATATAGCCACAAAACGGCCAACTTGGCAACACTGCCTGCGTATGACTACTCCCATCCGGCCCGCCAGCGCCGCGCCGCGCCGGTGGCCGTGTTACTCTATGCATAATAATAACTAATATGCTGTCCCTGTGACTTCGTCCGCGTGGAATTACGTATGCAGCGACGCGGTGAAGCAACGGTGGCGAGGATAGTGCGCGTGGGGCGCGCAACACTGCTATTTTAGTTTATTTTATTTGCACGGATCTCTAATTTTTTGTTCTAAAATAAAAGTAGCTTAAGTTACTCCATAGAACATCAGCTATCTGCCGGTGAAAGTCTCGTCAAAATCGGTACGACCATTTCGGAGATTGCCCGGAACAAACAGACAAAAAATTTAAACTTGTTGTTTTGTAATAATTATTATATAGTATACTTTCATAATGCATTTAGTAAAGAGTTGTTATTTTGATATTAAAAACAGACATTTCAATTTAATTAATTGTATAGACAACAAACAAAGCAAATCAAATTATTTTGTATTTAGCCTAATATCATACATATCTCATGAAGTACTACTACACTTCCACACATTGGCGTACCTATCTATTTCTTTATTAGTACTTGTTTTATTACTGTTTCTTTCTATTCCTATTTTCACTTTCCAAGGATAGAAGGAAGAAAGAGGGCTGGTATGGACTAGCACTTTTATGGAAGGAACGATGAACGGTGAACCCCAAACCCAATATACTTTGTTGGTAACTTTATATCACAGGGATCAGACAATTCTTAGGTGGTCAACACCGCGTCTTCCTTTATACGCCAAAGACTGTATATATTCTGTGCTTTTATTATTCATTTGTAAACCACTTTAAGGCCCATAAATATCCGTTGTATATCGGATTCCTTGAATTTAATTACAAATTTCGAATTCATTATGTACCCTGGTATTTTATCAAAGTTTTACATTGTAAACAAGGTTAAGTTATTACATTTACATTATAATTAATTAATTATGTACTTACAAATGCTGTTTACACTCACTGCACCGCTCGCCAGATACAAGATTACTGAGTGAGGGAGAACAAAGATACGACGAGATTATTGAAAACAAGTTTCCAGAGCAGTTTGTCTATTAAAACAACTTCATATTATACAAACGTTGGATCGATTAAATATAAAAATAAATATACGTCACAAGGTATTTATTACCCACGTTACAAATTTTATTGTATCTTTAAAAAATTATCTGTACGGCATGAAGAGCCGAGAGATGTTGTGAATTTTTAATATTAAATTCAAAAAAGCAGGATTATGATAGTGATAGTGATTTTGTGATAGTGTTTAAAATTGTTAGTAGGAATTTTAGTGTATCAATTTAATCGTGATATTTATCAAATTAACTGCTTTGATAGTTTGTATTGTATTGAGTGGAATAAATAAAATTTATCTTAGATATGCTAAAAGAATTCGAATGAGATCAGAACCATTTGGCAGAATTTTCTATTTCTAATAACATAGATGATAGGCGGTTGATTTTTATATATATATATCGACATCGAATCTGATTCGGAACGCCAGCGCCACTGGGCGGCGCTCGATGGAGTTAGTGACGCAGGCGCCACCGAGTCGGCAGTATGGATGGAGACGACTCACTTTATTGTGAGCGGGCGGCGCGTGCGGACGTTACTAAAACGAGTTTGTTCTATCCAACTACCCACCGACGCCCAAGGTTACAAACGTTGACAATGAGCAGTATTAACGATGGAGAAGCTCATCCTCCGTCATATATATATACATATATTACTAGATGTAGCCGCGACTTCGTTCTCGTGGAATATAGAATGCCGTCAATCGGGCATACGCGCGAATCTTGTTTCTCCCGGTCCCGGTTATATGCTTATTGTGGGTGATCCATAGAAGATAGGTATATAATCGCTGAATTTTTTGTAGGTCCTTTTAATATTTAAAACTATGTAGAACATTAATTTGATATATCTCTTATGCTTTACTCAGCATAGGCCATTTAAGCGCCCGAATTGACAAAGCCCAAACAGCTATTGGGTGCGAAGATAACTAATAATTGAAGTAATAGGACATTTATAATGTAAATTATTAAATTTGAAGTCCCTTTCGGTCGAGACCTTTTAATAATGTTAAGTCTATAATTTATTTGACGTCACACTGACCCGTGGTGTTCCATTATTGAATATATAATATTACAAGTGAAATTTAATTAATTATATTGAACGTTTACATTTATCACCAAAGCAATTAATATGAAGAGGCTATCTTTGTTTAATGTAAAATTCAATGAAAACCAAGTTCATTAACAATATTAAAAGCGAAAACCAATGACTTCTATGATATCACTAGCTCTGCCCGCGCCATTGCTTGCGTGGACGACAGAAGAACGCGTAATGCTTATAAAAACCATAGTTTCTAAAATCTTTAATAACTTTGTATCTTTTGTTATAAGGACCAAGTATCTAAGGGGTAAATCAAAAAGAAAAAAAATAGATCTAAATCTAACCAGTAGTATTTGCCTGATGCGCGCACAACGGCTAACCTCTATTATTATAATTAAGTAGATTAGTCTCGAATAAAGTTCTAATTTTGTTCTACAGTGATACTTTTCACACTAACGTAATTCTACTGAAGAATAAGCGAAATGAATATTCACTTTCATATCGTTATTTTCTTTTTTTTGGGAAAAAATAAACATTTCCATTGTATAATGTAGTTTCCTGCCCTATGTATGCTTAGATCTTTTAAACTACACAACGAATTTTAATGCAGTTTTCACTATAATTTAGAGCTTTTTTTACGGAATGTTCGTATATACAATACATTCCAATTAAACTTTTGTATAGTAGAGAAGATTTAATGATTTTTAACCAAGTCGTGATAAGATAGTTTTCGGGCTCTTACATGGCTTACGATGGCTAAACCTTATGAAATACATCATGATAATGTTCTAAAAAATTGTAGTTTCTCAAAAAACCTAGAGAAAAGTTCGCGATGCCATATATCTATCTCCTAAGGTTGACTTACAGTAACCATTTTTATCTTTAACATAATAACATTACGTTATTTGCAAAGTTGTTTTTTCCAATTTTTATCCAGATACAATAGTTAATTTGGGCATTTAATGTAGATTAAAATTGTTCTTTACAGTTTTCAATTTAAATGAATATCGTAGAAGATATCACGAATTCAAAATTACGCGCGACCAAAGAAATCTCTCTCTGCATAACGGTCGCGGTCGGTTGGCAGTCTGTATTATTGATCTAACGTTGGCCGACACTCTACAGTGTAGAGTCTACACCTATGATGTAGTGCGCGTCGCGAGCTAAGCGCACTTTTTGTAACTATGAAATTACATAACATATAATCATGCCTGTATCCCCGTAGGATTAGCAAAGGTGTACTAATGTACACCCACTGTTCGCCGGGTATGTTTTAGGTCTCGTGTAATAGGGGTCGAGCCTATTGCCATTAATTGGGCACATAGCCAAATTCCGAGCTGCTACTGAGAATTTCATAGTAAAACCCAATAACACTTTGCTCGACCAGGGAATCGAACCAGGGATCCCGAGCATAGCAGTCGCGTTTAGGACCAATAGGTTAATGAGGTAGTTATGTAGTTACGAATTATTAATATTATAGCGATAAAACCTAAATCAGGCTTTTCTAAACATAAAATACACCACTCTGTAAATTTTACTGTACCCGTGCGAAGCTGGGGAGGGTCGCTAGTAGGGTATATAAGACCAAATAAATTTTTCATATCTGACTGGTAGTTTCCAGAAATTAGCGCGTTCAAAAACTCTCTCAAATACTCTCTTGAGCTTTTTATTGTAATTATTAGTATATACATATAAAATAAATTGTTTACTTACTTAAAACAAAGTACAAATGATATAAACAAAACGTATATTTTTTACACAATAATAAATAAGTATGTCAGATTATACGAAATGAGGAGCGTTTACTTAATTGCAACGTTCACATTGTATAATCTTTCGTTTGTTCAGGCCCAACAGTTATAAGATCCGGCGCGTACATATTGCCACCTGTCGATAAAATTGAAAATTATTAATTACATAACAAATTAGAGTGAAATAAAGAAATGGAAATAGCATAAGTGCATAAATAATTACTTTGGCTCTTGTACTATTTTTGAGTTGAAGCCATAAAGTTTGTAACTTATTGCTCTTTTTCCTTGCACTGTTACTGTATATAAGCCATGGCTTCATGTTCGTTAAGTCACTTCAGCTTCTTCCGTCCTTAGTCGCTCTCTAGCGACCTGACTACAGACCCGGTCTTAGGTCTGCCGGTCAGCTTGAACGGAGAAAGCTTCTATAGGAAGTAGGTAGGAGTAGACATATGTAGACGTAGGTACAGGTCTATGTTAAAAAATTGTAAAGTTTTAAATAAATTCGATTACTAACATAACCAGTTATTTTTATTTAGTTGTCGAATAGGGTCGCGTAACAGTACGTTACGTACTAGCGAGTCACCATCTCGGGCCACATCGACACTTACCATCAGGTGAGCTTTCCAAGATTTTCAAATTAAGTTACTCGCCACAGACTTGATAATTCTCTAAAATGTATTCACAGCTCTAGAACCACTCTTATGTGGAAAAATACTATTTGTATAGCACCTAAAAACTGTAACAAAATACCAAACGATTATATATAATTAAACTTAAACTTATTTAGAAAGAAGTTATAAAATTTATTAAATTGTAAATGTTATTATAGTATAAACGACTTCTTTTAAAACACTTTTAAATAATCTACATTAATATAACATTTACATAATGATTAGTCTAATAATTGTGTAATAAAATAAGTAATAATTTATGATATTTATGTAGTTCAGGTATTTAATTATATATATATGAGTATTGTCATAATTAGTAATGAGTATGTATATAATTGTTTTTTAATTTGCACGCCACAAATGGCAGAACATGATGCAATTTTTTTTCTAAATTTAAGACCTGTAATTATCATATTAAAACAAATAAAGGTACTGTAGGTATTGTAACGCTAAACCTATAATGGGTTTAAAAAACATAAGTATTTTTATCTACTCAGGGAGATTAAATTATCGCTGATATGTTTCAATACTATATGAATAATTTTATGATTACGAAATATAGAAATGGCGTTTTAAAACAATATAAATTGTACTGCAGTTATCTAAATGTATGACGCATTATATCAGTTGGTTACAATGTACTTAATGTACTAAGAATGTGCTCGATGTACTTACAAGTACAACCGGATTAGCTAGACAATCACATCGTATCTGGAACGGCACTTGAATATAATTAATTTTAATGAAAGCGAATAAGTTGGCTTCAGACCGAATGTATAAGCTGAATATTTTTTTAGTAACTTACATCAGATTTAGATATCCTTTATGTAAGCAGGCCTGTTGATTAGCTGGGCTTTTGTTGAGGAGTGATTGGGGAGGATGTCTTATATCCTACGTGAGAAAAAAATATTTCAATGAAAATTTTTCATGACCTTATTTCAGAAATGTGAATGAAACTATGTATTTGAGTTTATTACAAGTCTTTTTTTTTAACGAAAAAGTTCCCTGAGGTATCCTAGAAGTCGAAGGTCCAATGTCAATTAAATCAAAATGGGATCACCCTTGAGTTATACTTTACAACGAAAAAGAATCATCCAAACCGGTTCATAAACAAAGACGTTATGGCTGAACATCCTTAAAAGAATATACACATTCGAAACCTTCTTTTTTTCTTTAACATTTTAATTTTCTTAATATATAATATATATACAAGACTTTTTAACATATATGTAAACAAGATAACATGTATGTTAAAAAGAAACAGGGATAAAGGCTGTCGTATGTGGAGACTGATTTTTTTTTCTGATATATTTTTTAAAGTACCAACCAATGACATTTTATGTATTTATACGTTAACATAATTGCACTTAAAAAAGCGTAATTAAACTATACATACGAAGTATAAATAATGCTTTCAGATTAAGAGTACGCAAAAAAATGATATTATACGTTATTTTTGTTGTTAGAACGAAAGGAATAAATATTTTGAGTTGTATAGATGTGCAACCGTGACACTGGTTAATACGTGACCGAATGCCTTACGTCAAGCAATCACCTGACTTTAATATTGCCAAAATAGAGCGCGGGTAACGCATCTACACTTATAAAAACATCTTAGGTGCTAACTGCCAATACTAATTTCGATAGCTGCAATTGAAAGTTGTGGCACTTTAAGGTACTTATTATAGACTCTTCCACTTGTTCAAATGTTTATCAATAATGTAAAGTAGGCACTTGCTTACCTAGCTCTTTAACTATTTTGAACTAAGTATATTTCCATAGACTCAAGTACCTTTCCGAGACTAATTAACAAACTTTCAAAATTAAATAATATTTTTTTGCAAATAGACTATAAACTGAGTATTAAATATTATAACCATTTTAAACTCCAATCGTTCTGGAATTTCTGGTATACTTCTAAATGTTATTAGGGCTAACGGCCAGTTCAATGAAAGGGGTGCAACAATGATTAAATAATTAAAATCAACTATTTCACATATTGCATCCATAACTGAACAAGTATATTTATACATCAGTGTCGAGAACAAAGGAGATTACAGATTGTGCAGCAGTGCGAATGAAATGCCTGAGCGCTTCTGGTGTGAGTGTGATCCACAACCAAATTCTGGGCAAGCTTGTTTCCTAGTTCAACAATTAGGAGACACTACAGTCGCTCAATATCAAAAAAGTCTTGCAATATAGTAAATCTACAGGATTAGGCTGATTAGGCTTTAGAAGATTTAATGTATACTAGCGGTCGCCCAATGATCGAAATTCGACCAGCGACTTTTTAATCATAGACTATTTTCTGTTTGACATTTGCAGTATGAACCCAAACAATGAATATTATATCTCTTGCTGTCACTTTACATTGTTTGACAATGTCAATATTTTGGGGGTCTAAGTTCATTGTAATTGGTCGGGTTAGGATTCGCAGTATTAATATATTTAATTTAATATATTAGTAACAGATGTTATAGATAAATTTTAGCTTTCAGCATTCTTTCTCAATATAAACTTTACCATGCCAAATCTCACAGTCTTCCGTGCACACAATACGATTAAAAAGGGGTATAAATTTATTGCTTTACGTATTAATATAATGATGATAATACATGTCTTTTACTGCAATGCTATAGGACTGAATGACAGTTAAAAGAGCCCGCCTAAATAATATTTATAACCTTCATCCAAGACTTATTAAAACCGGCTTTGTTAGGAATAACGAAGAAGAAAAGGAATAGGTAGTTTTATATTATCTCCTGAATTTTATACGTTTCAAAATATGCCATATGTAGGTGGATTTAGAATATAAATTATCTTTGCCAAGTTTCGTTAAAATTTATGAAATAGTTTTTGCATGATTTATTGACAGATATGCAAAAAGGTACAAACTGTTTCCTGCTCATTAACTTCTTTGTTGATAGTAAAGTCTACCGTGATTATAATTCATGTAAGTATTTACCTATTGTCACTCATTTTATTTCAGCGTTATGTAGATTTATACAAAGGCTATAAATAATGTGGCCTCAGGGTGTTAATCCATGCTGAAACTCAGTAAAGCAACGAACAGCCCCTTATTGATTCGTGAATAATCTAATATTTCCATTCGGACGAGCACTGCTTCAACCATTTAGCGCTAATCCATTCGTTTACGGATTCCGTATTACAAAAGGTCCTTGCAGCTCCAAAATCAATGTGCTAAGGTTTATTTTCCAATGATGGAAGCTTTACATAGAGCGTACGTCGTAACTCGCTCATGTATCAATATGATTAATACTGTATAAATACACACCATGGGATTTTAAATTCAGCATGCAATTTATTTATTGGTTTTAACATAAGTTATAACATTTTTTTAATAAAATAAATGCCTTTTTTAATTTTTCTTTCATCTTCCTTGGTTGGCCAAGGCTCTTGCTGTCACATAACACATAAAAAACCTGATACAAGCGTGCATTGTTTTGTAAATACCTTCGAATTCCAATATATGTAGCAAAAAAGTTTCTGAGATTTTATTTATTACTAACTGGTACCCGCGACTTCGTCTGCGTATTATTGAATATACGCAGATAGATCTTGGAATACGACAAAACAAAAGAAAATCATAGATGGGTTTGTCACTATGTGTATGGTGGACGCGATTCCTAAGACCCCGCTATATTACTGTATATGCACTGGCTGATTTCAGAACACGACAAACGAAAAGAAAATCATACATGGTATCACTGGCTGTATGATATTGTCATTATATGCCAATATGAATCCAACACTAATGTGTCCCAATAAAACTTACAACCATACAAACAACAAACATACAAACTTGACATTTATTATATTTTTAGGATAACACTGGTTAAACTATGACTTTTACCGGGATAAAAAGTACCCTATGTGTTATTCCAGGTCATAGACTATCTGTGTGCCAAATTTCATTGAGATCCGTTACGCCCCAAACATCTAAACATCCAAACATACACACTTTCACACTTATTATATTAGTAGGACTAGCTGTGGCCGCGGCTGCGCTCACGTGGACTACATAATATCGTCAATCGGGCACACGTGCGCATCGTATTATCCCCGCTCCCAGTTATTTTAAAGATAAAAATGCTTATTGTGGGTGATCCTTAGAAGATAGACATATTACTTAATTAAAGTAATAAAGTTATACTTAATTAATTATGCCTTTACTGATTTCTTGTAGGTCTATTTAATGGCTGCAATTATGTAGTATGTTAATTTGATATGTCACTTATAGTTTGGTTCTCAGCGTAAGGCATTTAAACACCCGAATTGTTTCACCATGACCAGATTTTTATTTGCTCGGAACCATAATTCTTTTTCTAACATAAAAGGAGCCTAAGGTACTTCTTATAACATCAGCTATACGCCAGTGAAAGTCCCGTCAAATTCGGTTCAACCGTTTTAGAAATTAAGCGGAACAAACACATGTGTAAATATTATATACTTTATTTAAACGCAATATAAAGTCCACACAAATGTCCATACGTGTAGAAATGTATCCTAAATGTACCTTCAGACTATAATCTTCAGTTATAACTAATTTCATTAAATCCGGTTCATTAGTTTTTGCGTGATTGGCGTACAAATTAACAGATATACAAATAAAAATTTCATTTATTTATTTCACAAATAAATTTACATAAAAGTTATTGTTATAGGCATCCTATAAAACCTCTGGGGTTTGTCTTAGCATGCCAAAAAAACTATCGAAATGTATTCTGTCTCTGATTCTAACCCCCTTCCCCCTGTAGTATTTTTTATCAAATATCATGAATGTACAGATTTCGACTCTTTACCCTTTTATAATAAGTATAGGTTATTATATAAAGCCTCATACTTTTAGAATTTAAAAATTTAATTTAATTCACCCAATAAGCGGGTCATTCCGACCTATTGGTGGATGATCTATTTTTATTGGAATCGAAAATATAGTTTTAAATAACAAGTTGCATAGTTAATTTGTTTTCAAATGTTAACCAACCAACCCATTGGTTCAATCAACGGGTTTATGTGTACCATGAGTCCTAGATTTGGCTAAAACATTTTACAACAGTAATCACAGGATAACACCACTACGATGATTGTTCGTTTTTTGAATATGGTTTTAGGATATTAACAACAATAACGCAAAGTTTACATAATACTTCTTTATTCCATTAAAGTACGTCTTCTGCGCAGATGGAATGTAGTGCTACTCTTACTGATACCTAAAGTGCCAAGGAGATTTCCCGGTCCTCCTGAGGGGTCTATCAAAAACTTTGCATCTAAAATTACACTTTCATTTAATATTTCACGACTTTTTGTCGCAAAACCAATTAGGAATTCATTAAAATAAACATTTATGCACAACAAGCTCACTCCAAATTCGGTACACATTGCAAATCGATATTTTGTAATGTCCCTTAAAATCATTCTTATTCTTAATAGAATAGAGTTCAACAGTAAATGTTAAATTAGTAATGCATTTAGTTTCCAAACTTCGTTAGAGTGCTGGTATAAGTTAAATGACTAATTTCCCCACCTACTCGGTGATCTCTGACCGGCATTCCTCACTGGATTAAGTCTTAAAGGAGAAATATATTTAAACTAGACAGCAACTTCTAAACTAGGTGCGCTTTCTACTTTGAAATTCCGGTGAGATATCTGAGAGAAATTATTTTTGTTTTCTTGAAACTACTTCTTGAAAATTTGAAAAATTGAGAGCTGCGCGCGCGCGTTATGTGACGGAAGTACAACAAGATGAAATTAGACATTACTGATAAATTAATTTTAGTGACATTTTTTATTGTGTAAAAGTAATTCAACGTTGTATAAATTGTTCGTGTTAAATTTTGTCAACGAATTCATCTCACCGCTTACCTCGCCATCAGAGCACTTCAGAGCACGTCAGAGCTAGGGTTGCCACCCGTATTATATTATTGTAGAAGAACTATTGCAAAGGGAGGATCCTCCGACCAGACGGGTGTTATGTCTGGCGGGCAGCTGCCCAACGGTTGTTTTTTTTTTTGAACTGACTACAATACGCCCTATCCAAAAACAGAGCCGCTGCGGCTTTTACAGCTTCACCGGTCTTGGGGGCGAGTGCTTAGGGCACTTAGCCGCAAAAGTTTTTGACGACCCGCATGAGGGTGCCAGAGTGGCCGAACCTCGGCTCGGGTGCGAAAAGGTCGCGATCTATCTAATTCCCTAATCCTAAGAAAATTCGAGCTAACTAACATGTACTCATATGCACGTTCCTCTCCTCCTGGGAGGAAGGAGGGAACCATGCGTATGTGTATTTAGTGATCGGAATGGTTTTTCTACACTAACTAGCGCATTAGTCTAACTAGCGCAAAAAAAGAAAAAAAAAGGTCTCTTACAGAACCTATGTACCTGTTGGTGTGCACGTGTGTGTGTTCATACGTGTGTAATGTTGTGTGTGGGTAGCTAAGTGTTACACGTATAGTGTCACTTGTATCGCGCGAGCGGCTGCCTGACCCAAGGGCTTCACACCGAGGAACGGACCTAGGCTTGGGTTGCCGCTAGAGAGGCTGACGTGACGGGTGTGCGGGAGCGAAGTTGACCGCCCGTCCTCTGCGGAGAGAACGGTGGTTACGCGGTGGCACGCTCTGTTTGGAGAGGCGGTGGAATAGAACGCGTTTGCTGTTTCGATTTGGTTGAGCGGGTCAGTAAAGATGTTACGCGGCCGGCGTTTACTCCGGCAGGCATTGGGGTCCGGGACATATGAAGCTGCCGCTTTGATTAACGAATTCGCGTGGTTCGACGCGGTGTCGAAATAAGAGCGAGAAAGGTGTTTGGCATAAGCATGTATCGAAGGAAGGTCCATATCTCTATGGAGATCTTCCATACGAACATACCAAGGGGCGCCGGTAAGGCGGTGAAGAAACCTATTCTGGATGGCTTGTAAACGTTCCCAATTATATCTTGACATATGTGCGAACACAACGCAGCTATATGTCATAATCGGTCGGATACACATCTTGTAGAGCGTAAGCTTGTGTCTCATAGACATTTTGCTTGCAGCACATAACAGAGGATGCAATCGGGCGAAGCCAACGGTTGTAGTCGGGTTCTTGTATATATACTCAACGATTGAGTTAATTTCTATAGCGCAATGTAAGATAGTAGGATGCGTCTTATGTGGCTCGATAGATGTCGCCACATTATATAGTATCGTACTATATTTTAGTCAATTGTAGTATAAATTATAGATTTATAATATAGTATGAAAAATACTATATTTTCATCGCTAATTCAACTGTCACTCTTATTTTATATTCTCTTGTTAAATTAAACAAAAAGGAAAATTATTATTGAAATTTATTTTGATTTTGTAAGTCATATTTTGCATCACGTCTCACAGACCACAGAATCTTTTCGTCTGAGTTTTGAATGTATTCAACAAAACTGTGAAACTCGCATACATGAACCCTATAAACATTACAGTCTTTTTTGGGCAATTGATTAATAATTATTAAAAACAAGCGTGTACTTTATTTTTTCCTAAATTTCCCAAAAGTACTATATTTTTTGTATTTTTTTTTAAATATTCTATTTTCCTTCCAAAGAAATGTGGCAACCCTTGTCAGAGCAAGCTTGTAGCGTATCGTTCTCACTTTCTGTATTTACCTACAGGTTACCAGGTTGCTTGACATTCATGGTTACTGATTCTCTTACGATCGCCGTCCTGAATGAAATAGGCTTTAAAATGCAAAAAAGATTTTTTCAAAACTGACTGGTTGTTTTAGTATAGACTAGTTGTGCCCGCGGCTTCGATCACGTGAATTACAGAATGCTCGCGCGAATCTTGCTCCCCCGCTCCCGGCTTTTTTAAAGGCGAAAATGCTTATTGTGGGTGTTCCTTAGAAGATAGACGTATTCTCTTGCTAACATTTTGTTGGCCTTTTAAATGTCTACAAAATTATTTAGTACATTCATTTGGCATTTATATATATATCACTTATAGTTTACTCAGCGTAAACCATTAAAGCGCCCGAATTGATTCACCATGACCAGTTTTTTTTTATTTGTGCGGAACTCTAATTTTTTTCTAAATAATGTCTAAGTTACTCCCTATAAAATCAGCTATCTACCAGTGAAAGTCTCGTTAAAATCCGCCCGAACGTTTCGGAGATTACCCGGAACAAATAGACAGACAAAAATTTAAAAATGGGTTTTGTTATAGGTATCTTATATACTTTCATATGCATTTAGTAAAAAGTTGTTATTTTGACATTACAAACAGACACTTCAATTTTATTAATTGTATAGATAACAATTACCTATATCCTTTTCAGGTGGTTGCGTATTATTAATTATTTTTTACATCTAACTTAAACTAAAAGCTTAAAATAATTTATAATGTTACTATAACTTAAAGCCATAGCTAACTTTAATCTTGGATCTAATTTATCAAAGGATGTCCATCACAAACGCACGGCTTCCAAAACCTCCAACAATAGCAATACGCCAACAATATTATAGTATATGATAGATATTACAGTGTATTATATATATTTACATAATATGTAAATGATACAGGCTGGAAATGTTAAGGCTTAATTTTTTTAATATTGTAGGTGTCATCGGTCGGGAGTGTTATCTCTACTACATCTCGGAGACTCGGAATCCTGAACGGGGAGCGAAGGTTTTTCACGCCCGGTCAGCTGTATCTTCTTTACAAGGCACAAGTTCGGCCGTGTTTCGAATACTCTTCGAATCTCTGGGATGGATCCGCAAAATATCTCCTCGATGCTCTGGACAGGTTGCAGAGACCGGCTCGCTCGCTCGGCTCGAGTCGCTTAGTGTGTTTTATATGTCTGTATCATGGTGACGTTCTAAAGAATTGTTCAATCTAATGCCCTCCTTTCACAACAGAACCACACGCGCTGGCCTTCAGAGTCACAGGTCTTACGGTAACCTCCATCTCGGCACGAAGTCAAATGTTCACTGTTAACTTATCTTTGTCGTACCGTGAAGCTGTGGAACCATCTCATCAAGGTTTCCCTAACACCAGGGACAGTACCGGCAGTGTGCCGAGCTATTATTAAAAAACGACTTTAAAACCATTATACTGATATATGAATTATAACTCATAATGAATATTGAACAATATTAGAAATAACTTATGAAATATTTAAACCGCTACATCTAAACTAAAATAATAATTGCCATGCTTGTATTTTTTTTTTAAATCTACTTCTGTTAAGGTTAATAAAATTATTGTCTAAACACATTTTAATATTTTTAGAGATTGTTGTGAAATACGATATGGATTGTAATTGAAACACCTTTAATAAAGTCAAATATTAGTATTAATGCTCGTAAAATATTAGGAATAATTGAGTGTCAGAGTAAAAGTATATAATTCGAATTTTACTATATAAACATTAATTTGAAGTAATTTGTGTGCTTATGTTTAAAATTTAGCGTACCATGGCAAAATGTTTTATTAGTAAAATTGGTAGTTGTCGAAGGACGGCTGGTCATAGAGATCATAGTAATACATTTAGTGACTAGTACTTGCATGTTATGATAGTGTAGACTACAAAGAAGGTCACCAACATACGGTTGGCGTCGAACGTTATTACCATTCGTTCATTTTCTTATAATTCACAATATAATTTTAATATTTATTATTCATGTAGACTGAGACTGACAGAGTTGTATATGCTATAGAAATGATTTTCTGTTTCCACTTTGTATACAGAAAATACATGATTATACATGCCTTAATATACATGCGCAGTATTTGAGCATTTGTAACTGACAGCCATTTCGTGAGAGTATTGTAACTAGATGTGGCATTTATGAACAAGAAGTTAGTTTACTGAGACTTCAGTAGTGGCTAATTCGATAGTAACAATTTTTTTTTTCACTTTCTGTACTTGCTTTTACAGCTTGCTCGATTGCTTGATGTTTATGGTTACTTATTTTTAGAGTTCTGTACCTCAAAAGGATAAAAGGAACTCTTATACAGGATCACTTTGTTGTCTGTCGGTCAAGACCCTTATTCTCAGGAGTGCGTAAAGGTATCAAGTTAAAATTAATAGTCAATACTCAGGTTTGCAATCCCTTGGAGCTGTGACAAAATAAAACTTCTAAGTCAACGCAATCAAAAGATACGGTATATTTTAACACTCGCAAAGAGATTAAAACTTGTAGGTTATAACTTACAAGTAATAGGTTCACCTAGAGTCATGAAATTTGACAAGAAGAAAACATAAATTTATAACTACATCACAAAAAATGATATTTTTGCGATTACAAATTTATTTTCAGTTGGTAAACTGACCGCGGCATGTATCGATGAATGGCGCCAACAGTTTTCCAACGGCAAAGTTAGATATATCCTTCAATATAGTTTATCTTTCCGTCAGAATTGTTTGGTGCTTTCTTCAGTACTGTTATCTAATTATTTTGGTGAATATGGCTTTTTAATTACAGAACCCAAGCTGCGAGAGTCCGTACTTGACTGGTTTTTTATATAGTGGAACGGTAAATTGACGTTCCTGCACCTGATGGTAAGCCCAGTAAAATCCAAATACAATGGCGATCGCCGAGAGATCGACAATGCATCGACGGTTCGACAATTAGAAGGATGGGTAAGCGTTATTCATTTTTTTGTTTTGTTCATGGCCATAGAAAAGTTAACTTATAAAGAAAAAAAACGGGTAGATGACACCATAGCGTTATTGCTATTGGAAAAGGCAGAATAACGTCTTTCAGTAGTAAAATAAATTGTAGATTTTGGGACATAATTTGGGAAAAGGTGTCTGTCAATGATAGTAGTGTAGCGTCATCATTAATGTTTAATGTTGTACTTGTGCATTGTGTGCACGGCAGTCCAGTCTCGGTCGGCACACGCAATGCACGCGGTAATAATACAGAAATAAACAATTTAATTTGGAAGGATTGTTTTCATATTTATCTCCAGACTGGTAAACCTCCAAATTGGTGACCCCGACGTGATTTATAAACGTGCCGATTTTTATGTGTGCCGACCACCGAGCTACGTAATATATTTATTTTTTATTTTTTTTTCCAAATTAAATTGTTTATTTCGGTATTATTAACATATTTAGTTTCCCTAAAATATAGCAAATTTTTAAAACGTGATAACACCAGCGCGTCGCCAGCCCGGTAACCTGCACCGCGCCGCCTGTATTACCATGTAAGTTTTCTCATTTAAAAACAGAATATAATGTCGATACCCATTAGCACTTTCACGGATCCGACGGGGTTTTTAATACATTTTGTATATATGTAGGCTAACAAATTAAATAATAGGCGTCTATCGCATAGTGTAATCGATAAAAAAAGTTAAAAAGCCGTCTCCATGAGTTTGATATCTTTGTCTAAAGAAGCGCAGTTACACATGTTTAGTGATAAATGACGTAACAATGGGACTTCATTATCGCCCTGAGACACATTAATTAATATCTCGTCACGGACTCCCTTACGAGATGTATACACGTATAATTAATTGTATTTTAATCTATTCATATACTTTTCATACTTAACTTTAAGGAAAAATTCTTACTATATTTTCTTTGATCATCAGATTTAAGCCCTTTCATTGGTCAATTATCTAAGGTGATGGTATACATAAGTTAGTTTTTTTTAAATGTATAATGTCTTTCCGCTCGCTTTCCTGCAACCTGTGGGAGTGATTTCGGGTAAAGGGACGGAAATGTGTAACAGGAAGCCGAGGAAGCGGGCGTTATTTTCCATACTAAATTCCATCAAAATTGGTCCAGCAGTTTGAGCGTGAAGAAGTAACAAACATATATACACACAAACTTTCGCTTTTATAATATTAGTAGGATTAATATCAAAATTCTATCTCGTGACAACGTTAAATACGAAATTTTAATTGAGAAATAATTTCGCAGATAACCGTCCGCCATCTGCTACGGACTGTATTAAATTTGTTACGATATTTATTTCTAATTTAAAGTTTAGGTATTCAATTAAAATGTTTAACGTAGTTTAAAACATAGAATGAGAATGTGTGTAGAAATAGAATATTGGGCCCGACAGAGTCAGAAAATCCGATATTTTTTGTGAAAGAAGAATTGATTAATCGATTATTTTTAGTATAGTAAACATGGCGATCGGTTTATTCTATAAAATCATTCGCGTGATCATTTACTCTCTTGTTAAAATATAGCAAATTAAACGGAGCACACACGCACACACTTATAGCTGCTTGACGAGAGCTTTTTAAATTAAGGGTGTTAGTTAGCTAAGCAGGCCACCACTGTACTATGGTTTGATGAAAATATTTTCCTTCATCGAAGGCCAGGCTCACTGTAGGAATTAGAACTCACGTCGATCGACGCGGTGATACATTTTACCACTGACCCACCATTGCTTCATTTTTTTTTAATGACTATAATGTTAACCTTTGGGACCCTGAAGGCTCTGATGGCCTTTACAGCTTCGCCGTGACTACCCATTGCTTGATTGCTTAAATGATGCATTTATACTGTAATGACTTACAACAGCTAGAAAGGAATTTGGAATATCTAGAATAACATTATAATAAGAGTTTTTATTTTTGTTTTGTAGGATTTATATAACTATTAGCAGTAACCGCGACTTCGACCGCGTGGGTGGTATATTTCGTGTATGAAAAACAGCAACTATATAAAAACCTCCCCTCACCTCAATTCACCTTACGGTATTTCACCCATATAAACTTTAAGAATACTCAACTAAAATCATTTTAAAGCTTACAAAGAGCCAATTTTATTTAATAACTTATTTTTTAAACCGTTATTATGCAGTGAATAATAATGCTTTATAGTTTATCTGTTAAGTGTAATTTAATACAAAACTTGTTAGCGCCAACACGTAACAACGATATCTATCGTAGAAAATTTAGATCGAATTAATTTAATTATTTTAAACATTAAAAAATAACGCTAAAATCTATCTAAAAACATTTAAAAAGAATAATAAATGCCCAGCCTTATATTATTAATATAAGTGCTTAAAAATACTTAAGTTTGACAATAGATATTTATTTATTTTATTTTATTTTAAATGATAGTCGAACAACATTACACATTATAACTGATGATACCTGATATACTCTTAATTATAGGAGTATACAGAATTTTCCACAGCTTCGTACATACACTGAATTATAAAATATATTAATCGAAACAAAGCATATTTAATATTAAATTGAAATAGTAATAACTATCAGGAACAAGACAATATTATTATAATTTCACAAAAGAAAATTTGAAGAAAAAATAACCTAATATTTTACAATTAATATAAATAAAATTATTTTTTTGGATAACACTTAAATAAAATTAATAGGAACAACAAAAACAAAAAGATAAAATAAAAAATTATAATTAATTTTAGACTATGACTCAACTGAGTCAAAGTGTTTCAACAAATATGAAATATAAACATCAAATCAATTTCATGATAATTTAAACCAAGCCGTACAACACCATTTATAAATACTCTTGGAAAATAAAATAAAAAACGTTTCAATTTACCTATTGCTTTTTTTTGAAAATTATGTGTGGAAAATATATTACAAAATTACATATAAGTAGATATACATACATACATAACATAAACGCAATTTATAGACCAAAACAATGGCCATAATTGTAAAAATGGATACTAAATGTACTTTGAGACTATAAACTACAATCATACCAAATTTCATTAAATTCGATCCAGAAGTTTTTGTGTGATTAGCGTTCAATCATGCCGACAGACAGACAGACAGACATAAATTTAAATATTATCGAAATGTGTTATTTCCGTCATTCTAATTCACCCCCCACCGCCCCTATTATTTTTTCTCCTATATCTTCAGTGTACAGATTTCGACTCTTTACTTTTTTATTATTTATTAGTGTAGATTATATTAATTAAAGATTGTATCTGAGCATAACGCCATCTTTAGACCACTGTATTAAACATAATTCAATTTTAATCAAAGTTTACGGCTTAAAATTAAATTCGTTGAGCGACACTAGAGTTTACATTGCCTCCGTAGTCTATAACTCTTTAATAAACAGAACGATAAACCGTATACTGCGCGGCGTGGGGCTTTGTTTGTTTTATGTTCAAAGTTAATATTAACTTTCAAGTTTTTGTTTTTTGTAGAATTTTAACTTTACATTCAATCTATTATGTGTATATGGTGTTATTTATATATCTTAAAATATAAGTCTATAATATCAATGCACCCTATAACGCAATATAATTTATAACTGTTTTGTGTTGTCTTTTATTAGGTTCGAATCCCAGGTCGCGCAAAGTGTTATTGGGTTTTTCGTATGAAATTCTCAGTAGCAACTCGGAGTTTGGTTTCGTGCCCGATTAATGGCAATAGGCTCGCCCCCTATTACATGGGACCTAAAAACGTATTCGGCGAATTGTGCGTGTACATTAGTACATCTCTGCCTAACCCTTCGGGGAATACAGGCGTGATGGTATGATAAAACAATAATTGGCAACTAAATTCAAAATCTGTATTAGGTACATTTGTCATACTCGACATTGGCAAAACTGCTTAAATTAGCAAAGGCCAAATATTTTTGAATTTCATTTCGAATTATTAAAATTATCTGATAATGTATTCACACATTACAATCAAAATATACAATTATAATCATTATTACTAATTATTTTCATTACAATGGCAATTTAACTTCTTATCGTCTACGGTAACCTACTTACAAAGATGTTATCAACTCTCAGGTGAAGAAAATTGATAAATTTTGTATGTAAACCAGTTTGTAAAATCCTGGATCGGATTTTATGCACATAAAATGATGACATATAAAATTAGCCAATTAGTATTTCGGAAGTTAGGTGGTTCATATCAGCAAATGTACTTATAAAATTTTGATGACAACCTTATAAGTTTGTAATTAAAATGCGTTACGGATTTTATGCCTAACAATGAGTGAGACAGGTCGCATGGTTAGCCATTAGATCGGAAGTAGGTAAAGTCGTTTCACTATTCAGCAAATAGACTTTAAGAAAAGTTTTTATTCAATATGACTATTGCTGTTGGCCTAAAGGTCTTGTGTAGCTTCGCCGGACTTTACGGCGAACACAAAAGGCACTCAGCTGACATGCCAACAAGCACAAGGTGAAAAGGTGTGACAATTGTAATTCCACTACATAACTCTTTAGATTAAAAGCTTATGGACCAGGAAACCTACGGAAGTAAATGCTAATACATGATTTACATGGACCAGGATACAAATTTTTGTTAAAGTGTGACAGTGTTCTATACATAGTATAAAATAAATTCGCTATCCGCGTCTGTTTGTATGTCCGCTTACTTCTTCTAAACCACGCAACGGATTTTTATACGGTTTTCACTGTCATTCAGAGTTTTGCATAATACATACACATATACATACTAATTAGGCTTATGTATAGTAAAGAAAATTCAATGTTTTGTAATCAAGTCGTCAAAAAATGATTTTCTGACTCATACATGACTTACGCTGGCTAAACCTTATGAGAAAAATCAAAATAATGCTCCAAAAGAATTGTAGTTCTTCAAAAAGGCTGGAGAAAATTCCGCGTAAACACATGTCTATCTCCCAAGGTTGACTTTGCACTTTCGCAGTAACCATTTTTATTTTTAACATATTAATTAAAAATATAAGGTTATTTGCGAAGCTATGTTCTTCAATTCAGTCATCATCATCATACCAACACGCCTGTATTCCTCGAAGAGTTAGGCAGAAGTGTACTAATTGTACACCCACAATTCGCCGAGTACGTTTTTAGGTTCTATGTAATAGGGGGCGAGCCTATTGCCATTAATCGGGCACGAAACCAAACTCCAAGCTGTTACTGGGAATTTCATAGGAAAAACCCAATAACACTTTGCTCGACCTGAGATTCGTACCCAGGACCTCGCTCTTAGCAGTCGCGCTAACGACCACTAGACTAACGAGGCAATTCAGTGTTAATCCTTATACAGATATATATCTTAGTTAACTTAGGAGTTTAATGTAGATAAAAATTGTCCCTTATATTATATCATTTAAATGAATAGGTACGGTAGAAGATATCGCGGATTTAAAATTACGCGTAACCAAAGAAATCACTCTCAGCGAAACGGTTACGGTCTACCTATGAATAAAAGATAAAACTGGCGCGAAAACGCAAATCTGGGGCGGGCCGCTGTTTTCAAGTAAAGAAACTCGTTTGCACAGTGTTATGCCATTTTTAGTGCTGTGTTTTACGACAAACAAGTTCAAAATGTGTATCAAACCAAGACCTGTCCAAGCACTTGTCGGTGTAGTCTGGACGCGAGAACCAATTTTCGTTACTTATAATATATTAACATAAGGTGAAATTATTTTCATGAAACCTAAAGAATTAAGTTTTTGAGCATGTTTTTTGAATCTATTATTTTAAGATTAGCTTAAACAACAGACTCGACAACATCAAAAAGTTGATGCGAGTACTTATGTACGCGATACCACGATAAAACATTAGATTTAGTAAACAACTTCATAGTGTACTTTTTTGTATGTGTACTCGCATCGTAAAAACTAATTCTCATTAAATTTTTTTTATAACGTGCACTAAGAACTATAAAGTAAAAAAATGACAATCCTGTATTTGTACAATCTACGAAAATTTACAACAGTGACAACAGCTACGTCATTAGATTAAAATTATTATCAAACCGAAATAAACTATAATATCTAAATGTACTTCAAAGGTTTTAAAGGTTTCAAGCGGCCTAGTCCACATGATAAGGGAAAATTATGTAGCGTTGACGTCCACAATACTTATATCATATATTTTGTAAATATTTAGATTAAATTGTGGCGGTGTTTTATTCACACAAACGTATTACTATATCTTACACCTAGATAATGGTCATGATAAGGGTAAATAATATAAAAGTATTTGACTTTCACGAAATATATGTTATGTAAATATATATATATATTAATACGTAAAGCAAATCTACCCATTTTTAATCGTATTGCGTGCACGGAAGACTGTGAGATTTGGCATGATTAAAGTTTATATGGAGAAGGAGTGCTGAAAGCTAAAATTTACCTATAATATCTGTTACTAATATATTTATAATACTGCGAATCCTAAAACGATCAGTGCCATTGAACTTAGAGCCCCAAAACTATTGACATTGTCACTCAGTGAAAAGGGACAGCAAGTGTATAATATTCACTGTTTAGATTCACACTGCAAATGTCAAACAGAAAATAGTCTATGATTAAAAAGTCTCTGGTCGAATTTCGATCATTGGGCGACCGCTAGTATGTATAAAAAGAAAAGTGGGCGGTGCGGCTGTTAGTCCATGCAAACATATTATACTACTAGCTGGTCCGCGTGATTTCGTCTGCGTATTATTGGATATACACAGACTGATCTTGGAACACGACAAACCAAAAAAAAATCGACATTTTTGCGTGATTGAGTAAAAAACATAGAAACTTTCCATTTATTATATTTATAGGAAAACACTGGTGAAACTATGACTTTTACCGGGATAAAATGTACCCTATGAGTTATTCCAGGTCATAGACTATCTGTGTGCCAAATTTCATTGAGATCTGTTCAGCCCCAAACATCTAAACATCCAAAGATACACACTTTCACATTTATTATATTAGTAGGTTTTTATCCCTGGACGATGTCACTAGATCAAATATTTTTATTATATATAGCACGGAAAACTGACGGTACTGTGCCTGATGGTAATCACAGTACAATCCAAACACAACGGCGACCACCGACAGATCTAAATAATCCATCGTATTAGAGCCTTTAGTTAGTTGCATAAATATGCAATTGGTTTCCCGAAAACGGCTTTAATGATTTGAATGTCATACATCTAACACAATTTATCGGGCTTTTGAGTTGAAATATTTTTGAATAATGTAATTTTATCATTATCTTTTCATTCTATACCTACTTATAATGGTCAAGTTTGTCAATCTGTCTTGAGTCGTGGACCCATGGATTTAATTCATCCGTCTCACTCACTCATCCGCTCTTTATTCCCTTACTTACGTTCCAGTCACTGGATGGTGTTGTTCCCAGGTCACCGTAGGACTATGAATTCTAATGTTATATATATTATAACAATGTATATTCATCCATCGATTCATCGTAATCCATCGTCGATCTCCGCTGTCATGTCTGCTTGCATACATTAAACTGGATATGCAGAAGCTGATCCCGAAATACAACACGCAAAGTGAGTCACTATGACGGACTTTTCACCACATGAGTGGTGGTCGTGACCCAGACTTAAAAAGAAATCAACGTTAATGATGTATATGAGTTCCCTGTCCCTGGTGTATCTTCAAGATTGAAAATCGAATACCAATGAAATTCCTCTTTTTCAAGGTATTCTCTTTCCCATCAAAAAAGAATCATCTAAATCGGTTCGTCAACAAAGGAATTATGCCTGAACATCCATAAAAAATATACACAGTCGAATTGATTAAAAATTGGTGCAATTTTGAAGGAGGAACCAGGGAAATACGAATTTATGATTTCTTCTATTGGTGTAGATGTCTCTCTCGCAATGTATTTGGTCACTCAAAAACAGGGCGATAGCAATAGATTTATCTTAAAACGTATTCTCGTTGAATTTCTCTTAATATCTGAGGAGGGTACTAATGTTGAGAGAATTTTATGGCGTTCAGATCCAAATTTTCCAATAAAACATTATAAACTGCTGAAACTGACGTTCGGAACAGATGAAGAATTAAGATATCCTGGTACTGCAAAGACAACACTGAAAGATGATTTACTGATTGGATGCGAGATGGAGTTTAAAGCGATACAGATATTTAAAGATATGAACAATATTATAAATATGGGAGGATTTTGATAACAAAACTGGTGTAGCAATAGATCGATTACTCATATACAAGAGGAAAGTCAAAGATCAAATGAAACTTTGGTTTTTAAAATTAATGTCATGGCCAAAGCTGCTGAGAATTTGATCATTATGGTTTTAGCGGAGGTGAGGAACAGAGAGTAAAGTTCCTCATCTGCCATAGAAAAGGGAGGATCTATGTCTGGCGGGCAGCTACCCAACGGTTGTAGTCGGGTTCTTGTATATATACTCAATTGTTGAGTTAATTTCTATAGCGCGATGTAGGATGCGTCGTATGTGGCTCGATAGATGTCGCTATCTAGATGCGTCAGTAATGGCGAGAGATGTCGCTACATCACTCCCCTCCGAGACCGGAGGTCGATAGCAGGTTGAGTCGTCCATACATCTTGTGATGCTTGCCGAGCCAGTGGAATGTTCCAGTGAGTCGGAACCAGATGCAGCATAGTTCACGGTGAGACGGAACTGTCTACGGTGATTACCCCAGTGGGTGGGGGTGATGCTGCAAGAGTGCTCTAGTGAGTCGGAGTGTTACAGTGCTGCGTAGTGACTGGCTGCTGTGTCGACCAGGAGAGAAGTGCGTCTCTGCTTGCTGACCGGCCGAAGTGCAGTATGCTATGCCAAGGTCGTTGAGAAGGCGTGGTGCTGACCAGGAATGCGCGTCTGCTACATGCTGATGGTCAGGATACCCTTAGTAGCCGTGGATGCTGGCTGGCTGTTTTGACTCGCTGCTCGAAAGCTTGAGGAAGTGACGATGACGTCTTTGTGAAGAAGGTTGTGCTGAAATATCACGTCAGGGTCACCAATTTAGCGGAGGTGAGGAACAGAGAGTAAAGTTCCTCATCCGCCAGAGAAAAGGGAGGATCCTCCTGCCAGACGGGTGCTATGTCTGGCAGTCAGCTGCCCAACGGTTGTAGTCGGGTTATTGTATATATACTCAATTGTTGAGTTAATTTATATAGCGCGATGTAGGATGCGTCGTATGTGGCTCGATAGATGTCGCTATGTAGATGCGTCAGTTGTGGCGAGAGATGTCGCTACATGGTTTTGAGAGGTAGGGCACAGAGAAATTTATTTCACGTTACAAAAGATCTCAGCCAAATATTCTAGTGTCGTATACCTACGGTGAGTAGGGTTTCCAAGGCTCTTTGGAGAGAGGGGTTTAAGGTCGGCAACGCGTTAGTTATACCTATAATTCTAAAAGCGTCTATAGACTACGGTATCCACTTGTATTACGGTATTCAGGCCGGTCATATACTTGTTTACTACCTTTGTTGTACATTAAAAAAGGTTTCAATCTCTCTTTGAACTTCCCCTTCCTCAAGGAGCTCTGGAAACCCTACTCTCCGCAGGAATACAACTCTAGGTTATTTGGCTGTGATCTTCTGTACGGTGGAGATATTTCACCAGTCGGACTGCCCCCAAGAAGAAAGAAATTTCCAAAGATTTATTTTTTGAACCTTTGAACGTACCCTCGTAAATTCAAATTGAAATAACGAAAACAAGTACATAGTTCGATATCAATTGTGTCAGTCAATTCGTGAACGATACCACCAATTTAATATATTAATTGCATTGATAAGTGGCGTTGTGCCTGTTCCTGAATCGCGAGATGGTTTATTCACCTTAATTGTATTGGTATCACAAACAAGTTCAATAAATCGAGTTTTTTCAGTATTGACACTGGGTGATTGTCGTTATTATTTAATTTTACTGTGCTTATCTTCAGGAACAGAGATGTCTCTGTACTGTACTATATTTAAAAAAAAAAAACAATTTTAATATGTTGGGTTAGAAATATAAAGGTGAACCGTTAAACCCTCTAAGCCGCTGAATGTGTGTGGGACATGTCTTTTTCACAGTGTTTTCACTAAATGTCTAGGGTACCCCGCTAGCAAGTCACCTTGGCTCGCGTGTCTTAAGTCCTATTCGATATCCAGTGCACTACAAACTGTTACAACTAGCATTGGTTCTGTATAGAAATCTGGTGACTCACTCGCAAATTCGTTGGTTTTTTTTTCGTAAATGAATCATTATAGATATCGTAGTTGTAGATGGGTCGATACTGTGAAGATTAGATTATACAATGAAAATGATATTATTGAAAAGGATCATGTTTTAGTGTTTTATCAGCAGTCTGTTTTACACGTCGGATACCTGTAGAAGTGTTCTATCAGAAATGGGACCCTGGATCGATAAACCGTACGATATCAAGAATGTCACTCCGGAAGAGGACAAAATCATCAAGAAATGTCTTTTAGGTGCGTTGATTTGTTTGTGAAAAGTGATTCTTTCAGTATTTAATATGATTATATTATATAATACGAATCGTATTGTGGTTAACGAAAACATAAATAAACTTATAATACACATTTGTTATGTAATATTTAATAATAAATTTTGAAAAAAAAAAAACAAAAAGTCACTAGTGAAATTAATTAAAATACTAAAATATTTAATAGTAATAAAAATGTTGATCTATGGTGATTTCATGTTGACTATCGTCGGCCATGTTTATTTAGCTTTTCGTTAAGTTCAATTCGTTCAATTTGTATAAGGTTTGATTTATCGACAACCGTTGTGTGGTAAGTTAATTGATCTAATTAATCCTAGGGCAAAAATTTCCTTCACGATACTCCTTATTTAACAACTAGCTAGCCCAAAAGTTTTACTAATGTTATTCTTTTATGATTTCTCCATGCAAATTTTGAACCGCCGTTACACCCTTTTAGGGGTTGAATTTCTAAAATCCGTTCATAGGGGATGCCTACGTCATTTTATCTAAAAATGTTTGGCAAATTTCAGCCCAATCTGTTCAGTGGTTTGAGCTATCAACATAGATCAGCTAGTCATTCCTTTTATAATATAATATATATATATATATTTATATGTAGCGACATGTCAATTATCTGTCATTTGTAAAATAAATGTTGAATCTAGTTTAAAATATTAAGCGGGTTCATTCATAGGGTTTACAGAAATATAAGCAAGGACATTTTCACCGCATTGTGGATTGAATTTCCAAAAATCGTTCCTTAATGCTCACCTCAGAATACAGAACAAACCAGAAACCGCGAACGCACATAAAACTGAAGATACAAAAACCACTCTTAAATAGAGTGGTTTGACTTTGTTGCGATTAGTCACTCCTTTGTAAGTAGCGCGTCGTGACGTATTGTACAAGTGCCAATTTTAATTTTAAAATGCCGTCTTGTGTTGTTCCTACATGTAAAAATGCTGCAGGGATCATAAAAAAACAGGATGGGATCACATTTCATCTGTAAGTAGCGCATTCTAAAGTATATTTATTTAATTGTTTAATTTATTTTACATTTAGAAAATTACGCGTCCATTTTTTAAGTGTTGCCATTTTATTTTCATCGAAAATTTTACCCATTTTTTTTTTATACTCATGTAGAATACTTACTATTTTTGTGTATATAGAATCTTTGTAATTTTAGTTTCCCTGCTGATGAAAATAGAAAATCGGACTGGATGAAAGTCATACAAAGAGCACGGCTAGATGAGTTTTGGAAACCATCAAGCCGGAGAGTACTTTGCTCAATTCACTTTGAAGCGCAATATTTTTATGATACAAAAGGTGGTTTGAAAAGACTGAGGAAAGCAGCTTATCCAACTAAGGTAGATATAGTCATAATAATTACTATATTTATATTGTATCCCTCCTGGTGAAAATGTTTGTCATGTATTTTGAAGTAAGGTTTTGGTCCACACACTATATATATATATATATATATATATATATATGCTCACGCCTGTAATCCCCGAAGGAGTATGCAAAGGTATAACAAGTATGCCCACTTTTCGTCGAGCTTATCCGTCCCTCATCGTGATAAGGGGCGAGCCTAAACCGGGCGCAAATTTCAGATTCCGGGCTAATGAAACTTCGGTGAATTAAATATATGAATAATACTAACGTTCTATTTCAGTATTTGGCCTTGACACCAGAATTTTCCGAGTTACACAATCGGACAATGTGCGTACCCACCTATGATAATAATGTTTAATTTTTTTTTATACTACTGAAAGGCAAACAAGGCTCTTAATCGATATACTTAGTTACAAGTAAACTAATGTAGTAAATAAACACTAGTAGTTACAGTAATAAATGTAAAATAAACTAAGTAAGGCCCATGGACATTTGCAAGCTCAGGCACAAAGTGCTATTACTAATGCGTTTCCATCCGTGAGGACTGAAATGGCATGCCTTGTACGGCAGAAATATTCTGTATTTAATTAAATTTTTTGTTAATCTATTACATGATACAACAACATACAACTTAAGGCTTTTCATTTCAGGTTACACAACCACAATCTTCTGCGAGATCGAACTCAGAGATCGGTGATGTCAATATTTCTGATTTGGAATCTGTGTTTGATACGCCGAGAAAGGTCAAACTTAAATCTCAATTACGACGCAAACAATTATTTTGTGAACAACATGTTCGACGAATGAAAACATTACAACAAAAATACAACAGACTTGCCAAGAAGTACGAATCTTTAAAAAGTATATTAAAAAAATTAAAAAGCAATCCATGTAAATAAATAAATATTTTTTTAAAAATATCTTTTCTTTAGTGTTATAAGATTACCCCAAAAAGTGGGAAACCGCTCCCGAGCTAGCAACATTAAGCGTATGGGAAGTGGGGCAGGTGCGGGACGTACGTATCGTTTTGGACACAGTGCAGCGTATGTAATTATTCTTGAACGCGGCTTCTGGTTTGTTCTGTATTCTGAGATGCTCACTTACAGTTTTTAAGGAACTCGCATGTAAGTTTTCTCGGTCCTAGCCCAAACAACTAGTAGTGTGGGCTGTGCGCTGATAGATCAGTACGTCAGTCACGGTTTGCTTTATATCTATGTATAAGTAGATAATGGGTCAATTAAAAAAATATATACACGTTGTTTTCCCCTGTCCAGCTATTTTATTACCATTTCAATTATATTAATTATTAGACTATATAGAATGTAAGAATAAATATTAGGTCCTTACATATGAAATTGGCGTTTTGTACGGGAGGAATATAAAGTCATTTTTTTTTTGGAAAATATATTTAATTTATCAAAGTATGCACCGTTGTTATTTATGCACTTTTGACATCTCATAGGTAGTTCATTGATCACTTTACTAAAAAAAAAACCATGGGGGTGAGAACCAATAAACTTTTTGAAGGCGGTTTGGACTGCCGCATCGGTGTTGAATTTTTTTCCTTGTAAGAAGTTGTCCAAATTCCGGAAAAAATGGTAATCTGGGTAGCAAGGTCCGGGGAGTACGGTGGATGTCACAGACATTCCAATTGTAGCTCATCTAACTTAGTGGCTGTTTGTTGTACAGTGGTGTGATCTTGCGTTGTCGTGAAGCAGCAGTGGCCTAGAGCGATTGACCAATCTCGGTTGTTTAGCAGCTAGTTCTTCCTTCATGGTTTGCAGTTGCTGACAATAGATATCTACCGTAATCGTTTGGCCAGATTTTAGAAAGCTGTAGTGAACGACACTGGCTCTAGTCCAACAAACACTCATAAGTAACTTTTTCTGACTCAATTTTCGTTTAGGGCAGGATTTGGCTGGTTCTCCAGGGTTCAGCCATTGCGATAAGCGCTTTCGATTATCGTACAGTATCCACTTTTCATCACAAGTAATGATTCGTTTTAAAATCCCTTCATTATTGTGTCGGTTGAGCAAAGTAACACAGCAGACGATGCGTGCTTGCAAGTTCGATTCAATCAATTCATGAGGTACTCATCGTTCAAGTTTTTTTACGTTCCCGATTTGCTTCAAGTGGATTAATACAGTTTTATCACTTACCCCGAAGCCTGCAGCTATCTTTGAAGTGCTTTGTGATGGATCCGCTTCCACAATAGCCTTTAATTCTTCATTTTCCACTTCTGTCTCCGGCTGTCCACGGGGTTGGTTCTGAAGGTCGAAATTTTCAGAACGAAAACGTTGAAACCAAAAACGTACCGTGATTTCTTTTGCGACACCAGCGCCGTACACATCATTAATGCTTCGAGCTGTTTCTGCAGCACTGGTGCCACGGTAGAACTCGTACTCGTAAATATACCTATATTTCATATTTTCCATTGTGCGGTAATAAGCGACGCCAAAGAAAAAAATGAGGAAAAAACAAATGAATGACTGTTTTCAAAACTCAAATGTACCAGCTAAATGAATTTATAAATTTGAATTTGAAATTCTTAGCCAAAGAGGAGATATTTCAGATCAAAGTGGTCAGTACGACAAAACGCTAATTTCATATGTAAGGACCTAATATCATATATGTACTTATATTCACATTTCATACGCAATATTCTGTCCAATCTCGAGATGCGACCGAACTCCAATGATTATAAATTACTTATGTAAGCTTTTTGCAGGCCGTAATTTCAAACCAAATATTAAAAAATAATATAATATGAATATAAATTTTAATTAAAAAAGTATAAAGTAAATAATACATGTCTGATATTTTTTTCATTTTTCTATTCAATTTTCTTATGCCATTTCAAAATCATTCTCCATTATTGATGAAGATTAGTTATGAATATATCTATATTAATAATATACCTAGTAAAGCGGAAGAGGGTTTTTGTTTATTTGTTTAAACACGATAATCTCCGGAACTACCAGATTCGAAAAAAATCTTTTTGTATATGATAGTCAGATTATCTATTAGGCTACAACTCTCAGTTAGCCATAAATATTGATTTTTGTTAAGTAAGTCGGAAGTGAAAGCCCTCCCAAACTGCTTTATCCATGTGCGTTGGCATAATGGTTAATGATACGTAAATACAATGTTCTACAAAAATATTGGTCTTTAGTATATATCTGAAAAAAAAGTCTGCGATATAATACGTCTATCTCTTATACATAAGCCACAATAAGTTAACAAATATTTGTTAAATATTAAAAAGTGATATATGACCATTATTTTAGGCATGGCATATTAATTGTTACGAACAAAAGGAACCTACTTTATCATAAAGACAATTTTATGAAGTTAAACTTTGTCCTATAAAACATGGTATTTGGACACATAGTTTAGAAAATAATGGAAAATAAAAATAATTTGTACCTACTTGCGGGAAGTGAGAAAAATGTGATAGGCAACATGGATGAGTTGGCGGTGCGGCGCGGCGCGGCGCGACGCGTTGTTTGTCTGATAAAATTGACATGGGTGAAACTGTGGTGCACTGCTATTAATTTCTATTTTGACACTAGCATACTAAACTACCGCATAATATCGTGCTACTCTGTTTTACATAATATGAAAACAATGAGCGTTGTGAATGGAGAGATTTATAACCGAAAATTATACTGCACATTGTATTTTTTTTTAATTATGAATCGTAACTAGTTTTAAAATTATGGTAGATGTATTTGAAGGCTTAGAGTCCTTTGAAAATATGGTGTTCAAACGTGTTCAAATTTAAACTACATACCTACTAAAGAATAACAAAAATAGTTGCAACTCTGTCTGCTTTCATATAAGGTTTCATTTGCTTTGTTGGCAAATTTGCATTCGCTGTACTACTGTCACGAGACGACCGCCTTTGATAAATGCCGCCTTGCCGTGATTTCTTTGTTTCTATTTATTTGATAGATAACTCATTATTCGACATTCAATATTTGGAGCCAAGTAGCGATTGAAGATTTTCTCTCCCACACACTCGTCACGTCCACCCTCTCTAGCGGCAACCCAAGCCTATGTCCGTTCCTCGGTGTGAAGCCCTTGGGTCAGGCAGCCGCCCGCGCGATACAAGTAACACTACGTGCAACACTGAAACATACAACATTACACACGTATGAACACACACACGTGCACACCACACAGGTACTTACATAGGTTCTGTAAGGGACCTTTTTTTTTCTTTTTTTGCGCTAGTTAGACTAATGCGCTAGTTAGTGTAGAAAAACCATGACCCAGGAGGAGGGGAACGTGCATATGAGTATATGTTAGTTAGTTCTAATTTTCTTAGGATTAGAGAATTAGATAGATCGCGACCTTTTCGAATGCGCGACGACCGCCCGAGCCGAGGTTCGGCCACACTGGCACCCTCGTGCGGGTCGTCAAAAACTTTCGCGGCTGATTGCTCTAAGCGCTCGCCCCCAAGTCCGGTGAAGCTGTAAAAGCCGCAGCGGCTCTGTTTTTGGATAGGGACCCTAAGGCTAACAGTGTAGTCAGTTCAAAAAAAATAATTAAAAATAAAGATTTTCCTGTGGTTGCCGAATTCATTGCGCCAAGAGATACTAGACTGGATATCGAACAGGCTAAGGTATTGAAAAATTATGCGATTTGGTACGCACATCATGTACGTGAATCACAATATTTATTACAATAGTAGAATGCGAGGATGTTCTATGTTGTGGTGTGCGACGACCTAGCCTTTGGCGACTATTACGAGAGGGGTTTTTACCACCACCTGTTTTGATGAAACAGACGTCTAAAGGGTATGTAATCATAGAAAAAGATGACTGCGCTCCGCTGTTACTTCAGCTATCTTTGGATCATGAGGTTCATCACATTTGAAGCAAGTTCCGTATGACAGCTATTGCCCCAGTGTCGAGGTATACTTAATTAAGCGATCGTGTGGCGTCTGTGGTCTATACTTTGCATCATACAATGCCACTAACCTACACAATAAATCACAAATCGCAAGAATTATTACCCATCGTGAAGATTCGGCCTCAAAGAATTGCTGCTAGACGTGCCAGAGAAATTCTTTATTTGAATAATGACAATGAAGCCTTATGGTTAGATGAAGATTTTGACACAATGAATGTTTCTGATGTTAACTGTCCAATTGAGAATGTGACTATTATGCCAGTTATAAATGATAAAAAGGAATGGGTTCGAAGTCCATTAACTCAAGATGATTAAGTTTTTATCTTTCATTAATATAATGCAATTTTTTTATGTTTTGTTAATTTTCATGCCTATGTTTGATTTGATGTTGATTTTATTGAAAAAGAATTTAAATGGAAATAAAAATAATTTCGGAACACTGCTGTTTAAATTTCTAAATGTAAAATTACAAAATATGTGACATCACACTAGGTGGGGTGGTCTCGCAAATGTGACCAGCTATAACAAGGACGGGAGAGGGGTCAAAAAATCATGAAATTCATGTGACGTAATTTATGGATGGCTTTACTGAACTTTTAAAGATTCTAACACTCGACAGATCTCTTTAATTTAAGGTACCTAATATTATATGATACGAACAAAAGCCCAGTTTGAAAAGAAAAGTACAAGCTTTCTATCACTGGAATTTTTCCTCTTTACACCCGGTCATGGTATAGGTACAGAGATGTATTAGGAAAACAAATTTTTCCGTATTCTAAAAATAATTAAGTATGTGTTATACAATAATTTGATACATAACTAAATAAATAGTCAATTGTTACATAATCAATATAGCGGAAATGAACAATGCGAGTGACGGACGTAACAATAAAAAAAAAAACAAAGTTACATAAGATTCTTTGCGGCATGAATCATGTCATGTCACACGCGTAACGATTTATCTACATATTAATTTATCTTACACTGTCAAAATAAACATATTCATGCAATATAAAAGAAGACAAAATATGGGAGTCTATTCCGTAACTGTCCATTTTTTTACAACGTAAACGGGTACAATTTATGGTAAACTTTGAACCGTTATCGGGATGGTTAGAAGTTTATACTCAATTTTTTTTTACCTACTTGATTACCACTGCACCGTTTCGATTCCGGATAGTGAATCTAGTGTGAAATAAAATTTTATTGCTTGGATACTTAAAGTCATTTGTTTTGGCCAGTAAAAATTACACCAGCTTTCAAATGAAGCTATCGGAATACACCGAAGGATTCTTGATGACATATCTTCTAGGAATGTCTTTTTCTAGCTAGGCGATGGTAATAAATGATCCATCACCATGCTACCTACTATGGGTTCACCACGATGTATTTCGTATATACCAAAAGCTCTATTAATTGTCTAAATGGCACGTAACTTGACAAATCGTACCTTAAGTTAGTACGAAATTTTGCAAACTTTTAATATCGAGTGTGCATTTTGTTTGTACCTTTATGAACATGGCTAAACTGTCGCGAATTGTAAATTACAACTGCACCAATATTTGTTTAGTAAAGAAGAGATACTGTCATCACAATATAGACAATTTATATTTATAATTTATGTTGTGTATATTATTTGTATATATGTATATTTTTATATGTATTCATTTTATTACCTACTATTCTAGATATGTTTAGATTTGTTTTAAACTGCCTCGTTAGCCTAGTGATCGTAAGCGCGACTGCTATGAGCGAGGTCCTGGGTTCGAATCCCAGGTCGAGCAAAGTGTTATTGGGTTTTTCGTATGAAATTCTAAGTAGTAGCTCGGAGTTTGGTCTCGTGCTCGATTAATGGCAATAGGCTCGCCTCCTATTACATGGGACCTAAAAACATACTCGGCGAACTGTGGGTGTACATTAGTACACCTCTGCCTAACCGTTCGGGGAATATAGGCGTGATGGTATGTATGTATAGATTTGTTTTAGCTCATTTTCGTTTTATTTCACAATACCGCTGGTTAGCTGGGAGAAAGTGCCTTGTGACGTTGAGCTCGCCAGTGTGTGAACCAAAAACTCCAATAAATAATTAATTCATTCACACTGTTACATATCACTGAAGAATGCTTATCATATATTAATTAATACCATAATATTAAAGATTTTCCAGTGCTGATGCACTTGGTTATATTTATCGGCCACGGTCTAGATATATTACATATTTCTGAGTCACACTGAGTCGTGATAATAAGGAAATGCTTTTACATCATTGGAATTATTATATTCTTTGCCCTATGTCACTATGTAACTATTTATTAAGTACATACTTGACGGTTTTGAGTATCTTAAGCCGAATCTACAATAATAGAACTTTATGTTTTGTTTTTGATGTAGATGTTTTCAATAATAATGAAATTACAATGCTAATTTTTTTTAAATTATTTAAAAGCTTGAAGCTTCTTCTTCTTCTTCCTAACTTGGCAACCGGTCCTCTTTAATGAAGACCATTACTGCCATTACCGAGTGAATTATATTGTCATGTGTTATGACGATTCAGTAGCCTAACAAGATGGTGCCTCCCTTGTTAGAACTTTCTAGGAAGTTTTTGTGGGATCTCGGAAGGAATGCTTTCAGCTTATATTTATAATCCACTTCACTTCTGCACAAAAACCAAACTATATCACGCAAAATTCCACCAATATTACATAATATAGGGTCAAAAACCTATGTAAATGAATTAAAAATAACAATCACAACATGTCACTTCAAGATCCCGCCAAAAACTCCCGCTTGAAGATTCAGTTTAAGGGGAATGACGTTTAAAGACTCAGGGTTTTAAAGAAATAACTTCCAAGTTAATATAAATTTCATTTAGTATGTAATCTCCTTGCGACTCTGATTAGTAACCACAGACGGGGCTATTCATTAAATATTATTTTTTAATGTAAGGTAATTTATAAATAATAGCTTCTTTGGCACTTTTCTTAGAGGGTAAAATTGAGAGCTGCACCATGAATGATAATCATATAATTTCAAATGTAAAACGAACTCAAATTATTACCATTAATGAATTTAAAAAAAAAAACGAAATAAAATGAATTAAACTGCATGAAAGGAGATTATACGTGGCAGAAATTTATTTATTTGGACCGCCAGTAATCAGTGCATTGAGCACAATTACAAAAAAAATAAATTGTTCCAATGTTTGAATGCACTAGACCTTTTAAGGCAATCACAATATGCACTAGTCAGTAGACATGAATATTTGAAACAACACAAATTTTTTACAAACTACATGTTACGAATAAAAGGCTGATTAAAATAACGAAATTCTTTTTATAATATGCATCATTATTTACATATTTTATATAGAACACAAAACTTCAAAATCTGACGAACTAAAACTTTTTCTTCTGTTTCAACATAATAATTAAAGAAGGTCGGTTATAGCATTACTCCCATCCTTTTATTGAAGCTCCTCAATAAGACGTCTTGGGGCTCTGGTAGTTCTCATACTTCGTCGTGGTATTCTAGTATCTATGTTGATTCCAGAAATATCTGTCGTATCATTGTTTATAGTAATTTGTACAGGTGATGATACTACATCAGGTGTACGCGATGTTTGCAGTGCTTCTTGTGTTTCAGGATTTCCATCCGGTGTATGGAGAAGTATGTTATTCATATCATTTGGTGTGTTTTCATCAATTCGTGGTCTCATCTGATCTGCATGTCTACGCTTGAGACTCCCGTCTGGTGTTTGTATAACATAAGAGTATTTGTGTGTTTTCTTTGATACAACAGCTGGCTTCCAAATTGATTCTTCTTTTGTTCGTACATAGATATTATCACCAGTCGAATAGTTCGGTTGTCTTCCTAGTTGTTGATTTTCTGACAGTATGTTTGCCTGAACTTGTTTATGCTGTAACATTCTCTTAGTACTCGGACGTGCATTATCCAATACACAATTTAACTGCCTTCCAAACATCATGTATGCAGGAGACTTCATTGTCGTGTTATGCGGTGTGTTTCTGTATGTAAACAGAAAATCTCGTAGTCGTTCTATTGTATTACTATGTTGTCTACTATCAGACATACGCGTTTTGAAAGTGCGTACTAAACGCTCAGCTAGACCGTTGGTACGTGGATGGTAAGGTGATGAAGTAATGTGTAATATTCCTTTCTTCTTGCAGTAAATGTTAAATAGTTCCGATGTAAATTGTGGGCCATTGTCAGATACTATTATTTCAGGTAAACCAAATGTTGTGAATATATCGTCAAGTTCATCACATAGTTTATCTGTAGTGGTTCTGTTCATTGGTCTTACTTCTATCCATTTTGATAGAGCGTCACAAAGAACCAACCAATATTTGCCCTGGAAAGGGCCCGCAAAATCAATATGTATTCTTTGCCAAACGTTATCAGGTATAGACCAAGAAAATATCGGTAGTTCCGGATTATTCGGTCTATTTTCTCGGCATGCGTTGCATGATTTAACATAATTGTCAATATCTTCCTCGATCGATGGCCACCAAACATAGAATCGCACAAGTGCTCTCATGGCAGATATACCTGGATGTCCTCTGTGAAGGTACTTGAGTGTTACTTTCTTTAGCGAGGATGGTGTGATTATTCTTCCTTGCCACATTAAAATGTTATTTTCTACAGAGAGTTCGCTACATTTTTTGAGATATGGTTTTAATTGGTCATCATCAAAATTGTAAGGACTCCAATTTGTCTTAACACACTGGATTACTTTCTTGAGTGTTTCATCTTGTTTGGTGTGTTTCTTAATGTTCTCTTCGTTTATAGCTATGTCTTCGAACTGTATCTCATGAATGTTTTGTATGATTCTGTTGATTGTACGTTCTGCTTTTGATGGTTGCTCATCAGGATTCGGCATTCTGGACAGAGAGTCTGCGAGTATGTTATTTTCTCCTTTAGTATATAAAATATCGTAATTGTAACTGCCGATCACCAAAGCCCATCTAACTAGTCTGTTGTTTACTATTTTTGGCAGATTTTGATTTGTTTCCAGTATATGAATGAGTGGTTTATGATCTGTTATTAAAGTGAATTTAGAACCGCGTAAATATTGGTCAAATTTTTTAATGCCGAAGAATATTGCTAATGCTTCCCGATCAATTACGGAATATTTGCTCTCTGCTTCTTTTAATTTCATTGAAACAAATGCAATTGCGCGTTCTGTATTGTTATGTTTATGAAACAAGACAGCTCCTACTCCTTTTTCCGAGGCATCGCAAGCTAAATATAGTGGTTGCTTTTCATCATATGCGATGAGAGGTTTCGATTTGACTATACATTTTTCTGTTTCGTCAAATATAACTTTTTCATTTTCAGTCCATTTCCATTTCTGTTTTTGTCCTGTAAGTGCATGTAGATCTGCACAAATGCTGTGGAGATGAGGTATGAATCTTTCGTAAAAATTTACTAACCCCAAAAATGATCTCAACTCTTTGGTATTTGAAGGAGGCGGTGCTTTGAGAATGGCTTCAATTTTGTTCTTCGTTGGTTTGATTCCATGTTTGCTAATGTTATGACCAAGGTATTCAATTTCATTCTGAAGAAAAAAACATTTGTTAAGATTTACTTTCATTCCAGCTTCCTTGAGTCTATTTAATACTTCTGATAGTGTCCTGATGTGCTCCTCATCATTTTTTCCGGTTATAGCAATGTCATCGAAATAGATAGCTGTGTTTGCTATGTTATTTAGTAGTCTTTCTAAATATTGTTGAAAAATGGAAGGTGCTGTTGTTATTCCGAATGGCATTCGGTTATATTGGAAATATCCCCGGTGTTCATATAGTTAAATTTTTTTTTGATTCAGGTGCTATTTTAAACTGTAAGTACGCATCTTTTAAATCTATTTTAGAGTATTTCTCCCCATTTGCGAGACGTTTTCTGATATGATCAAAATGTGGTACTGGGTACGTATGTGTTATTAAGCCCGGATTAAGTGTTGTACGATAGTCTCCACATATTCGTATTTGTCCATTAGGTTTCATAATGTTGACAGTTGGAGTTGCCCATTCAATTGGAGTTTTGTTTGGATCGACCTGTTCGATGATTCCTTCTTTTGTAAGGCGCTCTAATTCGATTTCCACGTTTTTTCTCATACTAAACTTGATCGGTCTTGATGGTACATGTTTTGGTTTCGTTCCTGATTTCACATAAATGTTTACTTCATAGTTTTTGACCTCTCCTAGCTTATTATTAAAAAGTTCATTGTTGTTATCAATTATTTGCTTCAGTGATATTGACTGAGGTTTTATGGAATAAACAGAACTTGGAAACTTCATATTGAACATTTCACTCCATTGTAATCCAAATAGCATAGGGTCTGCATTTTTTATTACAACAATTGGTAAAATCTTTTGTTTTCCCTGTACTTCAACTGTTACGTCGGTAAATCCTTTGGGTTTAGTTTGTAATTGCCATAAGCTCTTAATTTTGGCCCTTCCAATAGTTTAGGTGAACCAATTCTCTTCCAAAATGACGTACTAATAATTGAATAAATTGAGCCTGGATCCCAATCTAAAGTGCATTTGATACTATTGATTTTTGTATCGATCAGTTTGCACCTCGTATTGTTTGTATTAATTTTGTGTACATTAGATTCACTATCGCTCTCTTCTGAAACTATGCTTCTTGTCTGTTGTTTGTTTAATTCTAAATTTGTTATAATGTTGTGTACATTGCGTCTATTTGCCAAATATGCTCTTCCTGTCTTTATGCAACAACTTTCGAAATGTCCTATTATACGGATGAGATGAAAGCCAAACGTAAAACGTTCTTTACTATAGTCAAATAAAATTAATAATATTTAAAAACAGTTAAAACAGGCAAGCATCGCGGACACGTGGAAGGTCCGCACGAGGAAGCTAGGGTCACGTGGATGATATTGAGATAAAAAGATAGCAAAATAATCTACAGATATTTTAAAGATCAGTAGCCTTCGACAAATATTGCAAGTTAATTATGAGTACGTTATTATCTATGTCACAGTAACGGGTCGTACCCACACTGAGTGGGTTTTTTTACTCCCGAGGATTTATTTACTAGGACTGTATTTTTGGATGGAAATAGATACAACACTAATTTAAATGGGCATGTTATAATCGGGACGAATGATCTTTACAGACAGACAGACAGACAAAACTTAAAAAAAAAATGGGTGTTTTGTTATAGGTATCGTATATACTTTCATATGCATTTAGTAAAAAGCTGTTATTTGTGACATTACAAACAGACACTTCAATTTTACTAATTGTATAGATTACATCGAAATGTGAGTCGAGTTTGAGATGTATTTTGGCATATTATCTTATTATATTAAAGTGAGCAATTCTTGTATATATATATATGTAATTGGTTTCTTGGAAACGGCTCCAACGGTTCCGATGAAACTTTCCATTTAGATAATGTTTCACACATGTAGCACAGCTCGGTCGCCCAGTTATTATTTGAGTATCTTTGTTCACTAATCAGAGGCGCAAGTAGTACACACTAACTAATATTTATATAAACTTAGAACTTAAAAAAAAATCTTTATAGCTTCTGCCATAAACCACAATTCCCCATAAACAGAAGCCTCAAACTTTTTAATAAATTTTGTATGTACCGCCTGTGCCTCTGATCACACCCAGAGTTATCCTTTTCCTGTAACTTTATTCATTTATTATTTTTTAGTTCGACAATTTATAAAAAGGAACTTGATTTTTAAAAAGATTTTTTTATTTAGTTGTGTGATATAATTTTGCGACTTTTGAATGCGTTTCCGCGTCATCTTCAAGAAGCTAAAACAATCACCGACTTCAAATCACAACTGCACCGATATTTGTTCAATAAACAAGAGACAGAGTGATCAAAATTTTTGCATTAATTATAACTAATAATTTGTTTATATGTTCCTGTATATATTTATACTTAATTTTATTTATTTTTGTATATTATTATATTTTTGTTTTTAAGTTTTATAGTTTTATATTTATGCGTTTTATTTTTAAATTTAATTTCTTATTGCATTACTGACATTTATATTTTTTTCCACATTCTCTCTGGTTAACTGGAAGAAATGCTTTTTAGCATTAAGCTAGCCAGTATACAAAGTAAAAGTGAAATTAAGTACTCATTAATTAATTATTTCTTTGTATATAAGTTTCGAACTTGTCATTATGATAGTAACCTAACATAACAACTTGCATGGTTGTAATTTATTACGAAAACGATGAAAATTATTGAAATGTTTGGAATTTATAAGTGGGCTAAGACAAATGCATAATCAAAGATAACATTATCTACATAATATTATGGGATGGTTTACTCGACAGAATTAATTATTTATTATGTGACGTTATCATAAAACCTTTTAGTAAAAAACCGACAATGTCATTTCATTATCGACCGTAACTGATAACATAATAATTATCGAAAGTATGCGGATAAAGAGCGGGTATGTGTTTCAAATAATGTCAAACATTCAAATCAAAATAATATTATTCTATAGAAATAATCTGTACATGTAATATTTTGTCCAAATTTCTCGATCGACGTAAATTTTATAGTCTTTCAATTGAATAATGGCATAAGCTTCCCGTGTTAAAAATTCACAAGAATCGGTCGAGCCTTTCTTGAGTTAAGTCAGTACATATAAACAGAGAGGCAACAAATTTTTAAGTGCATATTCGTGATAAGTGTCCTTTATCGTCAAATGGCATGAACGATTCTTATGAATTTTTAAAACGGGAAGCTTATGCCATTGGTTAATTGATAGGCTATAAGGATTTTCAATAATACTTTTAGAAATAGTAAAAAAAAATTACACATCAAATAATTTTCATCAATTCTTATACAATTCTGATCTAATTTTGAACACGGGAAGTATACGTGCCATTCCATAATTGAAAAACTATAAGGAATCGAAAAAAAAATTCCTTCTTAACACACATTTTCAAGATATTTTGTACACGGGTAGTATATATCATTTCTCAATTGATTGATTATATGATTGTCAATAATATGAGTAAAAATAAAATTACGAAATTTAAATAACTACTACGTTGTTAACATATGCGTGCAGAGCCGCGGGCAAATCTAGTAAAATAATATGAGTCTGTAAATATTGGGTCAAGTCGTTTTTCTGAAAGAAGGCACTTAAGTCTACTTAGAAATCTACAGTTCTGTATTCTCCTACATACATTGGTATTACAAGAGCATAGAGCATTTCTCAGGCATTCATGTTTTCTTCAAGACGTTTTTCCTTCACCGTCAGCTGTTGGAGTTACCAATTGAAATTAGTAAACGAATAAGAACAATATTAGGTCAGTTCGATATGCAATATGTAAAAAACATAGCGTGGTATTAATATAAAAATCCTAATGGATTGTTCAATAAATAATCAGAAAAGCCTAGTGGAAGGGAAGACTGGCTCTCAAGTGAAGCTGCTGAAACACACCTATTGGTGTTTGGCGACAGATTTTTAACTTGAGGGTGGTAACTAGCCAGGCGGGCATTAGAAAAAGCCCTACCCCCTGTTATGGTTTCATAAAGATGTTTTCCTTCACCGAAAGCTCAGGCTCATTGTAGGGATTCGAACTCACGTCGATAGACGCGGAGTCCGTAGAGGTTACCAACTGAGTCATCACTGGTTCATCATAAAATTGATTTTTGGATGGATTACTTTTTTTTAGAACTGACTATACTATATCCATAAGAGCCTTGGAGCCTCGGATGACTTTTACAGCTTCACTGTGGCTTGGACCTGGTCTATTACGCGTATTGAAGTCAGTTTATAGAACTTCTCATTTCTTTTACTTAACACTATTGAATAATTTTGATGTATGGTTCTTTCATTCGTTTCTATCCTGTGTAAACTAAACTAAAGACTTTGAGGTTTAAAAAATATGCAACTATATTCACTATTCATTATCACTTAGTTACTATCTTTTCATTCCTACGGCTTCTAAAGTAACTAAGCACATGGACCAGAGAAATTGAATTTCCAATGCTAAATTACTTTTATTTTCATACTTCTTCGAACGTATATTAGGATTCACTGCAGTACGAAAATGCCTGCCTATATTAAAATTTGCCTGTGTATAATACTCAATTGTTGGGTTAATTTCAATATCGCGATTTAGGATGCGTCGTATGTGGCTCGATAGATGTTGCTATGTAGGATGCGTCAGTTGTGGCGAGAGATGTCGCTACAATTTTATTAACCACCATTCATACTTTACTATTTACTTTGTTGTCCTCAGTAATGCTTCTTTCTAAATCCACAATATCGCACTTACCATCCCTCGTAAACATACAGTCACAATATACAATCTCATATACTTGTTTTGAAATAATATATTTAACCACTCTTACAGAATTTGGTTGTCTCATGTCTCAACTTGATCATTAAATGGTCAAGTTAGTTATCAGCTTGCGACCTTGTCCTAACTTATGGTCTTTTTAAGTATCCTTTTTTTAAGTCTACCACTTATGTATATTCTGCAAATATATTTTAGCTATATTCGATTATTTAATGGAACATTATGTATATTTTTCCGACGTTAGTATTTAAGATATGTTAATAATTTTTTCTAGGGTACACAAGGACCTTCGTTAAATGTGGAAAGAACGAGTATGTTATGCCAGGATCGTTTACGAAGCATGCAAAGTATATTTACAACATGGAAGTACGTCCTGATGATATTTGGGTTATTACCTTTCCCAGATCAGGTTAGTATAAACTTTGATTCACTTTTCAGAAACCTTTTTCTATTACTACTATCGAGGGAGACCGTAGCAGGGTAGAGGAGAAATGTCACAAATATAGTGTATTTACGATATTACTTAAAGAAAGTTATAGGAATGTTAAAGACGTATTCTGATTTTGTGATGCTGTCAAGCTGAAATTTAAATGGACCATTACAGATTACATTAAAGAACAATTTCATGTAAAACTAAATCGCGCTTGTTAAATTATGTGATAGTGTTAATATTTAATCTTCCCATATAAATAAAACTCATATGTGACTTGAATAAATGCACCTCAAGATATATTATGTAGGTATATTTTTTTTTTTTTTAAAACGAATATTAATAAATATAAAATAACTAGCAGACCTTAACAATAATCTATTACATACCATATATTTTATCATGGAGCCCACCGATAACTTATCAGGATATAATGCTTCATCTAAGAGATAGGTTAATGTGCTGCCATATATCGTTTTATCAGCATCAGTAAATACCAAAAAATTTAGATATTTACGTAAGTGTTTTACATAACGCGTATAGGAATGTTTATGGAATGCAATCTTAAGACCACGAAGATGTTCATATTTTTTGCTAATTTTTATTGACCTTTTGGCTAATCGTTATTGGTGCTTGTAAGTTTTGTAGTACATTCATGATGGTAGGGAATTTTCTTTTTCCAATATAACTAGACTAGATGCAAATAAAAAAAATTCCGTCAAGTACCTACATATAGGCGTGTTCCGACAGATGAACTTAAGAGCCAGTTAATCTAGTTTTAGCGTGTTGCTACATCGGCCTTATCGCCACTTAACGTCAGGTGACATTGTGGTTAACGCTGAAACTGTAAAGATAAAAAAGTAAATACGGAGCCTGTAATATTAAAAAATCATATGTTGATTTAATTTTATTATGGATAAAATTCCGCTTTGTAAACGTTTTCGTAATTAAATTCTTACAACATATATTTAGGTATTTCGTCAATATTATATTGAAAGTTATGGTTAAAATTTGTGTATATTATTTATAGTTTACAATTTTCCTCTTCCGTATACGAGCACGTGTCTAGGAATAATGTACGAGACTCAGTAAGCACTTTGTGTATGGTCTTCCCATTAAGAGTAAGTACCTACTATGTTATAAAAGATACTGCTAGGCAAAGCCGGCACCTTCTCTAAAATTAGGATCGAAATATTCTATACAAAGATTATTATGACCTAAAAGTTACATCAGTCACTGAAAAGCTGTTTTATCTGACGTGTTGTGTGAAATGAAAAGCGTGTAAATATTTTAACCAAAATGTTTTAAGAATGTACTTTTATTTTCCATTTCAGGCACAACATGGACGCAAGAGTTAATATGGCTTGTAGAAAATGACCTCAACTTTAAAGCGGGAAACGAGAAACCTCTGTATGAAAGATTCCCTATGTTAGAGTAAGTAAAAATGATAATATTTTTGTGTTAATGACATATTTGGGAGGAGTGTATAAGTGGAGCTCTTTTTAAATGACCTTTTTCAGTGGAAACCCTTTATTTAAGCAATATAATATTGTATTGAACGAAAACACTCTTTCCTAATTACTTCTTAGCAATAGCTTATAATACTTTTAAACCTTAGAAACACTTCTTCTTATTATTAGCCAGGACGGTAAAAGGTCAAGTGCAGCTGCCGGAACACATCTATAAGTGCTTGGCGACAGATTTTCAACTTGAGAGTGGTAGCTAGCCCTTATCTATACAATTAATAAAATTGAAGTGTCTGGATGTAATATCAAAATAACTGTTTTACTAAATGCACATGAAAGTATATACGATACCTATACCAAAAAGCCCATTATTAAAATTTTTGCCTGTCTGTCTGTTTGTTCCGGGTAATCTCCGAAACGGTTGGACCGATTTTGACGGAACTTTAACTGGTAGATAGCTGATGGTATAGGAAGTAACATAGGCTACTTTTATTTTAGAAAAAGAGTTAGGGTTCCGTACAAAAAAAAAAATCTGATCATGGTGAATCAATTCGGGCGCTTAAATGACTTATGCCGAGTAAACCATAAGAGATATAGCAAATTAATGTACTACATAATCATAGGCATTAAAAATACCTACAAAAAAGTCCGGGAGAGTATACAACTATCTTTTAAGGAACACCCACAATAAGCATTTTTGTCTTTAAAATAGCCGGGAGCGGGGGAGCAAGTTTCGCGTGGGCATTCTGTAGTCCACATGGGTGAAGCCACGGGCACAGCTATTAATTCTTAATTATTAGTGACCATAGTATTTAACAAAGAATTTCAATTAAAATATAGTTTAGTATGGGTTTTAGTAGACAATTCTTAAATCATTTTTTTTTATTTTGTATAAAAAAAAGAGATCTCCGGTACCCGAACTAGGCAAAGAGCCTGTGACTCGGGTACCGTAATATTAAAGGTTGGTGTATGATATGGATCCGTGTAATATTAGAGTACGTAAATATGTTATTATGTGTGCACGTATTATGTGTATAAATAGAAAGTGTGTTGGTTATGTAGATGTGTAAGTGGGTGTGTTTATGTGATTTAGTTAATTTTAACTTAGTACTATGTATATTTGGACATTAGTTTTTCAGTTTCTATGTAGTTTAAGCCTTGCAACCAACTTATTTATTTTGTTATATAATTGTGAGCTAATAATATTGTAATGTCGAGAGGCAAATGTGGTACGATGTCTATCTACACGGCAAATATTCTTAGCGCTACGAGTAGTAGTATTATTCAAAGATGGGGTTTGGCTATGTTTTTTTAATATAATTAAATAATAAAATAGAAAATAAAAACCATATTTTCCAATAACTTACCTGTATAAAACAATAAAATAATACACATGCAATATGGTTCATTGTAAGTAAATTAAGTAATATTATAAGAAGTGGTGTAATTAAGTTATGTGGGTTGAAGAATGCCAAGCGTCACGATTTTTAGCAACATCCGACCAGCTCTTGCCTGCGATAACCTCTAATTCGTTCTTCCATCGTGTCTTTGGTCTATCTCTGCGTCTGTAACCGTGAGGCCCGCTCCATAGTGTTGCGATCTTTGCCCATCTGTCGTCGGTATTACAAGCCACGTGACCTGCCCATCTCCATTTTAAACTTCGGGCGAAACATAATGCATCTATTACTTTTGTCTGTTTCCTTATTTTACTGTGACGTGTTCTATCTTTCAGTTTGATCTTTAGTTCAGGCTTCGTTCTAGTGCTCTTTGGCATGATGTTAGTTACCTATTTGTTGTAGAGTCGAATAACCACGTTTGGCAACCGTACGTAAGACAGGGTAAAATACATAAGTCCATTACTTTCTTTTTAAGCAATAAGTTCATGTACGACTTCATGGAGTCGGCTAGCCATTGTGGCATTAGAAAAAGCCCTACAACCATGCTACAGAATCGTCACGATGTTTTCGTTTACCAAAAGCGTAGGCCCATTACAGGGATCCGAACTCACGTCGATCGACGCGATGTCCGTACAAGCTACCATTGAGCCCTCTTTCCTTCAAACTTACTTTAAGCTTTTATTCTTACCAGGAGCTATAGGAACTTTATCCAAGGCAATTCTTCCACTTCCCTCATCTTCTTTGCCACAGGTAAAATTTGTGAGAGTTTGCAGGAAGTAATATCCGGAACTACAAATCAGATTCTAAAAAATCTTCCACTGTTAGAAAGCTATCCATAGAATTATTCATTAGTAGTTTAAGCTATATTTCTTATTCGTATATAATTTCAGATTGTGATTAAAGTAACCGCGGTCGCTGTCGGTTGCTGGTATAGTTAAAGCTCTTTATTCGCGGGGTACATGTTCCGTAAATATACCGTGAATATGGAATGGTAATTTATATGTGATTATAGGAAAGAACAAGTATATAAAAATTGAATTTCATTGAAGTTTTTGACTATAATGATTAATTATTATCTTCAGGCTTAGGCAATAGTTTAAAGAATTTTGTAATTTTTTCTTGCTTGGCAGTTTTTAAAAGCTCCTTCAATTCAGACTGATATTCAGCAGTGGCGTTAGTAATTTGCCTCTTGAAAATAAGACTTCGTTCCATAGACGGATCAATATTCATAAAGAAAACACAAAGCTCATTTGCCATTCTTAAACCTTCGCTAAGTTTTTTCAAATTAAATGTCACGTTTCCCGTGCTTGTTGAAGCCTCTTCTTCAATGGGCTCTGAATATAATATTTCCTCCAAGTTGGTTTCAGTCAAATCTTCATTTTGCGATTCAAGCAACATGTGAATGTCACTTGATTCTATCTGTTCGAACCCATCTCGTCCTATTCCATTCGCAATTTCGGCTATATTTGCATTCAAAGCAGTCAATGTACCGATTAGATCCGCGAATGAAGAAATCTTTAGCCGCGAATATAGAAATTGGGTCACATTATTTTAATCCGCGAATAGTGAAAACGCCAGTGAAGGAATCGCGAATCCGAGCTTTTACTGTATATAATATTTTTAGCTTTTTAAACTATTTATAGCAATACGAAAACGAAAATTTTGTATGATAAATGTTGCTAAATGAATGTAATCTCTTTCCAGAATTTCAGCACAGATACCAGATATAGCTCACGACTTAATAAAAACTAACTTCATGAACCTTGCCAGCTTTCAAGGCTTGGCTGAGGCGGTAAGAACTCCGAGTTGGAAAATAATTAATGACTTGCCATCACCTCGATTCATTAAGACACACCTACCGCTGTCTCTCTTGCCACCCAACTTACTTGAAACTGCGAAAGTGGTGTACGTGGCCAGAGACCCAAGGGATGTTATGGTATCCTACTATTATCTGCATAAAATGGTTTGCAAGTCGTTGATGAAGGGAACGTTCCATAACTTTTGGGAGGCATTTAGAAGAGATCTGTGTAAGTATAGCTTAACATAATATTTTATTAATATAATTATTATAATTTTATGTTACGTGGGGGCTTGGTGATGGTCAAATATTTGAGACCAGAACGGAATATCGATTTGATATCTCCTGCTTCTGGATCTTGAGTCTAAGGGCCTGTAGTACAAAACATAATGATGAAGATTCGTAAAATGCTGTAGTTACCTAGTAAAAACACATTATAATACATTGCTTAGAGTTTCTGTTCTTAGCAAAATTATTAATTAATTATGAATGGAAAGAAAGAGATAAGTATAGAACGGTGAATTTCATATTGTTATAATGATATTCGATTAAAAATCAAAGATAATTGATTATTTCTTTATTTTAGTACCGTGGACACCTATAATAGCGCACACAAATGAAGCATGGCAGAAAAGAAAACATCCTAACATGCATTTTGTGTTTTATGAAGATCTGATTAAGGTATATACAAATGTTAATGTCTGTTCACTATTGAACGAGTGTAAAGTAATTGATTTGAATAAACTAAAAAAAACGTACTGTTTTCTATAGAAAATGCATATCTACAAAACTCCGTATAAATAATAAATTTATTCTTATTTTTCTAAATAGAGAAATTTTTGCAAAATTTTTAAGTGTACCAATAGTAGATATCTTTTTCGTTATATTATGTTTCTTATTTAACAATTAACATTAAAAATTATGATTGTCCCTAAAATAGTATTTGTGTTAATAGGATCTACACAAAGAAATTCGCAGTGTGTGCAAATTCCTACACAAAAACTACAATAGGAACAAATCAAACAACTGGCTGAGCACCTTAGCTTTGAGAATCTTAGAAAGAATAAGAATGTCAATAACACCACTAATCATACAAACGATGGAGTTCAGTTTATACGAAAAGGTAAATATAATCAATTTTTTTTAACGATATAGCATAAAAGTAAGCTGAAGGAGGCAGTAGGCTGGTCCTATCTGTAAAAGAATCGAAAATTGATGTCGTGTTTGAAAATTTATTATATGACGGACTCAAGTTGAATGTAGCGACAATCTGCGAAAAGCTGCTTGACACGGTTATAGGTTTAAAGCCAATAAGCCTTGTTAGGTGGCCCTGTTCAGTAGTGGGCAAACGATGCTGCTGGTGAAGTTTTACATAAATATGTAAATCTTCCCACGTTATTTACTGAAGATTATGGCTCGTAGCTAAATCTAATCACCTGGGTTTTATAGATACACTTTTGTAGGAGGATATAAACTCAATTTTCTATACCTGGAAGGTTATATTAATTCTGTTCATCTCTTATTTAATCATCATCGAGGAGAGTTATTTCATCACGAATTTTTGTTTAAGGTGAAGCAGGCGGTTGGAAAATGCACTTCGATGATAAAATGTCCCTCCAGGCTGAAGATTTCTTGATCACAAGATTAAAAGGCCTAGATCTAGTTTACCCGTCCTTTGAGACTGGGGAAACGACACATTTATAGAGTGTTAGAACTTTTCTGTTAGTATTTAAGACTTTTATGTACTTACATAAATTATTTTTAATGTATGTGGTCATTAGTAACATGAAAAATATTTCTTGTAAAATTTCAAATTGTCCTTTTTCGAAGTTAATAAAACTTTTTTGGGTTGATATATTCTGTCCCGACAAAAAAAAAACATTATTGATATCTCTGGCTTATAGATTTTTTTAAAGTTCAAACGTTGACACTGAGAACTTACCAATTATTTTGAAGTTATCGTTTATTAATCAATGAACACAGATATTTTCGTTTCGAATGCTGAATATAATAAATGTAATCGTTTTATAGCGCGTTGTGTTTGTTTCGTAGCATTAAGCAATTTTATTGCCCGGGAGGCTTGTATTTTTGTTTAAGTTAATACTATGACAAAGAATATAATTAATGACCTACGGAAAATAATAATAAATAGTTTATTGATAGATATCAGCGTAATGTCGCTGAATATCTTAAAGGTGGAAAGTTTAAGAGCAGTGGAATATCCATCTGATCTCCGCAGGTTTGAGCTTCGGCATGTATCAATCTACAATAGTACTTATTTCTCGAGAATTCGCGTAAATCAATTTATTTTGAACTTAGTTGGTAATACTATTGGATGAGGGTGAAAGAAAAGGTTGTGACGAAACCTGAATAGTTTTAGAAATCTACCAGTATTTCATCAAAGTAATGGCAAAAATATAGTACTTACAGATTTATCTGCGTTTGAAATGGCCAATACCATATCAGAATTTAGTGGAATCAAGAAAGTTAAGGAAATTAGCATTAAAGAATAATTTCCTAAACTAGGTAACTATTAATAGATATATTTTAATTTTAATAATTCAGTCTTAAATTCCCAATTTTCATCGTTCGTACATTTAAAAATTTCGGATATACGAGAGTTTAAAAGTTATATTATACAACTTAAAAAAAAACATTTTAGGAATTATTAAGTGCGTAATAATCTGGGTGTAGAGTTTAAACCTATATATAGAATTATTGGTCGAGTTCATGTTGTTTGAAATCTGATTTAAACGAACAACTTTATGAATTTATTATGTAACGCATGTAATTTTCACAACACAATATACTTCATTACGTCATTGTTAATTGATAAGGTTGAGAGAGTGTCACCGATTACAGTAATCCTAGAATACGTTTTTCAAAGTTAATTTAGTCGGCTGAAAAGTATTTTTTAATTAAATGGACCTTTGTTATTTTGTTAAAAGTGTAGTTTTTACTGGCGCGTTCCAGGCATTGAGCATGGCATGAGCTTTAAACATACAAAAGTGCTGAAGATGACATTTGCTAAAGATACTTTTAACTGACTTCAAAAAAACACTCAATTCGAATGTATATTTGTTTTTATTTATGGATGTTCATTAATAACTTCTTTGTTTATGAACGGATTTGGATGATTGTTTTTTTGTTTGATAGGGAATTTCATTGGCATTGAACCTTCAATTTGGAAGATACACCAGGGAACTCTTGAAAATTATTAAAGTTGTTTTTTTTTTTTTTGTGTTAAAAAAATTCTTGTTAATAATATACATTTAAGTTTGTTAAAAGTGAAAGATGAAATAATAATATTTACCAACTAATTGGTTAATCCGTTAGATCTGGTAAACTTTTTACGCCTCCCGAGTGCCTTCTATAACTAACATAATTCAACTATTTAGTGGAAAAACATCCACTACTGGGGGCAGATGCCTCTTTCAAAGTTGACCAGAATGACTGATCAAGATCAGCTCCTCCAACGGATTTCTACAAATTTCACCAAATCGTTGACTCACCTTGTGGTGGGTCTGCCCATGGAGTGTGGTTGTTAGTCTTCAACTCTTCTGTCCCATCGTCATTCCGTTCTACGAACAATGTGGCCCTTCTGTCTACCAATTTTGAGGGCTAATACGTACATATACTAGTACGTAATAGTATAATTTAATATAATTAATATTATTATAATATATTTAATAAAGAAAATTTATAGCTAGTACATAGTATAATTTGGCATAATAATTATTTGACATTATTTATGGTTGACTCAATAACACATTTTGGATCTTAAGATAAATGCTTTAGTTTTAATGTCGCTGAGTAGAGTACATCACTAATTAAGTTATTTGGGAAGTAAGCTGGGCTCACTGTTTAAGAATATTTATATAACAAGGTCTATCTTGGTTTGGTTTTATTATTAACTCGATTGTGTTTCCTAATTGCAGTATTTGTTATTAATAAATTTTATTTTAAGTAGTATTGTGTTAATTTTTTACGTTGAAGTAAATTTGTTCGTACTGTAAAAAACAAAATGCTTTAGTTTTAGTTGTGACTGATATTTGTGATTATGATGAATAAAGAGATCGATTCCTAATTTTTAAGAATTGTTTTTTTTTTTTAAATTATTGGTACAAAATGTCTCGCAAATAAATATCGACAGTTAACAAATGACATAATTAAATGTAGTATTTTTAAGGTTCCGTACCTCAAAATGAAAAAAGAAACCTTTATAGGATAACCTCGTTGTCCGTCTATCTACCTGGGTGTGAAGACCCTTTTTCTAAGGAACGCGTGGAGGTATCATGCTGAAATTAATATGAAATACTCGGGTCTGCAATTCCTTGGGTTTGTGAAAAAATCAAACTTCCATGTCAACGCAAATAAAATTAATTCCAATTAATATTTTCATGATGAAAATTACACAAAGACTGCTCTTTTCTAGATACGAAAAAGGGACGGGCTATATGCAAGTTAATAAAGTATTCACGGATCAGAATGCTTTTATATCGCGAATGAAATTCTTTATACACCAATGACAGTAATGGCACAACAGCTGTCACTCGACAATCTGTCAACGTCCGACTTAATAGTCTATTAATCAGCAATCTACGAGATTTATCAACGCTCGAGTGATTCATTTCAATCAGTCAACATATTTAGATGTTATTGCTACGTTAAAATGGGCTTAAAATCGATTGAAAAACATGTTTTTATTCCTATTTTCATTTCTAATTTATTTAAAGATTAATTATTTTTTACATCATCTAAGTAAGGTTTTAGGCAATAAGCAAACTAATCGACATCCACTAACGAGATTGCCTTAAAACTTAAAGTTTGTACTGTCTACCTAAATATAAGATTATCACGAAGATCAAAGGAATAAACCGCCCCAAAAAATATAATTAAACCAAACCAGGTTCTCAAATTGTTAAACTATGATACCTTCCTAGACTATACGTATAGTACGACTATATAATAACTAGACTATAGTAAGTGTTGCCAGGTCCAAATGAAAGGCCTTCAAAGAGATTCACACATAAGTATTTTACTTTTCTAGTAAGTGCGGGGGGTTCTACTTGTAGAAAACACAGACCAGGTCTCCCATCTGGGAAAATCATACGGTCTAACAATAATTAAAAAGTGCTATTTGCCGCCCCGGGCTATGACCGTAATATCCCTAGGGCTTACTATGCAGTTTCACCCAATGATGCTTTATAAGTCGATACGGCATGACGGCTCTCATTCGTGGCGCAGTGGTAGTAAACGCTACTATTGAGCCGAGAGGTCGCGGGTTCAATTCCCGACCATTACTGACTTTGTGGGATGAGCATAAGTGTCAGTTGTGTGTGTCTGGATGTTAATATCTATATATGTATGTATATCAGCTGTTTAGTTACCATATTACAAGCTTTGCTTAGTTTAGAATTAAATGGCCGTGTGTGAAATTGTGTCCTCAAATTTAATTATTATTTATTTAAAGAGCCTTTTATCCTTTTTTGACAACAGAGTTTCCGCCTTTTGCTGTGATTTCCTATCTCTTTTGTTTCAACATACTGATAACAAAATTTGTACCGTGTTCTAATTGCTTTTAGTGAGAGTATAATGCGGCCATTTATAAAACGTCACTGGTTTCAACCAATTTATTAAACCAACTCACCACCGCGGCACCGCAACCTGTCACTTTCCACGCACTTGCGTTGCGTATCGTTTTTACTTCCCGTAGTTACTTACAGCTTTCTAAATGGTTGTCATTCATGGATATTTATTTATTTATTTGGATTGACTATAAAATGATTGATTGGCTATAAAATGCAAAAAAGTGTGTGTGTGTGTGTGTGGTGTGTGTGTGGTGTGTGTGTGTGTGTGTGTGTGTGTGTGTGTGTGTGTGTGTGTGTGTGTGTGTCAGCTCCGACGTACGACTGGAGTTTACTCATTAAAAGTACGATTGTCTTTGAATATGCAATAGGCAATGGGTTGATTGATTGACTGACGAGCTGACTGACTGAATGATTGAGCGGTTAATGAATTGTCTAAAAGCAAGATGATGTATGTACACACATTGTAACGCTTTTTATTTGACGGTAAACGTAACGCTTTTCTTAACGCTTTTATAAATGTCCATTCCGGGGTTCTTATATGTAAATCAGTTATAAAGGAACTCCAACAATATTTAGTTTGAGATTAGCACGTCCAAACAAACAAACATAAAAACTAAACTTTATAATATTAGTAAATAGTAAAACAACAAAATCAAACTGCGCTTCCGGTACAGTACACGTGATAGAAGTAAAAGTAATTAAACTTTCTTTCTCCTTCTCTCTACGTTATACCTTTCTTCTCTGTACGAAATGTACGTAACGTGACGCATTTTTGAAATTTCACAGTTATCGAATAGCGTAAAAAGTTTCACTTCAAAAAATCATATATGACAAACGATGATCCATTACTGTCGAGCGACGCATTACCGGTGTAGGTACGTATTCACTTTTGTTAGAGTTATTATAAAATGGTACGGTGCGTAAATCACCACATTAATCATACGATAAATGACTGCGGGCTAAACTTTGCGAGTCGATGCTGTTTTGATCCCGCCGTATTGAACTCTTTTTATAATCTGTAGTTATGTCTGTACAATACGCTATTATTTTCAAAATTTCTTGATATATAAGCTATATAAAGGCTGGTGACCAAGAATATGCCATTAATTTTTTTTGATATTGAGCGACCTTTGTGAAATTTTGTAAACGAGAAAATTAAGTCATTTGTAATTGTTAGTTTATAACAATATTCAATAATACATTTAAAAATCGTAAATTAGTGAATATAGGTACATCGGCTGATCCCCGAACGCGATATTCCTAAGCAAATATGACGTAAGGTTGATGTTCGTCGCGATTTAACAATATGTTTCAAATTAAATTTAATTAACAGATTAACGAAACGAATCTGAAAAAAAATACGTATTTATTTAATTTTCTCTTAGGAAAATTGAGATTTTTGTCTGGGAGTCACGTCGCTGGAAACGCCAATCAAAAAACATGACGTAATTGTGATAACACAATTAGGTTATTCGTATTAGGTTATCTTGTGACAAGTAACGCTAAAATTATTACTTAGTGTAATGTAATGACTTAAAACTTGTATAGAAGCTGAAGAATTTTTATAAGTTTCAACTGAAACTCTAGTAAACTCAATTTTGTTTATAATACCTTTAACTCTTTAACCTTAATTTTATTTACTGAATGACGTCTCGCACGGTCACATGAACAAAATGCCGCGCTTCTAAGGGATATTTTTAAATTAAAATATAAGAAAAATTTGTAGTAAAGGTGTAATAATTAATAATTTTGTTAATAATAAACATGTATTATTTTCAACATACTATAAAGTGTTTCAAACAACTTTTAACAAGTTGTCTACTCCAGGAGTGCCCTGTCCTATCACACAACTTTCCACTTTGTTTAGTTGGAAAATCGAATAAAGTTTTAGAATTTTTAATATTATTCAATCAATCAGTCCCATAACGAATATACCAGGAGGGCGGTGATCCATAATGGCTGCCAGTAAACCGACCGACGTTCATTGTTAAAATACAATGAACTCGCTAATAATTAAGATAAAACCTACGCTAATGTGGGAACTTTACGGGTAAGCTTCGAGCTTAATGTTATTTTACTTGTCGTTTTATTCGTTATTTATATCGATTTATTGATTACTAAATATTCGTAGGTGAAATTTCCCGTTTTATTCAGGTTTATATTTAACTAGCTGTGCCCGTGGCTTCGCTCACGTGGACTACAGAATGCCCGCGCGAATATTGCTCCCCCACTCCCGACTATTTTAAAGACAACAATGCTTATTATGGGTGTTCCGCACAAGATAGATGTATACTTTCCCGGACTTTTTTGTAGGTCTTTTTAATGCCTAGAATTACATGGTACATTAATTTGCTATATCTCTTATGGTTTATTCAACGTAAGTCATTTAAACACCCGAATTGATTCACCATGGCCAGTATTTTTTTGTGTGGAACCCTAATTGTTTTTCTAAAATAAAAGTAGCCTAAGTTACTTCTTATAAATTCAGTTATCTACCAGTGAAAGTCCCGTCAAAATCGGTCCAACCGTTTCGGAGATTACCCGGAACAAACAGACAGACAGACGACAGACAAAAAATTTAAAAATGGGTTTTTTGTTATAGGTGTCGTATATACTTTCATATGCATTTAGTAAAAAGCTGTTATATTGACATTACAAACAGACACTTAAATTTTATTAATTGTATAGGTGTAATAACAAAGTTAAAATAAATATCTCGTTCTTCTGGATACGAAATGAAGATGTAAATATTTAAGTAAAGGCGACATAATAAAAATCCTGTAATTATATGACTTACTAGCTGTGCCCGTGACTTCGCTCACGTGGACTACAGAATGGCCGCGCGAAAAAAAGACTACAAAAAAGTCCGGGAGAGTATACATCTTTCTTCTAAGGAATACCCACAATAAGCATTTTTGTATTTAAAACAGCCGGGAGCGGCGGAGCAAGATTCGCGCAGGCATTCTGTAGTCCACGTGAGCGAAGCCATGGGCATAGCTAGTATTAGATAAACTTTACTTACCCTAAGAATCTATAGAGTGGAGCAGTAACAGTGACCATCACGCAATCTTGAAAGATGTAGGCAAGTAGGTAAGCGGAGTGAAAACAAAGATAGGACTACAGGGGTGTCGGACAAACAATTCTAAGACGGCTGAAAACGTAGGACAAAACCATATATATTTACTTAAAATAATTAAATGATGCTCCTTTAAATTCCACTTATTTATAGTTCTCGTTGAAGGAAGAATAACTTTTTTATGAAGCCATTCGCGACAGTGTTACGGTCGTGAAGTTATGAATGACAATGATTCCTATATTTAATTTGGCTCGTATGTACGTAGCATAAAAATGAATTACAACAATAAAACTGTCTGAATTCAAATGAAAATGTATTAAACGACATAGTTTTGGGTATTTCACACAGTTCGCACGCAATAAAATGCTCAATTTCGTTATAAATTGCTACCGCTGTTATCACACTAACTGTTAGGGTTGACTACAATAAAAAGCTGTGTTTATTAAATAATTTTAAAAGTTGTTAAAAATTCTTAATATTTTATGCTTTATATTTATTTATTTAATATTATTATCCTCTAGTATTATCCTGTAGCAAAGTGCATAGAAAAAATATTGCTATCATTTATTGACAGGCGCAATTATGGTTATTTGGAAAATATACTTAACCTGATTTGCTATTTATATTGTGAAGGAGTTTAGAATACAATTTAAATTTTTATATTCAATAGATGCCAGGCATTTAAAAAAAATCAGTATATTTTGAAATTTTAGTTCTGAACGTGGAGAAACTATCTCGTCCTGTGTTAGGATATGTTGGCTTAACAAAACTAGACTATGACTGACAATTTAATAGGTACATAGTGTCCGTTTTCAACGATCAACAATAACATGGTGGCGGATATCCGCCAGTTTATCTTTATTTTGTTCCAATAGGCATAGGCCAATATTACCTATGAAAATAGTTACCAGCGCCTTCATTGATGTGAATACCATTTTTAGGGGGGGTTTTTTATAGTGGTATAGCACAAAAAAGTGAGAATATTTTAGTTAATGATAAGCACAGTACAATTCAAAACAACGGTAACCACTGGTAGTTTGGCAATCCAACGTTGCAGCATTCGCTACTGTCATGCCGTTCTGCAAGTAAGCCTCTAGGCAGCTGGGTATACTTTGATTAATCCCCAAACGCAAAAAACCAAAAGAAAGTCGAAATAATCACCGTGACCATGGTAGTCGTGACCCAGTTGTTGGATATACATCAACCGATCTTGGAACAAAACACGCCCAAGCGTGTTGATGTTTTGAAGCAATAATGGCTTGTGCACGTCGATCGATGTGAGTTCGAACTCCTGCAATGCTGAGCTGAAGGAAATCACCGCGATCAAACCATAGCATGTTGGTAGAGATTTTTCTAATAATCACCTGACTAGTGTGTTTTGGCAGCTGCACTTGGGAGCTAGTCTTCCACTAAGCTTAGCGTGCTACCATCTCGGGCTACATCGTCACTTATCAGGTGAGACTGTGGCTGTAAGTATTCAGTTCTATACCTAATGGTCACGATGCAGTCAGACGAACCACCATATTCAGCAGCAGTCAATTTAAAAGTCTTTTCTCCAAAATTTATTAAATACCTTGATTGAAGAAACTTAAGTGACAATGCAACGAGGTGATGACCTTGAATCGAGAAATCTTTGAGTAAATACAAGCGATAGCATGTAACGTGCCGCAACTTATCAAAACCATAATCCTATCTCAATGACGTAGTGGTTTCCATGAGCGATTCCGTGTTATTTGTAATGATTTTCGGTGGGATTTATATTGGCTCTACTGGAGAGCTCCCGGAGAATGTATTATTTGCTTTGATAATGCTGAGTTATAATATATATGTCAGCTAATAATTGTATGAACCGTTGGTTTATAAACTATAAAGTCAGACTGAAAACTGCCGGTAAATTGGTGGATTGTGAACAGAGCAAACGCTCTGAGAACATCAGGTGGTTTGCTGACCACTTTTAAAAAAAGGTGGGTATTGATGTGGGCTGACTAGATAATCTTATCTTATTATATTAAGTGAGCAATTCTTGTATATATGTAATTGGTTTCTCGGAAACGGCTCCAACGATTTGGATGAAACTTTGTATTTAGATAAAGTTTTACAATCGAAGTGTAGCTAGAGAGGTGTTTTTGTTTTTTGTAAGATACCGAGCAAAGCTCGGTCGCCCAGATGTTTCGTATTAAAGATGGGAAGAAATGAAATTGGTTGTAAGAAGATCGAAGAAATAGGATGTAAAATTAAGTGATGAGTAGAGCTCCTGTAAACTAAAATTACAACAATAATAATAGGGGTTTAAATATCAAATTTCCGTTTTATATAGAAAATATTAATTAAAAAAGGAAAACTATATATTTCATATGCCGTAGTGCTGGTAATTATTGTCCATGCACTTTGCCATTTTAATGGACGTTAACGGATACCTCTGCTATATAAATACTAAAGACGAGACTTGGTACTTGGTAAGCGAACTGATTTCCGCAGCTAGGCCTCTGATGGGCCCTTTTTGCGTGACGGGTTTTGCTAGCCCAGCCACTCGTTGTCGCCCAGGAATGCCAACAGCTGGCTTATGTTGGCCCAGATTTCCTTGGTCGTCCTCGGCGTCCGAATATAGTATGCTCGCTGAGACGCCACAGTACCTACTGCACTCCAGGAGAACGTGCGCGGCCGTCTCATCTGCAGTCATGCACTCTCTACACAGAGGGCTGTCTGTAACACCCAGTATATAAAGATGCTTATTAAGAGAGCAGTGTTCCGTGACAATACCGATTACTTGTTGGAGTTTGTCAAATTTCAGGCTGAGTAGTTTTCTGGATTATCTCGAGTTTAAAACCGGGAAATCCTCCTTCGACTGCCTACAGTCCTGTATACTTGCCCAATGGTTTTTATGCAGTTTTGCAGCTCGTTCCCGGATCCAGGAGCGGAGTTAGCTGAAGGGTAGGATAGGCTCCGGTCTTATTGGTAGCATCTCAGAGCCTTGACTAGCAAGTTTATCAACTTCGTTATTACCTGTCGATCAATTAAATCCCTTAATTCATTGGAGAGAGACTTTACTGGTTTTACTTACTTCTTCCAGCAGATGGTGACACTGTATAGTTAATCTGGAATTCTGTTCTCTTCTTTTCAGGGCCAGTAGTACTGCCTGAATCGATCGATCGACTAATCGATGAAATCTTGAAAGGTCCTTTTAACTGCTTCATTCAATTAAAAAAAATTGTCTGTAACAAACAATCCAGATTCAGAAGAAAATGAAAATCAGAAGGAAAAAGTCTGGGGAGTATGGCGGGTAACGGAGAGCTTCAAGTCAGTCACAGAGTTTTGAGATGGTCCATTGTGCGAGCGTTATCGTGAAAAACGAGAGGACTAGAAAATATTACAAGTATTGATCGTTTAACAGCGAGTTTTTCCATCGTAATTTGCAATTATTAATATTACACTACTGCTTCAATAATTGTTATGCCAGGACTGAAGATGTAATTAACAATGCCGGCACAGATCCACCATACATTCACAGGCCGTTTCTTTTGACTCAATTTGCGTTTAGGACATGGTTTCGCTACTTCCCCTATGTCCAACCAATGCGACTGACATTTTCGATTATCATATCTGTTGTTATATTAGGTCTATGTGTTCCACTTGTACTTATCTTATTATCTTAATACTCTTATTTACCTTGAACTTCCTGTATTATTTTCGTGTATATTATGTAGTTATTTATTGTTTCATTTCCAGGGCATCGGTTAGGTTAATGTATTCGTCCGTTAAGATATTATTTATAATAGGATCCCTTTAGTTTATTGTAGAGTGTTTCATGTAATTTTATCATATTTAATTATAATAAATTGTTTGTTTACAATAATCTATCAACATGCCAATTTCTGTTACCTGTCTCAGAGCCTGCTCAACGCGGAATATCCAGACCGACGCATCACTAAGCCGACCACCCGGGTAGACGCGGCTAGAGCGGCGGTTCCTGACCTCAACCTACATTGCGTTGATTGCACTGGTTGATACCTGACGTAGCAGCTAAGGCGTTGGATCTTGGTTTATACCCTTTAAATTAAACACTGTCTCGTGACGTGTTAATGTTTTATGTGAGACCTACAATATTGGACTGTAAGGTTTTATAAAATTATTTATTAAGGTAACATTTTTTTATTGTTTTAAAATGTTATTGAACGAACTTTAGGAAAATTAATATCACGAAAATTTGTTAATGTCCTGGAAATATATTTATATTAGATTTTATTTTTCTTTCATTCCATATTCCCTTTTGATTCTATAAATATCCTATATAACTACTAAATATCATAACAAGGTTCCACTTTTCATAATAAGTGACAATGCGATTCGGAATCCGGTAATTTCTGGGCCTATTCAACAAATTAAAGCAAACTGCGACGCAATTTTGTTGTTGTTGTTCAGTGAGTATATGTATCCATATAGGTATACATTTTCCAAGCATTTTTGTCTTCCAAATTGACGAAAATTTAGCAGTGTCGTTTTATCGCTTACGTTGAAGACTGCTGCTACTTCCGACGTGGTTTGAGATGAATCTGCTGCCACTACGGCTTTCAATTCATCGTTATCGACTTTCGTTTCTGGTTGGCCACGGGACTCATTGTTGAGAACAAAATTTTCAAAACGGAAGCGATTAAAACCAAAAATGGTTCGTGGGTTCACTTGCGGTACCTGTTACATATACGCCGTTGATATTGCCGGTCTGTTCTCCGTTGGTGCCACGACGGAACTCGTATTCGAAAATAATGCGAATCTCGATTTTTTCATGGCCACAGAAAAAGCGATATCAAAGAAAAATCAAAAGACGGGAAAATAATGAACAACTAATTTTAGAAAATAAATTTCATAGCAATGACTTAATGACTTCGCAATATTAAGTAGAATTAAAGATATCGATATTCACACTACTATGACTAGTGTAATAATCGGCAATTTTATACTTTAACCCCAAAAAAAAAATCAAACACAATCTGTAATAATGATTTACTGCCCGTTCATATAAAGTTAAATCCATTATTAACGATTCGTTCAAAATAAAAATCAAAATAATCTTTATTAAATTTAGGCCCTAAGAAGGCATTTATGAATATCAAAAGACTACTGCCGGTTCGGAATATATCCCAGACATCGAGAAAAACCGGTAATAAACTCGATCGGTTTTTTTTTTCCAACTGTACCAAAAATGTTAATACAACAGGTATAATAAAATCATAACTTAGTGGATGCACAGAGAGGGAGTCACTTTCAGACATCACTATCATTCAGTTAATGATCCACCTTATACAAGATGTCCAGAAAGGGTATCGGGTATTTGTAAGTTCAATGAAACAAAAATTATTTGTATGCAATAAAAAAGTTTATTGTTTATTATTAGCATATGAATTGGAGAATTATTTGGAAAAGATGATGTTATCCAAATGATGACCGTTACGTTGCTGGCACTCTTCTAAACGGAAACGAAGATTGGCGATAACACGTTGACACATAGCTATCGATATTGCTGCCATTTCTGACCTGATGTTTTGCTTTAACTGGGTTAGATTCGTCGGATTGTTTTGATAAACCTTACTTTTAAGGTATCCCCATGCAAAATAGTCAAGCGGGCTAAGGTCGGGGCTTCTGGGAGGCCAGTTGATGTTACCCCTTCGCGAAATGACTTTATTAGGGAATAATTCGTTAACAACTTCCATTGAGTCATTTGAGGTATGGCAAGTGGCCCCATCTTGCTGGAACCACGTTCTAGAGTTGAAACCTGCAAACTCCTGCAACTCTGGGACCAAAAAATTTCGCAACATATCGCAATAACGGTCACTATTCACATTAATTGCTCGGCCTCGTTGATCTTCATGAAAATAAGGACCAATTATGCCTTTAGCAGACATAGCGGCCCAAACAACGACCTTTGGGCTATGCAGGGGTCGTTCATGCTTTCGTCTCGGATTCTCCACTGCCCAGTACCGACAATTCTGCTTATTAACATGTCCATTCAGGTGAAAATTTGCTTCGTCACTGAACAGTATGTTGTTAAAGTTGTTAAATCGCTGCAGCATTTCGTTCGCAAAATTCAGTCGATTAGCATAGTCCGTATCCTTCAATTCTTGAACCAATTGAATTTTATAGGCTTTTAGATGTAAGTCTTTCTTTAAAATCGAATGTAAAGACGATTTTTTGATGTTCAACGCTTGGCTTCGCTTTCGGATGGATAAAGACGGATTTTGACGAACCGACGCCTCAACTTCTTCAATTGTTTCTTCATCGCGAACTGAACGAGGACGACCAGAGTTTTGAATTTTAACTGTCGCACCTGTATTCTCGAACATCTTTATCCATTTCCTAATGCTATCGTCACTTGGCGCGTGGCGTGTACGATATTCCGCACGATAGAGACGTTGAGCAGTCACTATTGAATCACCATTACGATAATACGCTCGTACGCAAAATGCGCGATGCGTCCCCGAGTACTGTTCCATCGTGACTAAAACTCCACAAAATGGTGGACGCCACGAACCCCTCCCCGCACCCTTTAGACGCCCCGTTTCGAATATGGCGCGAAAACAAATACCCGATACCCTTTCTGGACACCTTGTAGTAACCTTTTTAATGTGCTTCCGAAACTTAATAAAGAACGTAACACTATTACTTAAAAACTTTTATTAGCCTTACTAAGTCTAAAACACGGTACCCATGACTAATTCATCTCTATTTCCAATATTAACATTGTCTTTGACAAAATGTAGCTTGAGTAAGTTTTTGCGAATATACATTAAATTATCAAGTATATATTGGGAGGGCAAAGTTAATATACCATATTTCGTTTCCTTATAGACATATATAGCATTTGGACGTATTCGTGATTATTTACGATTCGTGAGCGTGTGAATACGGTCATAAGAGGTTATGTGCAGTGGCCCAGTAGAACAAAAAAAATATTAAAAAAAAATCCCTAGATCTTAATTCAATAAAAAGTTATTAAACTTTTAAGAAATTATGATTTTTCGAATTTGATTTCATTAGCTGAATGGTCGTAAGCGCGACTGCTATGAGCGAGGTCCTGGGTTCGATTCCCAGGTCGAGCAAAGTGTTATTGGGTTTTTCTAAGAAATTCTTAGTAGAAGCTTGTAGTTTGGATTTGTGTCCGATTAATGGCAATAGGCTCGCCCCCTATTATATAAGACCAAAAAAATACACGGCGAACTACATTAGTATACCTCTGCCTAACCCTTTGGGGATACAGGCGTGATGGTATGTTATGTTTTGTGTAGTTCCAGAGATTAGCTGGTTCAAATAAACACTCTTTTGAACTTTATAATATTAGTATAGAAATTTATAGTATACATAGAAATACTTTTTATTAAACTAAACGTGACTTTGATCGCGTTTGTAATTATACTTTGTAAGGTAGACTGAGATTTGAATTTAAGACGTGTTCTTAATTTTGACTTTTGCGGACAAAGACGCGGTTAAAAGTTAGTAGTAAAATATAATTATTTGTACTAATGACTCGCTGTAAGTTAAAATAAAATAAAATAAATATGATAAGTAATACCCAGGTTGAATACTTTATTTGCCGTAAAAAGCTGATTAAACAAGTTGGTGACATTACCTGTGTCAATTCGGTAATAATATATTTTCTTTAAGTTTCCGTTTACACTGAAATAGTTCACAAGGTTCGTCTTTAATCATATGATTATAGTGACAAACCTAATCGAATGGAATATAAAAAATGGCTAGAATCTGGTTTATGTTGTATCTGACATTGGGAGGTTTCACTTATGTCAATTTTATTGTAATAACGCACCGCTACTGAAATTAATGGAAGCATTAAAAAATACATCTTTTCAAAAATTCTAGTAAACGTCTTGAATGAAAAAGTAAAGAAATTAGTGTAAAAAAGGAGTAATCTTATTTTTTTTACTTTCTATCAATAAAAGCAAAAATACATGAATATAGAAAAATTATAATATTAAATAGATATTTTAAGACATCATTACTTATGGACCTTCAGGGTAAATTTAGATAGGTATCTATTTATACAGTTTTACTTTTATGGACACTTGTATGTTAGAAGCAGTAGTATTGCGTAGGATTAGGGCGTCCCTTCCTTATTCATCGGAACATTCATTCATTGAAGTAATTTTACTTACGTATTTATTCACACTCCAATCCAGGTGTAATATACAGTTGTAAGTAAGTGTTACTTAATTTTAATCCTCAGGCTACCTGTCCACTGAAGCGGAGCGGAGCTGTGCAAATTTCGACCATTATTTTGTTTACTGTTTATTTATTTAGTACTGTATAATCCATACTATTCCGTAATAATGATATAAATGCGAAAGTAACTCTGTCTGTCTATCTGTCTGTTGTGTTTTCACGCCTAAACCGCTGAACCAATTTTAGTATAGGGGTAGATTGGACCTTGGGAAAGGACATAGGGTACTTTTAATAGCGAAAATAAAAATTTAAGGGTAAAAAATAGGAGATGAAAGTATGTAAAGAGGGAAATATCAGCTTCCAAGTTTGTTGATTTATTATGCACTTGTGCAGTAATTATGAACTGACAGCATTATCAATGTCAACAAGTTTGTTGATTTATTAACATTGTTATACTTAATAAGAAATGTATTGTATTTCTAATAATTACCTATTAAATAATAGTCCAGTATTCTTTTTAAGATTGGCTGAAGTATTTTTAAACAGTTTAACTGCGCAGTACGACATAATGAATGTTTTATTTTATGATGCTGTCAAACCGCGGCTCGTGGGAGTTTATATGTTCTAAGCGATATACCAATTGTAAATTATTTGGAATAAATAGTTTTGCTACAACTAAATTATTTCACTGTGTTATTCAACATGTGGTGAAAATAAAACTTGGGTGAAAGTTTGTATGAAGAACCCATTCATATTTATGCTTTTGGTAAGAAAGGAATAAAAGGGGATTAACGTTTTTCAAAAAACCCTACCACAGGCCGGTACGATAAGGTATGATTTTAATTATTTTTTGAAGTTTTATTGGGACAGTTAATGTGTTGGATTCATATTGGCATATCAGATGACAATACCATAACAACAGTCATAAACCCATCCTATGATTTTCATTTGGTTTTTCGTGTTCCGAAATCAGCCGGTGCATATGCAGTAATATAGCGAGTGGTAGGGATTGCGACCATAATACACATAGTGATAAACCCATCGATGTATGATTATTTTGGTTTTTTTTTTGGTATTATATAAATATAGCTATCTATATTAATAAATTTGTAGCCCTGTCTGTACTTTTATTAACATACATCATACTATAATTGAGAGGCTATAAGAATTGTTATTAATGCATTAGACATTTTACACTATAATAATAGCTTTTAACCGATTTTGATGAAAATTGTACACGGGATATAAATGCCACTCCTCAATTGTTACGGCATATGAATTAAATTATGTTTATCATTAGGTACAATGTAGCCACTTTGCTGCGTTCCAACCTCAGAATACGTTTTTTCTGTATTCTGAGGTTCCAACATAATAAAAATCACAGCAAAAATGCGATGTATCAACAATTTTTTTATTGTTACAAATAAGCATCTAAACCCAATTAAGAATAGTTCGAAAAAGAAAATGATTTACTTTACCTACACATAAATTGAGACAGCTACTCGTCCATTCACTATCCTCGTGTGGAACAAACGTAACTGATAACAATATTTAATCAACGTGGCATATACAGCGGAATAATAACAAGCGAGAACAGTTGCGTTGCGCCAGCGCCGACGGTAGTACGCGTTCAAAATAACACAACAAAATGGCGGCGCGCACAATTCTAAACAGCCAGTGTTTGGTAACTATTACAAGGCGGGCATACAGCTCAAACGTTGATAAAAATGTCGCCTTCCTCGGTCTCGGGAATATGGGCGGGTTCATGGCCGCAAACCTGGTCAAGAAGGTCAGTAAAATGTTAAGGTCATATATACTTAAAAGTACCTACTTCTACATTGCTATTTGTATGCTACACTACATTGGTCCAAATGTAGTAATAATTTGTAGTTTGTATAAAATATTTGGACTTAAATTAATAGATAAAATATTTTTATGCGCAAAAAGTAGTAGGTAGGTAACTATATCTCATAGATTTGATAAACTACATTGAATTAACCAGTTATTCAGATGAAAATAATTGTTAATGAGCAAGAAATGTAGCTACGTTTGAGGAGTCGCCTTTGAGATTGCTAATACTTGATATAAATAGATATAAAAACATGAATGCCGGATTTAAATATAAATTGAACTATTCCAGTTATCAGATTCCAGTTTATTCCAGAATTTAAGAAACATTTATTTACTGTTATTATTGCTCGGACTTTAAAATAATCCACTTTTAATATCGATGAATTGGGTACAAATTGATACTAATAATCCCAAATTTAAAACTGTATAAAATACTTGTTCTACGTACTTCAATATAGGTAGGTTAATTGTTATATCTTCTTCTTTTATTTAAGAGTTCAGCTCTTGTCGGTAAAGCAATGGTCAATGTATCCTCTGGCTTTTTTGACTTTTTGATACAACACGACTTAAACTTTATCATTAACATGTTGGAAAAAGCTTCGTTTATATCTTCCTTTTCCTCAATTTGCTTCAATTTTTCCTTCTTTATTTGGGTTAAAGAATTTTGCGTCAAGTATAAAGTGTCCAATCATCTTTCCTCTTCTGTTATCTATGTTCCCAAGAATTGTCTGTCCTCGTTAACCATTCTTAATACTTCCGCATTTGTAATCCTTTCTATCCAAGTGATGTTCGCCAACCTTCTTTATCAACGCCTCAAACGCTGCCAACCTTTCTCTGTTTCTTTGCGTCTTTATGAATTTCTATATTTCATTAGTTATATAGTGGACTTACAAAATCCGCATTGATAATATCACAGTTCTTTATTGAACTTTGAGCTTTGTTGCTACTGGATTAGGATCTTTGGATACAGCAAAAGCATTAAGAAATATAGCAGTTTTCAATTATACCTTATTATTTCGTACTTCAATAGGCAAAAATAATGATATGAGTAACAGATTTAAAAAAAAAAATCTCAAAAATGTATACCTGCATAAAAACACATTTAAATTATCATAAAATAGTTCCTTCTTTTTAAATACTGTCTTCTTCGTAACGATGGATTATTAATATTAAATCGACCTTAGTATAAAAAGTAAATTAATTTATTAAATCAGTTAAATAATATCATGAAATAACATGGCATAATATAACCAGTTTGTGTGGTTTCAACTCATTAATTATTTATTAATCTGTATTACGAGTTTTAAGTCTTCGAGTTAAAATATTTCAGTACTGGAGACGACACCGTTCTTTGACACCACGTCTTTAATTCTTGATAATTATGAAATTCGAGTTTAACTCAATTCAATTCTCAGCCTTACATTTTACAATCCGACATCTTTAAAGCCACAAGTCATGTTATAACAAAAGGGCGGCTAGCTAATTAATCTTTTTAGTGCATTTTTGAGGCGACTGTTCTTTGATCCCATATTATTATATTGAATTATCCTAAATTGTGCTGAATAACCAAACTATGTCATGTAAAATCCTTCTAAAATTCTTTAAAAGCTACATAATATAAAGTAAGTTAATGGGAGTGTAAGTAAAAACAGTATGATCGATCTAGAGCCCGTCAAATATACCTATCAATCACTCTTGGATTAAGAATAATCCATCTTGTATAGAGCTATTTAATAGCTTTTAATGAGGTATTTGAGATGCCAAAATTGGTGTAAACTTCAACAGCTGTGGAATTGTGTCCCTGGAAATTAGTTCTCGCCTTCTTACATCATGGAGTTCTTCAAACAACTTGAAGAGATATTTAAGTGGGTCAGCATGACAGCGAAGATTGGCGATGGATTGAAGATGAAGCATATACACGCTTCTAACACAAGAAGTATTCTCAAGCATTTTGCCGACCATAAACCCTCCTTCATCAAGGATCTCTGGTTCAAGGTTATTTTACTGCGATCTTCTTCCGAAATTCCGAAATTTTCAAAAGAGATTTCTTTCTTGACAATTCTTAAACCTATTGTCGCCGTAATACAGATGTAGTAGTAATAGCTAGTAACGTGTTGCTGTGCTTTGGTCTGAAGATCTGTTCGGTGACCTACAATACAACCTACGACCACATATAGAGTAGTAATATTAACAAACAATTATAAAAAGAGCGCGTTCAACTTTGTACTTTGTTTGTAGAAATTATGCCTCTGTGGTAGCAAGTACGTCTGTACACGATTAACGTGAGTTACAATGAGCATGAGCTATTCGTGACGTAAGCATCGGGATGAAAATAAGTTGTTATGGTAGGGCATTTTTAATGCCTGCCTAGTGACCACCCTTAAATTAAAAATTTGTCGCCAAGCACTTAAAGGTTTGTTCACTTTTATAGGTGTGTTCAAACGCAAAACACTACAAAGAAAAAAAAGTACATATTGTAACGGAAGCGAAATCTTTAATCAATAAAACATCTGTCTTTTTCTAATACTCAGGGTTGATAGATAGTGGCCTGAAATTCCTTGTACGGATGTCGCTAAAAATGGTATTTGAAAAAAAAAAGTTGGTAAAAGAAGCAAATTGCAAATACCAGGGGTTTAGTTCCGACCATCTTTTTTTAAGATCCTCGGTGAACAAAACACTTGAAGCCGTGACCAATATTGAAAGTTCTTATTATTGAGTACTTATAGCATAGATTTTACCTGGTACAAATACCAAGAAACTGGGTACAGCTACCATCCCTGATAATACTTTACTCATCTTTGTTGCTTTATTTCTCGTATGCGTATACACTTATCTTATTCTATCACGCTCTTCTGTCTCTTTCGGCTTACAACATAGTTTTTTCTTTTTCTCTCTAGCTCAGTATATATTTTCTGTCCTTTTTGCGTCAGAAACGTTTCGTTGTATCTAAATGTGACGTTGAAATTTTACTAATATCACGACTAAAGAAGTTTAACTTAAAAAAAAACTGAGGCAGTCATAATGACTGCCGACAGAAGTGTAAACTCAATTTTGGATTTTTAAATCAATAGTCTTATTACAGAGCATGTCGGTGACGCGAAATCTCATGATTTTACCCATTCAAAAAGTCAAACACGTATGATACAGTCGAGTATTACAATGTATATTGCAATATGTCACGAGCATGTCGAGGTCATCGGTGACGCGACGGTCAAACGAACCCATAAGTTTATCCCCTACCAAAAATTGCTTTACTCGGCGAAAGAGGTTTTCACTTATAAAATGGTCCGTCTTATGATATAATTTTATATTAGCCATAACTAGTTAAATTAACATATTTACTTAACTTATTACTTCCGTATACAAGTTTGTTGAGTATATATGTATATACACGCATTTAGTATAAGATGCGTAAATATTAATTTATCCGAAATTTCTTTACTTCTTCCTCCTGAACCAGATTAACGGTTGTTTCGACTTTCTGCAACAAAAAACATTTGTGTGGAATAAATGTTAATCAAATAATAATAAAAATAAATAAGTTAAAAAAATAATTTAATAAACTATTATATAATGCAGATGAAATTCCACAAAGTTACGTCTACGTCAATCAAATATGCGGAAATATATTTCGCGGAGGGGCAACAAAGCAACCTCACTTTTTCTAACAATACTTGGAAAGTAAATTCTAATCATGGAAACTATGGAAAATAGCCAGGTGTTATATGAGAATAAATGAATTGGCTCTTGATAATACAACGATCGATAGCGATGTTTAACTAATAATAACCGAACGACATTGACCCTTTATATAATTCCGGACCGGACCGATCGAATGACATATTTACCTGTATGTTGTCTCCTTTGCACGTCTACATTTTAACGTATGAGTGAAGAGTATAATAGTTGTAGTGATAGCTCGATAGATTTTTATCAATTTTTTATTATTTCGGTACTATTTAGATACTTGGTCCTTATCTAAAAAAATTACGATATCTTCATTCAAGAAAAAGTTAATAAAGTTTTAAGAAACTAAGTCTTTTATATGTACTACGCTTTCAGCGATGTGTTTTCTTGCCATGCAGAAGTAGGGAATATGATTTATATATAGATTAACGCGAACGAAGTCGCGGGATGTAGTAAAAATGTTTTTTAGTCTTTTGAATATTTTAATTTTCCCCTAGCTTTCTACCCCTTTTTAAGCGTATCGCGTGCACAGAAGACTGTGAGATTTGGCACGGTTAAAGTTTATATGGAAATGGAGTGCAGAAAGCTAAAATTTATCTATAATATTTGTTACTAATATATTAAATTAAATAAATTCATACTGCGAATCCTAAACCGACAAGTACCATTGAACTTAGACCCCCAAAATATTGACATTGTCACTCAACGAAAAGTGATAGCAAGTGATGTAGATAATTCTCATTGATTAGGTTCATGAATACTGCAAATGTCAAAAAAAAAATAGTCTATGATCAAAAAGTCGCTAGTCGAATTTCGAGCTTAGGGCGATCGCTAGTATTTTTTATTACGTCAAAATATTTATTATAGAAGTATTTATAGAGGGAAAGTTGTTAATTTTCCAAATTATTAAACCATAAGACATGCGGGTTTTTAATCTGGCAACATTTTATGTTATCCGTAGTAAATTTAAAATTAAAATCCTTTTAAGGAAATTATGTTAAATTATGCAGATAAACGTTTTTGTACAGAATGTTTTAATGTCGGTCGGGCTTTACTTGGAATACAGCGGCGGGCGACTTACATTTTAGGTCACCTCCCTGGGTTTTGTTAAATATTTACGAAAAAAATTAATTCAATTCTTATTAGTACTTATATGAGTAACTGTTTGTATTAGACCTGTCGATATTTAAGATAATACGGTCACTTCGTCGACTATTTTTAAGTAGAAAAATCCCCTATCGCCATGCTATGGTTTCATCACGATATTTTCCCATATAAGCTCAGTCTCATTGCAGGGATTCGAACTTACGTCAATCGAAGCGATGTCCGTACACGCTATCCATGAGCCATCATTGTAAGGATATCTTTATGAATATTTACTCCATATAATAGCGGATTCTACAATTTTTAAACTACATAACACTTAACTAACCTCGTTTGTTGCATAGAACCAGTCATTAAATGATAAGATAAATTAAATAATACGGGTAACTCTTATGTTTTTTACTTTAGGTTTCATTAAACTGAAATGTCATTTACTTATAAATGCAAAAAATCTATACATATTATAAAACTCAACGTTTATGCATGAATGTCCGTTTATGTTCTTTTTACGCGAAAACGATTTATTCGATTTACATAGTTTTTTTTAGTTCATAGCCAGATTCTATCTGGGCAGGTTATAGGATATTATGTCTATCTTCTAAACATCATGGACAATAAGCGTTTTTATCTTTAAAATACCTGACAGGAGACCGCCGTGTGTGGTAGCGAGGGTTGCACGATTCAAGCATGTGCTCAACCGACGACATTCTGTACACGCGAGCGGTGCCACGGGTACAGCTAGTTTATTTAAAAATGAAAAAATTCCAGGGTTTCACTGTCCGTGGCTACGATCCGTCCAAGGATGCGCTGACTGCTGCTTCAAAGAACGGCATCACCTCTGCCAACTCCATCGCGGCCGCAGTGGATGGCGTTGATGTCGTTGTCTCTATCTTACCCAGCAACCAGGTCGTCTTAGACGCGTATCTTGGAAAAGATGGCGTCGTGGCCCATGTGAGTATTTCAAATCCACCCGTATTGTCTTTAACCCTTGAATGTGTGATTTTTTAAATAGTGGTAAAGGCGAATAGTGTGAATAAATAAATAAATACATTTTTTATTGATGTAAATATATCACTATACATTTAGGCAGCGTATTTACCAGAGATGTGTGAGGTAGCAAGGCGGTCTGCGAGGAAAAAATCCTCCAATACGATTACTTTATTTGTTCCTAGCCTTGCTTGACGTAGCTCTGGTGGAAAAGGTCTAGTGGTGCTAGATATTTGTACATACAAAAAAGCGAAAGATGTGAGCGAGGAATATGCACGAAGATGTGTGAAAAATGGTGTGGAGAATTAAAGCTGCTGGACTGCTACGTGCTTCCTTGCATCACTCAGCTACACACCGTTTTACAGCACCGCTACACATCCTCGTACTACCCAGTTATCTCGCACATCTCTTGTGGATTCGCAGCCTTAAGTTTTATGAAATAGCCTTTTGTCGTTAATTTTCTATACGGGATGGATGTTAGTCAATGTCTTTTATAAGAATGAACGGTTGGGTTACCATAGACTTTTTAAATTTCCAGGCGAAGAAAGGATCTCTGCTTATCGACTCTAGTACTGTCGACCCCAACGTGCCAAAAGAGATCTTCCCCGTAGCTCTTGAAAAGGGAATCGGTTTCACAGATGCCCCTGTTTCTGGAGGTAAGAGTAATCTAATTTCAAAACTGACGAGATTCACATGTGATTTTCCCTTCTTTTTACGCAATTAAAAGGAGAGCTTCAAACAATAGTTCCTTGGTAAGATTGTTCTAAAATTTTGACTGTGGTAATCATTCTTCGATTAGAAATTAATAATTTATACTATACTACATTTCTGCAAAATGTTATAATGGGCAAAGCCGTCTTTCAAAGAGAAGGCATTTACATAATCACTACGCCAGTTCACTACGTACAATAAAATATGAAATGCCTAAATATATAAAGCTATGTCTTTTTCCACGTAAAGTTGTACTACAAGAAACATTTTACAATCATTCAGATTTCCTCACGATGTTTTGCTTCAGCTGATAGTGCTACCAAATGAAATTAATTGAAAATTCTTCGCAGTTGTCGGATAAATTATTTGCAAATCAAATTGGTAAATGTACACGAGTTCCCAATAATTCGTTAGTACACACCGAGGCTAGAACCTGTAGACATCCAAAAGTTATTCTGTCGGTTTAAACCATTCGACTATTTCCCTATTATTATAACAGGAGTCTTTGGTAGAATCCTAATTGCGAGATTTTTGTCATTTGGCTCTATACTATTTAATTTTGACGGTATTTTTGGCGATGTATAAATGAAGTTCAGTATAAACAATAATTTAAGAGCATGCATTTTACGTTGCAAAAAAACTCCCTGAATGGTTTTAACAGGGAAGCAGCCATCTTGTTAAAGTTATCCTTGAAGATTACAAGAATAATTAGAAAAATATTCTATTTAATTCTAATTAATCTAGTTGCCATTAAATTTAAAAAATAAGAAGACCTCATAGAAAGCATTCTAACCTGAGATGTGGGGTTTTGTAATAAATTAATAATATGTAAGAATAATATAGATAAAAATAATTGAAAATTTGAATTTACATATTCGTTAGAATATAAGACAAAAATGTAGACTAGGGGAGAATATTTCAAGTGTTATATTCGTATGTAATAATACATTTGAGTAAATAAAAGGCGTGTCACTTTGTCAGTTATTGTACTAACAAATTATTGTGAATTATCTGCATTTATTTTAAATCTTCGGTTTTTTTAGATTTATGAATTGCTTTTATTGTACCATGGCTAAGTCAGAGATCGACAATCCCTGAACGGTGGTCGATGTCATGCCGGTCTCTCGGCTGGATAGACAGTCACACATTAAGTTTGTCATTAGATTCATACTTTTACCAATACATAAGGTATTCTAAAATGTGGCTAATATACCAAAAAGTGTATATAATGATATAGTATAAGTTTATATAGTTTAAACAGTTAAAAAAGGTACCCTTTTCTTATTATTTTAAACTTCAACAAAAGACGAGAGGTTACTCTATTCGAGTTTTTTTTTCCGTGATTGTTCAGTCATATCTTCTTTGTTTACGAACCGATTTGGATGATTCTTTTTTGTCGAAAAGGGAATAATACCTCAGAATGGGACAACAATTTAATATCATTAAAAATTGTCTTGTGGGATTCTTAATTTGGGTTAAATAATGCTGTTGTTAATATATTGAATAACATATCTTTGATATACAGTTAATGAAAACGAAAATTTTACCAATGGTTTGAATGATTGATAAATTTTCGCTCACATCGTTAACAAACTGGTAACTAATAAGTTTTTTTTAAGTCACGCGTAATCGTAAATTACTTAATAATAATTATAAAATAATTCATTGGTGTTATGTGTAATCATAATTGTGTTGCATCACGCAATTAAATTGATTAAGTTATCAATACGTACGTGATTGTAGAATGACCTTGCTTGTAATAATTGTTCATTTATAATATAATTAATAATAATGCCAACGAGTCTTCCAGTAATGGCTAAACGTCTTACCCACTCTTCTTGTGGGAAGAAGCGTACTTAATCACGTCAATTAAATCTGCAAATATTATTAGATTCCAAAATAGTCCATTGTTCTTACTCATTCGGCTACTAAGACTAATAATTAAAAATAAAAACTTTTGGGGAAGTCTTAGATTTTAGCAGTAATTTCTCACACGGCCATTTAATTTCAGACTAAGCAAAACCTTTATTAAGGTAACTAGACAGCTGATATAATGTACATACATATCTTCTATACATATACAATTAATACATTTGAAGAAGTGTCTGTTTTTAAAGTAGAAATACCAGCTTTTTACTAAATGCATGTGAAAGTATGTACATACTAAAAAACAAGTTTTTAAAATTACAAATTGCGGTTATTGAAAAAACTACAAAAAGGTCAGGGAGAGAATATATTTATCTTCTAAGGATCACTCTCAATAAGCATTTTACAAAAAAAATTAAACCAGGAGCGGGGTGGATTCCCGTGTGTGACCGTCGACTGCATTCTGTATTTATTCTAAGCGAGCGCAGTTTTTTTTTTTTAGACTGACTACACTGTTAGCCTTAGGGGCTCTATCCAAGAACAGAGCCGCTGCGGCTTTTACAGCTTCACCGGACTTGGGGGCGAGCGCTTAGGGTACTCAGCCGCGAAAAACGAGCGCAGTGGCAGCATCAACTGGTTATAGATATTTAACACAAAACAGACAGTTCTGCTTGTCATAAATCTCGGTTCATTAGTAGGCTTGCTACCACTGTTCCAAGCCCTGAGGCGTATGTGTCGCTCAAATCGGACTCACTTAAGGTGTGTAAATTAAGTATTAATTGTAGAAAATGAAATATTGTTCAAAGTGTTTTAATCCTTCTTGGAAAAAATCTTGTGTGAGCGGTTTTTTACGTCATTACATGGTTCCCGGTTACATAAAACACAGACCGTTATCATGTGCGGAGAATCATTATGTTAACCCAAGAATGTAAATCTCAATCCGGTAATTTAATATTTTTTACAAAAAACAAAAAATGATAATTGCTGTATTAATAAATATCCTAATGATACATTTATCTTATCGTTTGATCATAATCATTGTTGATAAATATAGTTGTATTATAGGTACATACTGAATCGAAAATAAAATAAAATAGTCGATAACTATAAATATTGTTAGTTAAATAAATGTACCAGTGAACAAAGACCTCTCCTTGCGGGAAAGCAGTCTTAATCAGCAGACCATCCGTATCTTCTACACAATTAATAAAAATGAAATGTCTGTTTGTAATGTCAAAATAACAACTTTTTACTAAATTCATATGAAAGTATATACGATACCTAAAACAAAACATCCATTTTTTCAATTTTTGTCTGTTTGTTCCGGGTAATCTCTGAAACGGTTGGACCGATTTTGACGGGACTTTCACTGGTAGATAGCTCAATTTATAGGGAGTAACTTAGGCTGCTTTTATTTTAGAAAAATAATGAGCGTTCCGCATAAATAAAAAAAAAACTGGTCATGGTGAATCAATTTGGGCGCTTAAATGGCTTACGCTGAGTAAACCGTAAGAGATATAGCAAATTAATGTACAAAATAATTGTAGTCATTAAAAAGACCTACAAAAAAGTCTGTGAGAGTATATGTCTATCTTCTAAGGAACACCCACAATAAGCATTATTGTCTTTAAAATAGCCGGGAGCGGGGTAGCAAGATTTGCGCGGGCATTCTGTAGTCCACTTGAGCGAAGCCACATCACAGCTAGTTAATTAATAAAATTGAAGCGTCTGTTTGTAGTGTCAAAATATGAACGTACATATGACACCTGTAAAACCTGTTTGAAAATATTTGTCTGTTTCTTTGTTCCGGGTAATTTCCGGTAATCTTGGACTGATTTTGGGGAATCATGGGGAATCAATTCGGGCGCTTAAATGGCTTACGCTGTGTGAAGCATAAGAGACATTTCAAATTAATTTACTACATAATTGTAGATCTATATTAAAAATACCTACAAAAAAGTCACGGAGAGCATATTGTCAATCTTCTAAGGATCATCCACACAATAAACCTTTTTATCTTTAAAATAACCGGGAGCGGGGTTAGCACGGTTCGCGCGTGTGCCCAATCGACGGCATTCTGTAGACCACACGAGAGCAGCCGCGGGCACAGCTACTTTTAAATAAATACAGAAGATTTCAAACGTCAAGGAACCTATAGTATGGTAAATTCTCTTCACCTTGTTGTTTAACGTTAATTAACGTTCAAAGAATCACATACTATGGGGAAAATTTTCAGTATATGAGAATTTCCTAAAGTCCAAAGTGTGTGGTTGGCAACACACAGTCACTTAATCGTCAGGTGTAGCCTAATTACCACAGTCCTCTTGCGGTTGGTTATACAGTGGCTATAGGCTACCGTGACCACTTAACATCATGTGGGGCTGCATGCCTGTTACTTCATAGTAATTAACTCTTGTAAGTAAATCCAAAAGTGTTCTTATGTAGGTCTAAAGAATAAGTAAACGATTCCAGGTGTTATGGGCGCTCAAAATGGAACCCTGGCGTTCATGGCTGGTGGACGCAAGGAGGATTTCGACAGGACCCTACCGCTGCTCGAGGCTATGGGAGCCAAGCAAATTTACTGCGGCTCAAGTGGAGCTGGTCAGGTTGCCAAGTTGACCAACAACTTGCTTATGGGTATCACTGGTATGGCGACTGCTGAGTGCATGAACATGGGTATCAAGTGAGTTTAAAAAGCTAAATAAATTTGTGGACACAATTTCAGACACGGCCGTTTAATTCCAAACTAAGCAAAGCTTGTATTATGGTAACTAAACAGCTGATATACATACATACAAGTGACAATTATGCTCATAAGTAATCCAGAAACAAGGAAATGAACGTGAACAAATCGTAAAAGCCCATTCCTGTAAAACTGCAAAATGAGCTTTGAGACTTTGTTGCACCGAAGGTGAGATATGCAAAAACCGTCTGAACCATTTGCCCAATTTTTTCACATATAACTCCTCCAATAAGTCCATATAAACCCCTAATTTTAGAGGAAAACATCGTTTGCTACCTGAGTGATGAGGTTATGAAATTGCTTTTTGTAATTTGTATTATTGACATAAATAAGTTAAGTGACCGAAAAAATACTTCAGGACCGAACAATTGACAGTATAGGATAATTTATCACGAATTTCTACTTTATTAATAGTGGGCTCGTTAGGCAGTACGATAGGCAGACAAAGATATTAGAGCATGCGTCATCAGAACGTCAAAAGATCTTAGTCGCCAAATCGAATAATACTGATTGCTGGAGTCTGTAGAAGCTTAATTTTGGGGTTCCGCTTTATGTTTCTTAGTAATTTTTTTATACAATTATAGATTTCGTTACGAATGTATTAAATTCAACAATGAAAATCAACAGAATAATTTGCAAAATCAGTCACCTACAACTAAATAGAAAATGTAGTCTTCAAAGAATTTAATTTTAATACCATAGAACAGCGATCATAAAAATATTTGGTGATGGAATCTTTTTCATACATTGAATTTCTAAGGGATAAAGACATTTAGATAAAGTATATGCTCCTCATATGTCATATTAACCTATCTAACTGGGAAACATAGGCATAAAATCTCGTTTAAAAGAAATACCTAATATATGTGTATAAATGTAAAAAGATTTGAGGAAAGGCGATGTTCCGATGTGAATACCAAAAGGGATGTCCTCAAAGCCGGACCACAAGTGACCATTTAAATATAATTATGTCAGTGGAGTTCTTAGTGGCATAATCTGTTCTAAACATCTAGGAACAAAAAAATAAAACAATATAAATAAATTTAAATTAACCATATTAGTAAGGATACTAACGTCTACAGCCGAAAATGGCAAGAGAATAATATTTTATGGAGTTCTAAATAAAACAAAACCGGCTTTTTCTTTGTTACAAAAATTAAAATTATACAAAGTATATAATCTATTTATTAATAGGTGAAGCAAATCTTTCGGTACCCTTTTAAACGTATTGCGTGCACAGAAGACTGTGAGATTTAGCATGGTTAAAGTTTATACGGAGAAGGAGTGCAGAAAGCGAAAATTAAATTAGTTAATACTGTGAATCCTAACCTGACCAGTGCCATTGAACTTAGACCCCCTTAAAATACTGACATTGTCACTCAAAAGTGACAGTAAGTGATATAGATAATACTCATTGTTTAGGTTCATGAATACTGCAAATGTCAAACAGAAAATAGCCTATGATCAAAAAGTCGCTGGTCGAATTTCGAGCTTAGGGCGATTGCTAGTTTAAATAAAACTGTAGAGATTCCATCGTAAAATGATCAAGTTATTTATTATTATTATTATTTATACAAATAAGGTTGCAAACAAAGCATAAAGCTCACCTGATGATGAGTAGTTACTGTAGCCTATGGACGCTTGTAATGCGTTAGGTATCAACAAGTAATTTGAACCCACTTACCCTATTCACCGCAGGACGACAACACAAGGCCATTTGGTTGCGATCTTCTTTATAGGTATTCCAAAGAATCTCCAAATAAATCTTCAAAGAAATTTCTCTTGGCTTATCTTATGGGTATGAAATCTGTTTTTATTTTTGAACGTCCTTAACTTTGCTATTGTCTTCGCAAACAATTTGCAAAGTTCCAGGACTCCAAGGCGTACTCTTTGACTATGATTGCCGTCTGAAATGGTTTAATACTTCGTTTTCGTTTTCAGAATGGGTTTAGACCCCAAAGTACTGTTAGACGTGCTGAACAACTCATCAGCTCGTTCGTGGTCAACCGAGGTGTATTGCCCTGTGCCCGGTCTGGTCCCGACCGCACCTTCCAGCAGAAACTATGATGGTGGCTTCAAGAACAATCTTATGGTTAAGGTATGTTGCAATAGCTTAGATGTAAAAATCTTAATCCAGGAACTAGGATTTATTTAATAATCCTATTACTGGTTAATGGTCCCTTACCAACCATGGTATCAAATTCAACATTACATCTTCAGAACAAGTTTGCAATTTTAAACGCTGGGAATTCGAGGGCTCTTCATTTTCTCACTAGAAGTCTCCATTATGAAAAGATGACTTAGCTTTGTCGTACCATGTAACTGTTGAACCTTCTCCCAGCGAGTGCGTTCCCTCCTTACGACATCGGATCTTATAAGCGTAACGTGAAGAGATATTTATGCAGGCTGGCGTGACAGCGACGACCGCCGAAGGATTTGGATCTCTCGGTGGTCGCCGTTGTGTTTAGATTGTACTATGCTTACCGTCAGGGACAGTACCATCAACTGTGCCAAGCTATTTTAAACAAAAGATTGTCATTCTTGTGACATTTGTGATTCCTGTGATATTTGTCATCATTATGACATTTATCATTGACAATTGTTTATTTTAATGACATATATCATTCTTATGATATTTGTTATTGTAACATTTTTTATTCTTTCCTCGAATTCTGAGAATTTCAAATGTTTATGATTGTGATTTGTGAATTTCATTTAGTAATGAAAGTGGAATAAATTTTTGTTTTTAAATTAGTGCATTATATTTTTGCAGGACTTGGAGTTGGCTAGTCAAATGGCGCTCAGGATCAGGTCGCCGGTTCCTCTCGGCGCAGTCGCAACGCAACTATACCGTATCGTACAGTCCAGAGGTTACGGCGAGAAAGATTTCTCCTTTGTCTTCCAACTACTTAAAGAGGACACTGAAAAGAATGGAAAGAAGTAGTAGATTTATTAAGCGTTATCTATTTTGTTTTTATTTTGAGTACAGTTTTTGAAAAGTATTATGATTTATTATTTACTAGTAAACGCCCGTGATTTCGTTAATATTTATTCATTTAATAAAGGTAGTGCTAACAGCGCGCAAATTGTATATTACTTATTTTGTATTTTTTACAAGCTTTATATTAACTTGTTTCGTTCGTATGTAAGAATGTATGGTATGTAAGTATGTATGGTATTCGATTGGTAAACGCAAAAAATAGTTTTGGCAGTCCTCTCTTGATGTTAACCTTGCAGAACCTAAAGAATTCTGAAGAGACCGAAACAGGTGCAAATCTGAAGGTGCAAGGTCAGATCTATATGGTGGATGCACTAACACCTTCCAGCCAAACTCTTAATTTTTGCTGAGTGGCTAAAGATGTGTGTGGTCTAGCATTATCGTGATGAAAGACCACATCCTTCCTATTGATCAATTCCGGCCGCTTTCTCTCAACTGCTTCCTTTAATCTCATCAATTGTTAGCAGTAGAGATCCGAATCGATGATTTTGCCGGGCGGTAAAAGCTCATTATTAGCAATGCCCTTCCAGTCCAATCATACACACAGCATTACCTTATTTCGAGTCAGCCCAGGTTTAACCACAGTCTGTGAAGCCTGGCCGACCTTAGACCACGATCTTTTTCGCACGTTCTTGTCGTACTTGGTCCACTTTTCATCTCCAGTTATCAATCTCTTCAAACAACACTCGGTGTAATTATGTCTCAATAATAAATCGCAAATGAGTACACGGTTCATTAGGTTTCTTTCAGTGAGCTTGTGTCGTACCCAAACATCGAGCTTTTTGGTATAGCCAGCTTTCTTCAAATGGGTTAGAACTGTTTTGTGGTCAATTTCCAGTTCTTCAGCTAAATCGTAATTACTGATATGCTGATCTTGCACCACTTTTTCAAAAATGGCGTCCATTTTATACGTAACAGGGCGACCAGATCCTTAACATCAAAATTTCCAGACTGAAAACGTTTCAACCACTTTGTGCTACTCTTACTGACACTGTATCAGGTCCATAAACATCACAAATTTTTATCGTTGCTTCAGTTGCATTTTTGCCTTTTTTGTAATAATATTTAAAATGTATCGAATTTCTTCATTACATTAACTCATTTTTACAGAAAGAAACACAAATGAAAAATAGCGGGAAACAATTTTTTTTTATGTACCCTTTTCAATGTTACCAAAACCAGCCAGATACAGCTGGTACCTACAGCCAAAAGTGTGGTAATTTTTTTATGGAATAATTTAAGATTAGGCGATTAAATTTCATCACATTATTATACTATATTATTTCTCAGATGCGTTCAATAAATAAGGTAGATTAAAATTACGCTGTAATGAATTAATACTGAATTAATTGTTTATGTTTCAACAAGAGTTTTGATATAATAGTCATACTGTGAAAGCAGCCTTGTGTCAACAGAATTTACCTTACTCAGACATGTTCATATCATTAGGAATGCATTGTTATACCACCGTCTAAACGTTATTCGGCACTCGGCAGTGACAGTTTTCACAGTAACTACAAATTGCATTACTTTATTCTATGACACACTAGTGCCTGCACTCCGCTTTGCTCACAAGGGGTCCAATATAAAATACTAGCTGTGCACCACGGTTTCACACGTGTAAAATTTATTGAACAGACACTTCACCCCACGCCGCCTTCAATGCACTCATTCAATGTTCTCACATCCCGTATTTACCAGATTATTTAACGTTATAGTTACTGCTTCACTCCTTAGTGTCACAAATCTATACTAATACTATAAAGCTGAAGAGTTTGTTTGGTTGAACACGCTAGTCTCAGGAACTACTGGTTCAAATGGAAAAATATTTTTAGTGTTGGATAGTCTTTTTTTTTACACAAGTTCACACACGGTCATTTAATTCGAAACTAAGCAAACCTTGTATTATGGTAACTAAACAACTGATATACATATATATATTTAACACCCAGAAACATAACTGATAATTATGTTCGTCAAAGAAAAGTCAGTCATGGGCGGGGATCGAACCCGCGACTTCTCAGCTCAATAGTAGAGTTTACTACCACTGCGTAACATGTTGCAAAAACGTGGAAAATTTATTCCTTGCGCTGCGTAATCTTGTAAGGTTGACGCAGTCTAACCTTTTTTAGGGTAATACAATTCATTATTTGCGAACGTGTTTTTATAAATATGGTATTGATCCATATCGACATAAATACGGTATTCATAAAAAGTATTTCATTTTGAACAAAATTGCCCTGTACATCAATTGATTGCAATGAATATCTAATAAAATAAATCGAAAGCAAAATAAAGAGATTCAGGTCCTTTAGTATTGTATCATATGTGCCTAAACCACTCTCTTTAATCATCTCTCTCTCTCTTTCCCTTATGTGACGAATCCGAAGTTGCGCAGGTCAGCTAATCCATACTATATATAACATTTATAATATAATCATAATATTATAAATTCGAAAGTAACTCTGTCTGTCTGTTACGTTTTCACGCCTAGACCGCTGAACCAACTTTGATGAATTTTGGTATATAGATAGATTGGAGCTTAGAAAAGGACATAGGATACTTTTTGTAGCGAAAATAAAATTTTAAGCGTAGAAAATAGGGTATGAAAGTTTCTATGAACAAAATATGGGAACACCAAATGGCATGCGCGATAATGGTGAAATGACATCGGCTGCCATACCAACCAGTTTGTTGATTGTCAACCTGGTTTGTTGATATATTAATATTGTTATACTTAATAAGAAATGTATGGCATTTCTAATAATTACCTATTAAATGATAGACCAGTATTCTTTTTAAGATTGGCTGAAGTGTATATAAACTGTTTAACTACGCAGTACGGCATAATTACTAGGAATATGACGTGCGCTGTCAATCGCAGATCGCGGTAGTTTATATATTCTAAGCGATATCGCTTACAATATACCTATTGTAAATAATCTGGATTATACAGTTTTGCTAAAAGTGGATCATTTCATTGTGTTATTCCACATATGGTGAAAATAAAGCTGGGTGAAAGTTTGTTTGAAGAAGCCGTCATGTTTCAAAGTAGGAATATTCATTTAATTTATGCTTTTTTTAAGAAAGATATAAAAATAATTATTTGCTGAAAATTGTACACGGGAAATACATGCCATTCCTCAATTGATACGAGCATAAGAATTGTAAACAATATGTGTAAAAATAAAGTTACGGGATGTAAATAACTTCTGTGTAACTATAAACGCGTGCGGAGCCGCGGGCACACCGCTAGTAGGTTATAAAACGCAAAACTATTTTATTAAACTTCAAACTAGAAAGACTGACCCCTAATAAATTGGTATAAATAGCCAGGAGAAAGAAGAAGAGTAGGTTTATCTATAGATTTTGTTAAAAGAATTCTATACAAAAAAGGCTGTTTCGCAGCAATAAAAAATGTCAACATTCTAGTCAATAAAGTACCGAAGCTAAAGTGCAAAATAATCGTGTTTACATAATGCCAGGTCGTTTGGCAGACAGCCCTGAACCGTCCGCGTAGCGCTCGGCAGATGGCGCGCCGAGCGTACGAAAAAAAGCGAAAGTAATTGTATTCAAATTTAGAACGAATGCCACTCCAGCCTCGCTGAAATTGGGCTCGCTGCCATAACAATATACTATTACAGACAGACATCGGACATTCTCTTATATTGTTTAATCATTTCAAAAAAAATCATAAAATGAATTTAAATTTTATCAATATACATATAATATAACACAAACTCATAAAAGGTTTTTTTAAATTTTATTAAGGTAGCAACAAGACATACACTTCATTAAAATTAAAAATACAAAACATGCTTAAATTTGAATCTAAATGTCGCATTAAATATAGGTTGCTCTGACATGCAAAAAATAAAAAGTGTAAATAATTTTAAATGTACATAAAATCAAGAGAATATAGATAAATAACTTAGGTACTTAGTCACTACACATGTGTTCTAAAACATTGTCTCTGTAGCATTTGTAACTTTGGCCAAATATGTCTGTCTATGTTGGGTTTCTTGCTTATGCTGTTGTATTGTTTTTGGATTGTATTTACGTAGTAGATGTGCCCCAAATTACTTTAAATATTTTTTTAATCTTTCAAAAAAAGATAATTAAATAAAATTGAATTGAATTTAGCCGGTTCTTCTTCTAACTGTGTCCCGCGATTTCACCGGCGTCTATTAGAAAAAAATCACTGACTGATAATTCATAATAGTATAGATAATATTTTTAGTAAAATTTTCTTGTGCTAGATATGAAATTATATTAATTTTAAAGTTTTACTGCACCCGGTTCTACCGAGCCGAGAGTTGAATCTGCGAGTTGACTGTATGTTTAAAAATTAAAGTAAATTTTTGAGTAATATTGGTCAATAGATAAAAAGCTTAATACAATACAAATCTGGAAAAAGTAATTGTTTATTTATTTAATTTTCTCTTTGGTAAATTAATATTTTTTGTATGTGAGTCACGTGATTTGAAACGCCGATTAGAAAACGCGACGTCACCATTCAGGAAATATGAACATTAGACTCTTGCGTAAGTTGTCACATTTGTCACTGTTATCATACAAACTGACATATAAAAAAGGAATGATGACATCACGGGACCATAATGCCGCGTTTTTGTGGCATAATATTTATTTAAATGAAAAAAAAAAAAACACTTTTCTTGGTGAATTAATAAAAAAATATTTATTCATAGGTATTATTTTCAAGATATAAAGTGTTTAGAACAATTTTTCAAAAGTTGTCAACTCCCGGATTATTTTAATTTTCCATTATCTCCTAAAGTATGCGTCCAAATAACATGCTATAAAGGGTAAAGTTTTCTTCATGAAATTGTCTTAATATGAAGGAACTTTTGTTTCTAAGGATTTATTTGCTATGTTTAATAATAGTGTCCATATATCACTTTATAATTTTCAATAAATTGTGTCACAAATTACCTTATTGTTGCTTATATATAAGAGATAGGCATATGTATTGCAATTTTTTTAGATGTAATAAGGACCAATATTTTTGTAGAGTATTGTATTTACGTATCACTAATCATTACGCCAGCATACCCGGATAAAGCAGTTCGGGAGTGCTTTGTCTTCCGACTTACTTTACAAAAATCCATTTAAGGCTAGCGAAGAGGTATGGAATAATTCGAGATAGCCTATATGTAGATACTATTCCTCGTAAATCATATAAAAAATAATGTTCTGACTCCCAACGGGTAGTTCCAGAAATTAACGTGTTTAAGCAAACTAACAAACAAACAAAAAAGGACACTAATATAACATTTTAAAAAACCCACTGTCTGTCAGTTTCTATATTTAGCTCTAGTCTGGCTCTTCTTTAAATGTAATTTTTTACACGGGATGTATACTATGACATTCTGCAATAAAATTTTATAAGCCTTAATAAATATAAATACAACCTAAAAAATGATTGAATCATCATTTATTAGGGAATAAAATATATATAATAAATAAGATATACATTGATAGAACAATACTCTTAATTTTAATATTTGATATAATGAAAAAAATACAAAATATTATATTTTCAGTTTGTTACAACCGACATATAGTACTTGTCAATAATATTTAAAGGAATAATAAAATATTACAACGATACAAAATGTTAGGTACTTGGATAACTTTCTTAAAAAAATACTCGTTTTTACAGAAGTTCAACGTAAATTATTGTAAAGTTTAAATAAAAAATATTATGTAATTGTTTGAAAATAAATATGTATAGTATTGATAAACTCATACGTATGTAATAAAGGAAACTTTCATATACTTAACCAAAAACTAATTCTTTATTAGATGATAACCAAAAAAAGGTTTTCCTAAAAAAAAAACTCATACTCCTGACTTTCATTTATTATTCGGTAACATTAACGTAAGAAGTCTTTTGTGAAGCAAAAAATATGATTATGACACGCTGGGCCCTCCTATTGTGCTTTATTCGATTTTTCCCTCTACAAAAAAATTCAATATGGCCAACGTTTTGTCGTGCCTACGTCGGACTGTGTAATTAAAAAAAAATGAAAGAGCCGTCAGAGCGTTATTAGTGAGTCGATTATTTTTAATTACTTTTTGCATCGTTTATCTTTAGTATCAGGAAATATATTTTTTCTCATAATGGTCACGGGGTGATTAGATAAGCTTTTAATTTGAAATTACGGCATTCAATGTTTTTAACATTATGTATTTATTAAAGAAGCGCCAACAGCGCGCATATTATACTTGAGCCATTTTTACAATTCATTCTAAGTCTAATACAGATGTGCGAACCTATTATAGGCGCCCACTTCATAAGATAAAATAACGTAAAAGTAACTTAAAAAATAAAATAAAGTTAGTTAAGTACAAGTAAGTTATTACAAAGTATGAAAAACTACTACCAATAAAAAATTATAATTTAAATTAATAATTAGTATTAATTTTAAAATTAATAAATAACAGAAAATTAATGTAATCAACATTTAAATATTTAAATTAAAGCAATGACGGTTCAGTGAAGCTCAGTGGGAGCGTGTTCGGACACCGCTTTGGTTGTTGAGTTCAAATCCCTGCAATGAGCCTTCGGTGGTTTTGGCGACAGAAAATACCGTGATGAAACCATAGAATGGTGGTAAAGGATTTTACTACTGCCTATACTACTACTATTTTTAAACTGCTTCGTTAGCCTAGTGGAGCGCGACTGCGATGCTCGAGATCCCGGGTTCGATTCCCAGGTAGACCAAATTGTTATTGGGTTCTTCTATGAAATTATCAGTATCAGCTCGGAGTTTGGCTTTGTGCCCAATTAATGGCAAATGGCTCGCCCCTTATTACATGGGATCTAAACCCATACACATCGAACTGTGGGTGTACTAGTGTACACCTCTGCCTAACCCTTCGAGGTTACAAGCGTTATCGTATGTATGTATGTAAAGCATTTTCTAATGCCCGTCTGGCTAGCTATCACCTTCAAGTCGAAAATCTGTCGCCAAGCACCAATAGCTGTGTTCCGGCAGCTCCACAAGGCTAAACGTGCGACCATCTTGTTGTACGTGTTTCGAAGACCGGATTTAACTGAAAAACGACTTTGTTGATTTTTATGAAATTGTGTACACGGGAAGTAGATATGTGATTCTTCAATTATTGATACCATTGATAGGCAATAGGACCACCCTGATTAACATTAGCGGATTAGCGGATTTATGTTACAGAGGGCATAACCGGTTATGAGGAATATAGACTATATCTTAAAAATTTTCTTGTATACCCCCTGGACGGAGAGCATTTGAAATATTCCGATCGAGTCTCCCATGAGCAAACAAGTATTTCAGTCACGTAACCTGTCGCACACAAAAGAAAATTAAGCTTAGAGGTACCCATGGAAAAAAATTCTACCGCACCACAGTACACATTGTATATCCTACCAAATTCAAATGGCATTCACATCACGATCGGCCATTACTTGCCGACAGTGACTTCCAATTTTTAACATAGTCGCGTAATATTTTACATGTACTTTATGGATGTACACGAAAATATACTCAAATACGTAATATTAAGGTTGTTATTCTGTTGATGATTTTATTCAGTTATATCGTTCTGGCTAAAAAGTATGGGAATAGTTCTAAAGTGTAAATTTTAAATTTCATGTATTTAAGTGAATTCTTATTGGGATTTTTAGTAGTTTTATTTGATCGAGTAATTGAGATTCGCAGTCGGGTCGTGTTTGAAGTGTATTTGGTATAGTTTCGAAATGTATGAAATAATTTTGAAAATATGTATTATTAAGTTAATAATATTTTCAAAGTGTAAGTGTGTAAAGATAGGTACGGCACAGATAAATTTCTTTAGAGATTTCGCTCTACTTGGGGCATGGTGGAATACCTCAACCCTACATAAGATCGCAAACAATTAACCTTGTTTTTGCGGTGAGTAGGGTTTCTAGAGCTCCTTGATGTTAACCGAGGATGTGGCCTAAGATAGTGGTAGCCTAAGACCTAGTGGGAGGGCTGGCTCTCAAGTGCAGTTACCAAAACACACATAAAGGACTTGGCGACAGATTTACGACATAAATGTGAGAGCTGCCCAGGCGGGTATTAGAAAAAGCCCTACCACCATGCTATGATTTCATCACGATGTTTTCCTTCACCGAAAGCTGAGGCTTATTGTAGGGATTCGAACTCACGTCAATCAAAGCGGTGCCTGTACATGCTATGCGCTATAATAAACACTGGTACAACTAACATAGCTTGTAACTTCATGTAACGGCACGTTCACAGCTAAGACTGTATATGTATATCAGCCTTTGTTGAATATATGATAGAGAAAATCAACAAGAGAATCTAAAAACTATTTAAAGCAGCATATTATAATTCCTTCAAATACTACCTAATTGTAAATGTAAAATATTATATAATGTTGATTCAAAAGGCCATTATCACTGACACAAGTCGGTTAATAAGGCTATATGATAAATTTCAAAGAGATAAATTTCGCAATGCAGTATGCGGAATGGCCTCGACTCTTAATTGAATGAATAGTTTGCGGTAGGATTGTTAAGCGCCGAGCCGAGCTCGCCATATCGTATTCCCCGTTGCAACTGTACGTACGTACGTGTACATTTTGTACAAACAAATTAATTTTAATAAAGTATGATTAAATTTTTGCTGCAGTATCGCCGTGGTTTTGTGGTCGATGGTTTTAAATGAACGAGTTCGAACTCAATATTGCTTATGATATTTCCTGTGTTTTGGATATTGTGTTTTATTAATTTCAACGAATATTAAATGCACATATCAATTGAGTAGTAAACACTTGCAAACCACCCCCAGTAAAAAAAAAATGTTTTTCTTCCAATGTCCGTAATTTGTTATGAAATTAAAATAATATCGTCTGCATTAATCGCATTGTGACAAAACTCGCTATGTTCGGAGCAAACTGTGATAAACTATTGTGTACTTTTGCAAAAGTTGCTATGTTGATTGTTAGTTCACTTTCAGAAATCCCCAAGGTACAGTTAACTTTCAAATAGTTGCGATGAGACTTGTGCAAACGTCGCCATCTTAAATCATGGTGCGCACAAAACAGTTGAGATACGTGCACGTGGTATTTTGAAGTCCGCGCTTATCTACAGTGTTTTGGATCTACTTGGTCTACCAGATACCAACAATATTCATTTTGAGAAACAACAAAAATAACAGAATTGCTATTAAAGGCGAACCTAATTAAGTATCTGAGTTGATTAATAATGGAAACGTCTCCAAAAGAGGTAAATCAATGGAAAATTTTGAACCAGTAAAAGCGAATCTGGGAGTACCTGTAAAATCAGCAAAACTAAATGATGTGCGGAAACAACTTATCAAACATTACGGAGAAGATTGGAGTACCTTCGAAAATCTTTAATATTACAGCTTTCTTCGACGAGCTCAAAATGTGACTAATGCTGATGAAACTGATAATGAAGAAACATAAGTTGAAGAAGAAACTGACACCAGAGTATAAGGAGTACCTAAAACATATTATGTGATTATACAAGGTGTCCAGAAAGGGTATCGGGTATTTGTAAGTTCAATGAAACAAAAATTATTTGTATGCAATAAAAAAGTTTATTGTTTATTATTAGCATATGAATTGGAGAATTATTTGGAAAAGATGTTGTTATCCAAATGATGACCGTTACGTTGTTGGCACTCTTCTAAACGAAAACGAAGATTGGCGATAACACGTTGACACATAGCTATCGATATTGCTGCCATTTCTGACCTGATGTTTTGCTTTAACTGGGTTAGATTCGTCGGATTGTTTTGATAAACCTTACTTTTAAGGTATCCCCATGCAAAATAGTCAAGCGGGCTAAGGTCGGGGCTTCTGGGAGGCCAGTTGATGTTACCCCTTCGCGAAATGACTTTAATAGGGAATAATTCGTTAACAACTTCCATTGAGTCATTTGAGGTATGGCAAGTGGCCCCGTCTTGCTGGAACCACGTTCTTGAGTTGAAACCTGCAAACTCCTGCAACTCTGGGACCAAAAAATTTCGCAACATATCGCAATAACGGTCACTATTCACATTAATTGCTCGGCCTCGTTGATCTTCATGAAAATAAGGACCAATTATGCCTTTAGCAGACATAGCGGCCCAAACAACGACCTTTAGGCTATGCAGGGGTCGTTCATGCTTTCGTCTCGGATTCTCCACTGCCCAGTACCGACAATTCTGCTTATTAACATGACCATTCAGGTGAAAATTTGCTTCGTCACTGAACAGTATGTTGTTAAAGTTGTTAAATCGCTGCAGCATTTCGTTCGCAAAATTCAGTCGATTAGCATAGTCCGTATCCTTCAATTCTTGAACCAATTGAATTTTATAGGCTTTTAGATGTAAGTCTTTCTTTAAAATCGAATGTAAAGACGATTTTTTGATGTTCAACGCTTGGCTTCGCTTTCGGATGGATAAAGACGGATTTTGACGAACCGACGCCTCAACTTCTTCAATTGTTTCTTCATCGCGAACTGAACGAGGACGACCAGAGTTTTGAATTTTAACTGTCGCACCTGTATTCTCGAACATCCTGATCCATTTCCTAATGCTATTGTCACTTGGCGCGTGGCGTGTACGATATTCCGCACGATAGAGACGTTGAACAGTCACTATTGAATCACCATTACGATAATACGCTCGTACGCAAAATGCGCGATGCGTCCCCGAGTACTGTTCCATCGTGACTAAAACTCCACAAAATGGCGGACGCCACGAACCCCTCCCCGCACCCTTTAGACGCCCCGTTTCGAATATGGCGCGAAAACAAATACCCGATACCCTTTCTGGACACCTTGTAGTATAAACTTAAGGAACTGATTCAAAACTATCTATATTGAATCTATGCAACTGCAAAACTAGCTATGTTAAAAGTAATATTACAAAACTCGTTACGTATAACTTTAAAATGCTAATTATATTATTATTATTATACTGTGATTTTATTTCCTGACGTAATTTAATTATAAAAGATGCTACAATGATGTATAATGTATTAAAATATAGCTCTATTGCTTTATTTAAGGGCTATACGTTTTATTCTGTTTCCCTAATTAATTACACCATTAATCAGCGGACTTTGCAGGTGGACTACTAATTATTATGATTAGAAGTAAAGTATCTATCGGATACCTGTTTAGGTGGCTTACCAATGTCCGAAGATATTGCGGATTCTCACGCACTGCCCGGTTGACGAGCACGGACAGCCAGCACTGAACATTAAAGCAACGGACTTGTTTCTGCCACAGACGACGCTCTTCCCATGGTACGTCGGTGCTTAAAGTAACTTCTTAAAAAGGAAAACGCAGACTATCTAGATTGTGTCTACGACACCTATATCTTTCTTCTCTTTCATGTACAGAAATGTGCCTAAACGTAACGCGTCCTTGAAATTTGCTTAAACGGACTTGTTTCTGCCAGAAACGACGCTCTTCCCATGATACGTCGGTGCTTAAAGTAACTTCTTAAAAAGCAAAACGTGGATTACCTAGATCGTGTCTACGACACCTATATCTTTCTTCTCTTTCATGTAAAGAAATATGCTTAAACGTAACGCGTCCTTGAAATTTGCTTTTCAATTCTTGTTCAATTTTCGAATCGCTCGCCACCTAAAAATGTTCACTTCAAAGAATTTGTTTTCTTTTCATAGTTTTGAAATAAATATTGAAAGTATCAAGAATTTATATAGCATTAAAGTATACCAAATCAAAGACCTCTTTATATGACAGTTCATATTCTTTGACTGTGGCCCAACTCAATAACGCGTTCGACATAATGTTAGCTGTGTTACCATGTTTAAAAAATTGAAATTACGGGTATAAAAAATAATAAATTTCTGATTTCAGAAACAAAACTTTGAGAAATGTACAAGTTTTGTGATGGGTTGAGCTGATGATCGCGCATAACGGTAAATTTTAAAGTAAGTATGGGGTAGACTGCTATCATGCTCGGTGTTGTAATAAAAAGCGAGATAGGTAGCGAGACTACATTTGGAACAGCGTTTATTGTAGTTGAGTTATTAACAGAGATCATCACTATTCCAAAGCTCAAGCAAGAATATCTTCAAGCAAATCATTGCCTGCTTATAAAGTGCATGCGGTCACTGAAAACACCTGTTGCTATCGTGACCAAGTCAATAGTAAAAGTCAGTAATATGAATAGTAACTCATTAGTACGGATTCCATAATCCCATCGACTTGATTCTTCGACGATCTTTTTTAATATGACTTATTGGTAAAGAATCCGGTTCTTGTAACAGTGTGGTATGCCACGCCAGAGACTCACAATGTGCCACATATAAAAATTATGTACGCTTATACAAGGCCCTCTTAAGCATTGTCGGCGCCGCGCCGGGGTGCGAAAGTTATCATGTCGCCGCCACCTGTTTTAACCAAGAAACTTAAATTTTATCATTACCTTTTCATTCTATAGTGGTCAAGTTTGTTAATCTATCTTGAGTCTTGGACCCACAGTTGACCTTAAATATGCTGTGCTCGCAGCTCTGCTTTCGTGGACTACAGTTTTATTCAGTGTTGTTGTGGTAGGCTAGTAAATACCTATCAAGACTTATGGCAGTCGGCTTTCGCGTCCTAGGATACTGTACCCGGGTTCCTCGTAACCCTTGTACCCCCGGGTAAAGAAGGCCCTGCGCTTATGGACAATTTGTAGAAAAAAAAAAACAATTCGAGATTATTTATTTGGTTTAGGCCCTTAAAACATTCTTAAACGTTACAATACTACCACCGGCTGAACAAGTTGGGAAATATCCTGGTCTTAGAAAAGAGCCGTGAATCAAGGATCAGGCTTATCAATTTTTTTTTGTATTTTTTAAAAGATTTTTTAAAGTTTTTGTAAATTTAATTAACATTATATTATTTAGAAATAATTCTAAAATCTTTCGAGTTTGGATCATATTATGTTAAGCATAGAACAGGGTTCCAATGGATCGATACCTATAAGGCAACAGGTTGTTAATTTGAAGCTTCGGTTACTCAGTCGAGCCCTAAGTGTCTTTAGAATAATATATTTGTATTATTTACGATGATTTATAAAATACCTGGTAAGTCAGACGAAATTCTAAGCAGCGGCAACTCAACCCCATACGCAAGAAAACTGTTCTCCGATTATTTCGGTCACGGATTTACAGTTCCACGGAATAAGACAAACGTTCAGTTATTCGCAACCAAATAAGGGAGAGCACATAGAAAAAAAAAACAATAATATTCGCTCGTGTATTGAATACGAAGATATAAGTTTTTTTTTACATATTCTAAGGTTTATCGGTAGGCTACAATCTCATATTCTATTCAGTAGACATATAGCTTAAGATGGTGACATGCTAAAGCTACTGGGGGACTGTTTCTTAAGTGGAGCTGCCAAAACACACTTAAAGGTGGTTGGCGAAAGATTTCAAAAATCATATTAAGCTGGTTTTATTGTCGAAGGGGTATTATAAGGTGGCTGATTACGTGAATGATGGTGATGTCTGGATGTGATTCCCTCTCTGTACATCTACTGAAAATTATAATAACTGTATATAATTAAATACTGTAAAAATAATAAAAAAAAGAAGAAAATAAGATGTTGATAAACCCGATCGAGTTTCTCGTCGGTTCTTCTCGATGGCTGGGATGTCTTCCGAACCGGTGGTAGTGTAGTGTAACATTCATAAGTGCCTTCTTGGGGCCTAAATTTAATAAAATATATTTTGATTTTAGGCATCTTAAAGTAGTACTTAAGTATGGGAGTTAGCCAGGGGGGTATTAGTTAAATCCCTACCACCACGATATGGGTTCATCATCGTTCATCATTGTTTCTTCCTCCTCTAAAAGTTGAGTCTCATTGTAGGTATTAAAAACCCACATTGTTTTTTTTTAACTGACTATACTATTGGCCATAAGGGCTCTGGAGTCTCAGACGGCTTTTACATCTTCACCGTGGCTTAGGGGCGAGCACTTAAGGCTCAAGGGTGCCAAAGTGGCCGAACCTCGGCTTGGGCTGTTGCCGTAATTGCAATTAACTCGCGAACTGCCTAATTCCTACCCGGAGAAATTCGGTCTAAACTAAAATATACTTATATACATGCCCCTGCCTCCTGGGAGGAAAAAAGGACCATATGTATATGTATTAAGTGATCTGTAAATTTTTGTCTAAACCAACTAGCACAAAAAAAGGGTTCCTTACAGAACCTATGTAGTGTGCACGAGTATGAAGTGGAGTGTAGTGTCACTTGTATTGCACGAGCGGCTGATACAGTCAAGGACTCCATACCGAGGAAACGGACCTAGGCTTGAATTGTCGCAGGAGAGAGTGGACATGGCGGGAATGCGGGAGCGAAGTTAACCGTCCGTCCCCTGCGGAGGTAACGGTGGTTTCGCGGTCGTAGGCATGAGCACGCTTGGTTTCTAGGGACTGTCGTGTAGTACGTATTCGATGCCTCGATATAGTCATCGGGATCGGTAAAAATGTTCTGCGAGCGACATTTTATCCGAAATCAGGCAGACAAACAAAAAAATTTTTATGGATTATTCGTGATCAGTGGCGTTCATATAGGACGTCTATTAGGAAATTTTGACAAAAAAATTAACTGTACAGACAAACAGAATATAACATACCATTACGTCTGTATTCCCCGAAGGGTTAGGCAGAGGTGTACACTAATGTACACCCACAGTTCGCCGAGAATTTTTTTTAGGTCCCATGTAATTAGGGGGCGAGACTATTGCCATTAATCGGGCATGTAACCAAGCTCCGAACTGCTACTGAGAATTTCATAGGAAAAACCCAATAACACTTTGCTCGACCTGGGAATCGAACCCAGGAAGTCGATCATACCAGTCGCGCTTACGACCACTAGGCTAACGAGGCAGACAGAACTACAGATTTAATAATATAGATATGTTATAGGCAATGTATATAATGCATGAAGTGGCTGGCAATGTAAGAAATGATTTATATTTTATCGTGTGTAATGTGTGTATGTATCTACATTACGACATGATAAGAATTTTTTTATTAGTTTTTCCTTCTTACTGTTAGAGTAGTAAATAATTGTAGACATTAAAAATACCTACAAAAAATCAACGAGAGTATATGTTTATCTTCTAAAGAACACCCACAAGAAGAATTTTTGTCTTTAAAATAGCCGGGAGCGGGGAGCAAGATTCGCGCGGGCATTCTGTAGTCCACGTGAGCGAAGCCACGGGCACGGCTATTTTTGTAAATAAAACGTTATCTGTCCTCTCCATAGTGTGGGTATATTAGTTGATAAACCCAATTACTTTTGATTCAGTTTCAAATCTATTGATGTAATACCAGCTTTAAATTCCGCCTGAGGCTTATTTTTCGAAACCCTTGGAATTAAAAGTTTGCAATCTCAATCCCTTGTCACACGTAAATCGGGGCAGACATCCAATTTCGCGCGTCACGTGGGGGCGAGTAGATGCGAGGGGTGTACGTCACAAGGGGGGGAGAAAAAATTGAAAATAAATTGATCGTTTCTTATTCGGGCGCGAAGTGAACTTAATCGCTCAAAAGGAACGCGATTAGTAAATGCCTGTAATGTTGAAGAAAATACGGATCGTTTGAGGTGTTATTGGGTGCCACATATACGTACGTGGATTTATTTAAATTTTCTGGTGTATATATATATTGATGTTTTGTAAATAGACGCGATATACTCGCACTAAAATCATTTTGAAAACTTTTCCAAATATTGTTATCAGCATGTTAAAACAAAAGAGATAGAAAATCACAGCGTAAGGCGGAAACTCTGTTGTCAAACAAAAAAGGATAAAAGTTTCTTCTCGCTCACACCGGTATCAAGTCGAAAGTGAACTGAGGGCAATTGCCCACCATTCACGATGGCTTGTAAAAGCGTCAATGCCGTATCTACTTTGAAAATATTATTCGTGTATATAATATATTATATTAAACATTATTGCGTCTATATGTTTATATAAGTTGTTCTGTGAAAGGGGGCATCCAAGTATTATTTAAGCAGGCTTTGGTACAATTTTTTTCTTACTTTGACTGACAATAATAGCGGGAGGAGAAATATTAGAAAAGGTTTTCAAAACAATATTTATTAATTAAAATCATTAATACTATTTTTCTACCAGATTGAGAAAAAGGAGGATTATGTATTCGAGCGTATCGTAGCGTAGCGTACGAGGTGTCCTTAGATTCTTCTTAATTGTGAGAGTGAACTAGGCTACAAATATAATATTTAAGTATGCCGTCTGGGAATTAAATAAAAAGCGAAAATATTAAATAAAAAAGATTGTGTGGTTTTATGAAACCACGGTAAAAGTGAAACTTTTTTTCACATTATAGACATTTAACTAAAAATTTTTGGAACTATACACTACACGGTCAGTTGCCGCGAACTATAGGCGCCGCCATATTGGTCTTGGCTGCTCTGGCGAGCGCCTTTCACTTTATCCCTACTCCGCGGCCGACCGTCACGCAACATGCAATACACAGACCAAAAAGTTTCACTTTAAAAATACTAGCGTTATCCAGTAGTTTTTACGTGATACGTGCACAACGGCAAACCGCATTCATTTCTTATACATATATAGATAGAATAGAGATAAACGTTGCATCGATACATATGGCGCACTAAAAAATTACAGAACTGGCCACTTATATTAAGAATATTTGAAAACGAATTACGACATTTGAAAATGGAGCTTGAGAAGAATTCTTTACGCGGTCAACGAATTTCAACATCAAAAGAGGCATCAGAAGTGTGTAAAATACATGTTTCCGAAGTCACCATGGAGGAGTAGGATAAATGTTATTAAAGTTGGTTTATTCGTATGAAAAAGTGCACTGAAGTTAAGGCAAAATATTTTGAGAAAATAAATTGATTTTTGACCAGTCATAGTATTTTTTTTCTAATTCATTCCAGAAATGTTTAGTATGCCCCACGTATATATGTAAAGTATTAGTATAAGCTAAGAAAAATAATTTAACTGTAAACAATTGAGAGAACTATACTTAATTGTATCTGTGTTCAATTAGCCTAATATTTTTTTTTAATGGCAACGTGTGCATAAACACAATTTTTTTTCGAACTGACTATACTTTTAGCCTTATGGGCCCTGGAGCCATTACAGGCCTTGAAAGCTTCACCAGGCTTGGGAGTTATACACATTTAGGCCAAGGTTACGATAAAATATTTTTCTAATCTTCAAATTTCAAACAACACTAAGATGATAGCTCTCTTGTTAAAATTGTCCAGCATGTTTTTGGGGAAATTTAAAGTTCTTTACTTGTGCACAATAACCAAAAAATATCACAAAATAGCACCAATATTAAAAAAAAAAGTAAAAGAAAACCTCAGATCAAGATCCCTCCAAAAACTCAATTGTCCTCTAATCATTCAGATATCATACAATACAACACAAAGGAATAAATTGTAATCGTCCCAATTTAAACGGACCAATCATGAAGCTGGGATTTTTTATTTTGAATTAGCGTGGCGTCACATGTCGCCTAATTGCTTATTGCTATTACGAGGGCTCGCGGAAATTGGACGCGGCTGTCAGCGATCGTGCGACGATTTTTATTTGAATTTTGTTTTTACGAAAACGTTAATTCGAAAATGAATAAACAATTTCAAAAAGAACAATATAGATTTTAAAAATGTGCTTTCATAATCGTCCTATGTACGCAAATAAGAAGTTATGCCTACTTCTTACGCATAAAAAAACAACAGTAATTCCAAAAAATTTGTACGATGTATGTATAATGTAAATCCCTTTTACCGATTTTTTGATTGTATATAAATAATTTAACGATGTATAAAAAACCATTGTTTAAATAAAATTAGAATATTTAAATTAAATTAAAATAAGTAATGTTTACTTATTCAACCTTAGATTATTTACATAATTAAAATAATAAAAAGTCCAAATAATTAACAATATTATTTCAGTAAATAATAAATAGAGAAGGGCCAAGAATGCTTCTTTGAGGGACACCTAAACAAATCTCGCTGTATAGGTAGTGTCACTTATAACTTCCTTTGGAAATTCGCAAAAATCAACAAATAAGTCAGCTATCTGCCACTGAAAGTCCCGTCAAAATCGGTCCAAGCGTTTCGGAGATTAGCCGGAATAAAAAAAAAGACAGAAAAAAACGTGATTTTTTTTTTGTCTTAATTACCGTATGACATTACTACTTTATACCATTTAGCGTTTAGTAAAAAGCTGTTATTTTGATATTACAAACGGACACTTCAATTTTATTTACTTGTATAGATAGTATAATTAATAAGAATCTCTGTTTACACGCACGCTACGCAAAATTTTGAATACTTCGGTAATTTTAAAGTGAAATTCAGATATTCATCAAATAAATTACTGTAACAACGTACAAGTGTCCACAAGACGTTACACCCTTGCTACATAGACGAAAAGCCGCCATTACGTACGGTTATTCTTAGTCAACATAACTTCTGTGAATCTATCATAATCAATACAACTCCTCTTCACCTATACGCAAATAAATGCGTATTGTTATTATTAAACTAGTTGTGCCCCGTGGTTTCACCTGCGCATAATTTAATATTAATCAGTGAATGGTGATTTATAATTCTTAGTTCAGCATAGAAGACAATATTTTTGTCGGGCTGGCTGAATTATTCCTCACATCGCACGGATCCTTCACGCCACTACTTAGATCCGAGCCGAGTGTTATACGACGCATCGTTTAGGAGGTAATGGAAAAATTAAAAAATTAAAAATAAAATTATGATTTATAGTAAATTCTTTAAAGGGGCAAGTTTATTATTATAAAATTTTGTTGATGATGAATTTAAATAAATTTTTGTCATAAAACAAGTTACTGTGGCTTATGTATAAAAGATAGATATATGGTTTTGTAGACTTTTTTAGACGTATTAAGAAGCAATATTTTTGTAGAACATTATATTTACGTATCAATAACCGTTACGCCAGCGCACGCGGATAACGCAGTTCGAGAGCGGTTTTTATACCAACATACTTAACAAAAATTAATACATAGGATCAGCCGAGTGGTCTAGTCTATTGCTAGGTAGCCTATATTATTCCTCATGCATCTAGCTATAATACGAAAAAATATTTTTCGAATCCGACTGTTAGTTTCAGAGATTTAGCGCGTTTCAACAAACAAACAATCAAAAAACTCTTCAGTTTTAACAGGTTTAACTAATAATTACTATTAATATTGTCAATTTTCTACATAATATTTATCTATTTATTTGTCATTTAAGTGATGTTAAGTAGTAGCTTAACTTATATCTATGTAAAGGCAAGGTACCTACTTAACTATTCTTATTAGATTCGCCAAAATTACTCTAAACTAGATGTGCCCGCGCGACTTCGTTCGCATGGACTTCAGAATGCCAGTGATCGGGCATACGTGCGAATCGTGCTACTCCCGCTCCCGGTTATATGCTTATGATGGTTGATCCTTAGGAGATAAACATATGCACTCGCTGACTTTTTTGTAGGTCTTTTTAAAATCTAAAATTATGTAGTACATTAATTTGATATATCTCTTATGGTTTACACAGCGTAAGCCATTTGAGCGCCCGAATTGATTCACCATGACCAGTTTTTTTTTTATTTCCGCTGAACCCTAAATCTTTTTCTAACATTAAAGTACTCTAAGTTACTTCTTATAACATCAGCTATCTGCCAGTGAATGTTCCGTCCAAATCGGTCCTACCGTTTCGGAAATTACTCGGAACAAACAGTCAGACACACAAAATTGAAAAAAAGTTTTTTTCCTATATGTATTATATATACTTTCTTCTTCTTTTATAAACAGACACTTCAATTTTATTAATTGTATATATTATTATATCTATTTATTATAAGTATATATTTATTAAAAAAGGTTTCAACAAACAATTAAATACAATATATATAAAAAAAGGAAATGGGTAGAAATAGAAACATAGTTTTAGTTAAGTTATCAGTGTTTCGATAGTACAGTGTTTTACCAGAACTCATAAATCATGATCCACGAGCTGGAACAATGTGATAATACCATTGGTACAGCTCCTCGGTGTAACAACGAAAGTTTTAATTAATTTATGTGTTTAGTTTTGTGTTATGTTATAACTGTCACTTTGTTTTGTTGTTTATTTGCGTGCGACTTTATTATTTGCTAGCTGTAGCGCGTCCGCTTCACTGGGTGAAAATAAAATCGTTCTATTTTAGGATTTAATCGACTTCTACGTCAAATTGTATTACAATCCGACTGTCTGTTTGAACATGATTGACGGAAAAGCATACTTTCACATCTATAAAAAAAAAAAATTATTGAAGTGTATGTTTGTAAATGCATATGAAAAAGTAAACACCGTACTTATAACAAAAAAGCAAAAAATATTTTTTTGTTTGTCTGTTTTTCCCGGGTAATCTCCGAAACGGTTAGACCGATTTTGACTGGACTTTCACTGATGGATAGCTGTTGATATAGGGAGTAAGTTATGCTACTTTAATTTAAGCAAAAGAATTAGAATCCGCGCAAAAAAGCATCTTTATCTTTAAAATAACCGTCGGGCGACCTCCGTGGGTGGAACTTGTAAAATTTTAATATTGTAATAAACGCGAACGAATACACGGGTCGTTGTTAGTATTATATAAGATAAGAAAAAGTATGGGTTAGGTCACTTTCACGCTGAATCCTGCCCATTTCTTCAATACAACAGTAATATAATGTATATGAAGTCTTCAGGGCAAGCGAATGTATTATTTACAATAAAAGCCCAGTCTGCAAAGTTAACAAAGGAAACTTCGAAGAAGAAGAAGAAAAAGATATATCGTTAAAAAACGTGTCAACAGAATGATGTATCGTGAATCTTTGAAAGGGTTGTAAAGGACAATGTAAAGTATTGGAACTAGATGTACTGCGATACCAGCAAGTTGCGCTGTTAAATGTACGCAGCCCGAACGGCGGCGTGTAAACTTGTGTTCGATATTTTTGTTCGAAGGATCTTAGAACTTTTGCGGTTTGATGCTGAAACTGGCGTTTTGTATATATTTTCGTTGGTGTTTGACGCAATCTCACAGTTTCTTAAACTTTTTACATGGTTCACTTAAATTTTAGGGAAAACAATAGTTTAAAAAAATACGATATTTTTAGAGGGTATGTCACCGTGTTTTATCTCTAGCCTCGTATCTGAGAATAATATACATACCAAATCAACCCCCAGGGGCCCGTACAGACCACACTGATAAATTTAGTTTTAGAATGTACTATATAGTATATACTTTTTGGAACGAAGTTCCTTAGCGCAGCTTCCGGTAGGAGTTGACTTGTAGAAATCGTCATGTAAGGAAAAAGCGTTATGCCCCCTCCATGCTACTTTCCCTCTCTCTCTTTGTCACTTTCTATTATAAGTATACGAGTGTGTATGTGTGTGCGAGTATCGAGATTCGAGGAGACGAGCATCGCGCGCGCCCGGTTGTTTAACACTTCCCCAAGAGCTGCCAAATTGCAAATTGCAAAACATTGCACTTCGGATAGTAACTCAATGGTGTATCAGTTATTTTATATGATACATAATAAAGTAAAACCTAGGTACATCTATCAGTTCTTTATGAATTGAACTAACTGATTTTTAAATTATATTTTATTTTTTATCGGTAACTTCGACCGCACACGTTTTTATGTTACTGGAAAATGAGATTATATTCGAGGAAATTCAATGTTCTGAGGAATTCTTTAAACTTATTTCATATTTTCTCTTCCACTGACTTCCAAGTTCTATACGGGCTGGTAAGAAACAAAAAAAAAAAGTATTCAAATTCTTACTAGAAAAGATTTGAAATTACCTTCCAGCTCGCGTCTTCTCTCCACCCTTAAATATTGGGTCCTTCAGTAGAGATGTTTAAAAGCATTTTTGCAGGCTCCTGATTAAATTCCTTACCTACGACGGTCACCGTTGTTTCTGCACTGTATCGTATTTTTTCTCATATATTGTGCAGTAATTTTGCAGAGCTAGCATATAAAAACAAAATCAAAATTATATTAGATAAAATTGTAGAATACCTAACGAAACATCATAAATGAATAATAAAATTAAAACATAACCAATCAAGTTTCGAATAAAAATTCGTACAGAAATATTTTGCACGAAATTAAAATGTGCACTCCAAAAAAAAATCGCAATACAGCGAAGCGTATCACGAAATTCGAAACAGACTGAAACGAAGTTTCGAGAACGCGATACTCGGTTCCGTATGTATGAAATTGTAGTATAATACACGAAGCGACGTGTTGGGGGGACTGGACGAAATATGGAAACGTGGAACTGTGTTGATTGAATTTGTCAACCGCTGACCGGTTAGGCTTGGTCCGCGCTTTCGTATTACCGTTTATTTCTCATGCCTCATCCATACGCGTACAACTTGCCACAAACTTTAAACCTCTTCAAACGCTTGGATAAAATAGGTAAGCTACTACTACTAAGCACTAGCATACTACACACACACACACACACACACACACACACACTACACACTACACACAACACTAGAAGCACTACACACCAGTGCTTGGGCTAAGGAAGCATGACGGACATCGACCTTGTGTCGGTTATAACATTTGGTTTCATATATTTTTATTATAATAAGTAGTAAAATTTTGATTTTTCTGACTGACTATACTGTTAGCCTTAGGGGCTCTGAAGCCTCTGACGACTTTTACAGCTACACCTTGACTCGAGGGCGAGCGCTTAAGGCACTCAGCCGCGAAAGTAAAGACAACGCGCTCAAGGGTGTCAAAGTGGTTGGACCTCGGTTTGGGCGGTTGCCGCGATTGCAATTAAGACGCGATCTGGTTAATTCCCTATCCTTAAATTCGAGCTTACTTTAGGGTTGAGCCCGGTTATTTAAATAAATAAAAGTTCTTGTTGAATAAGTCATTATTATTTCATTCAATTACAAGTTATATAATTGTTACATTCAATATCAAAAACTTAGGTGCGTCTACATGGACGTCTCTAACCGGACTGTCCTGTCTTACGTTAATGTGGAATGGGAAAATGACGACACCTACCCATCCATAACGTGCACTTTATAGATGAGCATGTGTGTGTGCCCCTACATATCACATTCATTCACATATACATGTTCTCCGCGTCCTGGGAGGAAGGAAGGATGTGTATTTAGTGATCTGAATGTATTTCTACACTAACTAGCGTAACAAAAAAGAAGGAAAAGTCCTTGCAGAACCTATGTACCTCTGTGGTGTGCACCTATGTATGTAATATGTATGTGGATAGCTAAGTATTGCTTGTATTGCGCGGGGCCACAAGCTCCTCTGATTAGTGCGTCAAATACCGACTTCGATCGGATCGATAGCAAAACAAGGCAAACCTTCACACGCCAAGTCTAACACGCTTTATCCACACACGTTTGATTCCTTGGCACACATGTGGACGGGGCTTAATAGTTTTCGAATGCTATTAAAACGTCTAAATAAAAAAACTTTGTGATATTATGGCCTGGCAAATGTGAATTAACAAAATTGATCGTTATTGAAAAACACATAAATCAACAAATAAAACTGCTACACACGTTAACTTAATTAAGTTACATTAGCTAAATGGTTTTACAATAGGATGAGGGGAAAACAAAATATATTTTTTATGTTTAGAAGGATGAAACTGAAGTTGATACTATAGCAATAGATGTAATACCTATATATATAACAAGCTATCGTATAAAAAAGAATTTTTGGAATCCGACTGGTAGTTTCAGAGATTAGCGTGTTTAAACAAACAGACAAACATATAACTCATAAGCTTATTTATATTAGTGTACATATGGTATATAATAATTTAAAAAAAACATTCTTTACTTTTATTCAACTTCAAAAAATTGGTATAAGATTGGCCATTCTCCGTTGTTAACAATAATTTTTGTCTTGTTATTGAAATTTGAAACATGTTTACTTAAATTGATTATTTGATTAAGAAAATTATGATTGTGAATATTTCAGGTATTTAATTCAATTTCTCAAGAAAATACGAAAAAAAAACGATTATTTTTAAAACAAAAATCGCCATATTAATAAAAAAATTAGAGGTGTAACTAATATATTCGTATTAGTTACGCGTCACGGACTAATATATTGTGATCCACAAATACAGAATAATAGGTTACCAAATATTAGTCTAATAATAGGCACACGATTCATGATCCACGCGGCGAGTCACCGCAAGTACTTCTCTCTTTGTCCGTTATAGGAGGGCGCATCTTGCGAGTAAGCGAGATTACTACATGATTTGAAACTTCGTATAGAAACGACCGCTGGCTGCAAGCTTATCGTATGCGCAGCTAGGTATGTATAGTAAAACATCATTATACACGTCGGGCTTCGTATCAAAACTGCAGCGTTGGTAACACAGTAAGCAAGTAATGAGAACAAATCACTATATAGTCACCGTTTACGAATATCAGCGTATTAGCTAATACGGATATTAGTTAGGTTCACAGCAATGTAGTATTACAGGATCTATCTATATTAGTCACCGTTTTTAACGAATATCAGCGTATTAGCTAATACGGATATTAGTTAGGTTCACAGATTAGTTTGTAATTTTTGTATTAGGTATCTATTAGTATTTCGTATTAAATTATCGATTTCTTCAGTTCCTTGTAACTAGCTGCGATTACATACATGTTACATACATGTGTATATATATTTTGGAGAATTTGAAATGTAAATATTTATTATTTTATGTTTAGAATCAACTAAAAAATCAATCGATTGTAGTTTTTAATTGACATATGTATATAAAAATCTATAATTGTAGTACATGACATGGTGATATTTTTTAACATAATATATTTTAATATAACAAAGATTTTGACCGTAACGATAGTCCGTAATCTATAATTAATAGAATTGACGTGTCTGTTTGTAATGTCAAAATAACAGTTTTTTTTTTTACTAAATGCATATGAAAGTATATACGATACGTATAATAAAAAAAACCCATTTTTTATATTTTTGTCTGTCTGTTTGTTCTGGGTAATCTCCGAAACGGTTGGATTGATTTCGACAGGAATTTCACTGGTAGATAGATGATTTTATAGGAAGTAACTTAGGCTACCTTTATTTTAGAAAAAGAATTAGGGTTCCGCATTAATAAAAACAACAATTGGTCATGGCGAATCAATTTGGGCGCTTAAAATGGCTTACGCTGAGTAAACTACAGAGATACAGCAAATTAACGTACTAAATAATTGTAGACATTAAAAATACCTATAAAAAAGTCAGGGAGAGTATACGTCTATCTTCTAAGGAACATCCACAATAAGCATTATTATCTTTAAAATAGCCGGGAGCGGGGGAGCAAGATTCGCGCGGGTATTCTGTAGTCCACGTGAGCGAAGCTGCGGGCACAGCTAGTTTATTAATATGAAAGAAAATTTGACTACTTTTTAATTTATGTTATATAATAAGCATACGGATAATATTAATAAATATTCACAACAATCTTTTATTTGATACACACATTCTATAAGTATAGAAAATACTGAGAATAGATTCACATAATATCAGTATTAGATTCAAGTAGGTAGCGAATAGCGAATATTGAATCGGTGACTAATACCAAACAATAGGTACGGGAACCTAATACGCGTTAACTAATATATTCCATATTAGTAATACCAAAATATCAGCCTAATATAACAGTTATAACACCTGTAAAAAAAAATATCCGATTTTTGATAATTCGCAATATGAATAAACAACACCATTCGAGATTCATTCAATTATGAATATTCATCCATTACACTATAAAGCTATCAAAAGCTATTCAAAAATAACAATAAAAACATAATAAAAGAATATTAACTACTTGCAACAAAAAGTGAGGAACCTATATATTTAAGAAGAGAATCTTGACAACGCGATTCAGAAAATAACATGCCTTCAGTTGCCCTCTGTTGTTAGCAAATGAAAAAAAATTGTAGATGGTGCCACTCAGATTTGTAATACTTTGACGCATAGAATTACGAATTAATTATTACTAATTAGATTACAATAGGTTTTATAGTGATTAAGTAGGATAAATAAAAATAAAAAAAATAAAAAAAGCCTGTATTTCCTTAACCTTAACCTAATTCCCATTTCAAATATTGCTATTTCATTTTTTAGTATTTCATTATTTATGTCTTGCTTAATGTCTAAATGTTAGTAAGAGTTAGATTTTTGCTATTGGATATGGACCCCTCCTCGGGTGAAGGCCTCCTCCAGTCCTTTCCACTCATTTCTGTCTTTGCCGATAGTTTGCCAGTCAGATAAAGATAGCAATAATATGGAATATTAATTTGGTACGATTAGAACGGGAGGGAAATAGACGCCATAGTACCGTCGAACTCCCACGCGCCTGTATCTGAATATCGCGTCGCCGCGTAGTTTCGTCACGCAGGGTGTCAAACGCTTAGAGAAGAAAGAAGCCTCAAGAGTCGAGACTCTCAGGAAGCCCCGCTTCGTCAAGATATTCCCGAAGTACTGGGTCCTCTGTAGTGTTAAGCCATCTTGCTTTGTAATTGAAGTTAATGCAGTGGCTTAATTAATAGTGTTCGTGTTTCCTTCAAGAAATCTTCAACCCGCCAGAGATCCAGGTCCATTTGTTCTACAGCACTCGCCAGCGCCATGCCTCCGTGTTACTCATTACGTGCGTACCATTGAGTTACGCCGCTCTCTTCACGCCTAGTAGGTTCGGGTGTGAGCAGAGTTGGTCGTACGTAGTGTAACGGTTAACTTCCTATATGAACATTTATATTTTAAACTAGCGGTGTGCTCGCGGCTCCGCACGCGTTTGTTACTATGCAATAATTATTTAAATCCCTTTATTTTTACTCATATTGTTGACAATTCATATGCCGTATCAATTGAGGAGTGGCATGTATATCCCGTGTACAATTTTCAACAAAATCGGTTGAAAACTATTATTCTATTGTATAATTTCTAAAGCATTATTTATCTTTATAGCCTCTTAATTATAGTAGGTATGGTGTGTGTTTCCCGTCTAGAAAGTTTGATCCGAATCGGTCGAGAACTAATGAAAATTAAACTTTTTGAATTACTTTTTTTTTTATTCTAGAAGTAATATTGACAATTCTTATAGGTAGCCCTTTAATTTTAATTAAGTAAATAGTTAGACTTCCCGTGTATAAAATTTCATCAAAATCGGTTAAAAATTAATGAAATTTGGATTTTTTGAAAAACAATTTTTTTTAGGGTTCCCAAAAGTGTTATTGAAAATTCTCATTACTTATAATTCATGGAATGACTTATACTTCCCGTGTACATAATTGAATTAACGAAAATATTTTTGTTTTTACATTATCTAAAAGTGATATTGAAATTTATTATACCCTATCAACTGACCGATGATATAAGCATTCGGTGTACAAAATTTCATAAGAATCGGTCAAGCCGTTTTTAAGTTAAATCCAGACATACAAACAGTAAGACTGACAGACAAAAGTAATTAATGGCAAATTCGTGATCAGTATCGTTCATATAATATGCGTATCGGGAAATGGAAAAATATTAAAAGTAGAGACAAGACAACTGATTTTTTAATATAGATAGCTATATTTATACAATAACAAAAAAATAAACCAAAAGAAAATCATACATGGGATTATTACTGTTTGTATGGTATTGACATTATATGCCAATATGAATCCAACACATTAACCATCCCAACAAAACTTTAAAAATAATTAAATCATACCTTATTGTACCGGCCTACGAGAAAGTGTTTTGAAAAACGTGAAAGCCCTTTGTTCCTTTCTTACCAAAATCATAAATATGAATGGGTTCTTCATACAAACTTTCAACCAAATTTTATTTTCACCACATGTGTAATAACAAAATGAAATGATCCACTTTTAGCAAAACTGTATAATTCAGATAATTTACAATAGGTATATCGCTTAGAATGTATAAACTACCGCGATCTGCGATTGACAGTGCACGTCATATTCCTAGTTAATTATGCCGTACTGCGTAGTTAAACAGTTTATATACACTTCAGCCAATCTTAAAAAGAATACTGGACTATCATTTAATAGGTAATTATTAGAAATACAATACATTTCTTATTAAGTATAACAATATCAATTAATTGACAACCAGATTGACAATCAACAAACTGGTTGGTATGGCAGCCGATGTCATTTCACCATTGTCGCGCATGCGCATTTGGTGTTCCCGTAATTTGTTCATAGAAACTTTCATCCCCCATTTTCTACCCTTAAAGTTTTATTTTCGCTACAAAAGTACCCTATGTAAATTCCCAAGGTCCAATCTATCTCTATACCAAAATTCATCAAAATTGGTCAGCGGGTTAGGCGTGAAAACGTGACAGACCGACAGAGTTACTTTCACATTTATAATATTAGTATGAAATATTAAAAAAAATAACATGAGTCTATATAGCTAACAATGTAGTACGACGAATGAGCGGACAGATGGCGTTTGAAACAAATCTAGCGGTTATATTCGATTTTCAGCTTTTACTATTTCATCACTAAAATAATGAACATATAAACGAGTTACTATTTAAAACATTTCTGTCCATACTGTTCTCTAGAGGTGCTGGTTGGTGTTAAGTTTTTGTTTAACTAAAACTGTCTTTATTTTTATGTAAACTTATTACAATAATTTCATATGAACTATAATTTTTTTTTTAATTTTAAACAATTTGTTAACGGAACGACTAAATAATATAGGTAGTTGAACAGGTCTTAGCGGGAATTTGTGGTCGATAAAAAGATACTAACTGACCTGTTCTTCTGACCGGTGCGGTATGAGATACACTACGATCACCTCGTTCCATATTAAGTAGTTCTACCTTAGTCAGTCTTCCTGTTCATCAACTGCGCGACCTTCTATGATATACTGATGAAATTCTCGCGCCGGCCGGGGCGCATGTATACTGCTCGTACTGACAAGCAGCTTCCTATGCAGCCAGGGAAAAGGAGCGACACACAGCTGTTGAAATACGACAACACGGAGAACGGAAGAAAGAAAAGTGAAAAATATTTGGTGCATGCACTCTTTGTTGGTGACATCAAGTTAATGCCACTTTTGAAGTGATAACTTCTTATGGGAGGGTAAACCGCTACGTAACGTAACGCGTTACGGCGCACTATGTCTGGCTTCCTTATCTCTCACGCATATGACAGCAGTTGGCAGGCTCCTTCTTTCTCACTTTAACCCACAACCACCTTTTATTTTATTTTTAAATTTAAGTTATAATTTCTGTCGATCGTCCCGAGATACACTTTTTGTATCATTTAGGTGTACTTAATTGTTAAATAACGTAGGTCATCTATTTCTGGTTTACAATTTAAACTCTAAAGGAGTATTCCATGTACATATTTTTATTATATTTAAAGTATTTTGTTGTATCCTAATTTTTTTGCTAAATATAATCCTTTAGCGCCTTTATGCAAGTTAGTATTGTATTTTTTTAAGTCGCTACCATTGTCGGTAAACAAAAGTTATTAAAACTTTTTAAATACCAAGAGCATTAAGGAAACGCTCGTGTGAAGGAATTCGGGTCGACTCTCGAAAATATGCCGATGTGAATTTTTCACGGCCTCGTTGTAAATTGATAACTGTTTCACGTGAACAAGTTTGTCGGTTATCTGTGAAAGCCTGTATGATTTCTATTGGCTTAATAAATAAATATTTATAATATATTGTACTTAGTTACCAGATTCAATTAATTATATTATATTCGATTTACATACAGACAAGTAAGCAAATGAAATCACTGAAATCATCACAGCACATGTAAGAGAGATGAAGAAAAAGCTGTAATCGAGAAAATGCTACATAATTCGTTTAATTTATACAAATATTATAAAGCTCAAGATATTTTCTTTTTGAACACGTTATCCTCTGGAACTACCACTCAGATAAAAAAAAATAGTATTATGTAGATCTCTGACTCGTAGATCTCGCTTGCTCTTTACTAGAATTATGTTAATCTTATTATATTAAGTGAGCAATTCTTATATATATATGTAATTGGTTTCTCGGAAACGGCTCCAACGATTTCGATGAAACTTTGCATTTGGATAATTTACATTCCAAGTTTACCTAGATAGGTGTTTTTCTTTTTATGTCTATAAGACACCGAGCTTAGCACGGTCACCCAGATACTGTGATTGGAATTTTCTAGAGAGATTTTATTTTGTGTTTATACTTTATGTATAATATCTCTATATGTTGTTTTTCAAATGTGTTTTTGTAGAAACGCCGTATGTTCCTTAATTCCTTATCAAAATTAATTATTCAAACATCACTTTTAAACTTATATTCTCCGGTATTGGCGAATTATTTTTGTTAATAGTATTTTTTTTATATACATCGAAAGCCTATTTTCTTTAGGATTGGCATCTATTAAAAGTTTATTTAACAGCTGTTAGGCTGTTTGAATTTCATATTAATAATGTGTTATAGTCAAATTGACTTTCACTGTAATTTTTATATCAGTTGATTTCCAACCTCCAACTATTGGAGAAGTACTAAAAAACAATACTCTATTTATTATACCTTATAACGTCTATTGAAATTTGCAAGCATTCTAAACTAACTATAAAACGGAACTAAAACCGATACTAGATTGCAAGTTGTATTGTGCAAGCGGTTGAACAGTTTATCGTTCGAAGTTCTAGGAAGGGTTGTGCCAAACGGACGCACCCTGTTTGTATTTTGCTTGTAAGACTTCGACTTCGAAACGAGTTTTAAGTTTGTATAGGAACACGGGCGTGGGTTTTAATATCCATGGACCGTATCAAACCCGGTGAAACCTAAATCTATGTTATTAATTTTACAAAGCTCAAGAGATTTGTTTGTTTAAACGTACTAATCTCTGGAACTACCAATCAGATTGGAAAAGTTCCTTTTGCATTTTATAACCTACTAGCTGTGCCCTATGGCTTCACCTGTGTTAATTTTATCCGACAAACACCGCGCCGCCAACGCACCCATGTAGTCTACCATAATTGTTATTCCCGCAAGTATACATTATTTTAATTATTTATTATCTCCTAAACTATGTGTCCAAATATTATAACATAATACTTTAAAGAGAAAAACTTAACTTCATAAAATTGTCTTTATGATGAAGAAACTTTTGTTTGTAGGATTAATATGCCATGTCTAAAAATAATGCATTTAAATTACTTTTTAATTTTCAACAAATCTTTGTCGCAAAATATCTTATTGTGGATTATATATAAGAGATAGGCATATGCTATCGCTGAATTTTTTTAGATATACTATGAACCAATATTATTGTAGAACATTGTATTTACGTATCATTAACAATTACGCCAGCGCACGCGGTTAAAGTGGTTCAGAAAAGCCTCGACTTCTGACTTACATAACAAAAATCAGTATTTAAGGCTACCTGTGAGTTATAGCCTAATCTTAAAAAGCCCATACTATTCCTCGAGAGTATGCCTATTATATACAAAAAGAATTATCGAATCCAACTGGTTGTTCCAGATATTAAAATTTTTAAACAAACAAACAAAAAAGTTTTCCGCTTTATTATATTAAATATAGATTTATTGAAGAAGACTATAGGCTACATAACTTTATACTATGACTCCAAGGATTGGAATAATAATCATAAACGTGATACAATTAGGCAACTTGTAGGCAAGAGTGGGAATTTAGCTACACGGGTGCGTTGACGGTAGGTGAAGTCATCGGTCACAGCTAGTTATTAATAAATTAGACAGTAATATTTTAGAATGGTCTTTAAAATTATGATATTTTAAGAATTTATGATATTATGTATGTGACTCACGGCCCTATATTTGAAACATAAGGCTGACTATGGATTCAAAGTTAGTACAGACGCAGTACGTCCAAGATATCTGCCGAAGTTCCGTACAATGTGACTCTGTCAGGAGTTTAGTTCATTAGTATGTATCGTAAGCCTTGAAAGTTTTGGAAGGGTGGAGTTTCTGAGTAGTTCTGTCGTTTAATAACATAGATAATATTTATTTATATCTTTACGGTAGGTCGCCAACAGCGTACTTTTAAAGCTATTCTTTAGCTCAAGAATACAATCGCAACAAGAAAAATTTAAATATAAAAAGAAAGAAAACCATCTTTATTTATTTTGTAACTTCGAAGTTCAAGGTTCAATGTCAATGAATTTGGAAATGGAACCACCCTCGACGAATCCCCTTTCCAACGAAAAATAATCATCCATATCGGTTCATAAACTAATAATTTATACTTGAATATCCATAAATATATATTATATATATATATATATATATATATATATATATATATATATATATATATATATATTATATATTCGAATTAAGAATGTAATTTCTTTGGCATTGGACCTTCGTTTTCGAAGATTCACCAGAAAACTCTTCAAAATTATTGTCTTGTTTGAAGTCGTTTAAAAGGATCGAGATACAGTCGCGATGCTGTCGCGTATATTTACACCCACGGAACCTCTATTCTGCATCGCTCCCGTTAAGATACAGTCGCGCGCTGTAATAATTGCCTGTGAATAGCCGTAATAAAAACCTCTGTGTCGACCGATTGTAAGTGTGAAACGAAGTTTCTTAACGCGGTTTGCGGGAGGAGTTGACTTGTAGCAATTATCACGTAAGGAAAAGCGTTCTGCGTCCTCCATGAGACTTTCTCTCTCTCTCTCTCTGTCTCTTTCTATTATATACGAGTGTGTGTATTCGTGCGAAAATCGAGATCCGGCAACCGAGCATCGTGCATGGCCGGTTCTATAAACCTTCCTAAGGCGGCCGCTAAATTGCAAAACATTGCACTTCGGGCGTGGCCCAACGGGGTAGTCTCGTGAAATGGGTGCGCGTTCACTAATTCAGATATTTTTTCATTACACCATCTTCTTATTTAATGCCGATGTCTCGTTGATAGAATATTTTTTTAGTCATCAGAGTTCAAACAACGCTTTAAAAAGATGGTGGCATTCTTGTTGAAATCGCTCGGGGAGTTTATTTGGAAGTTAATATTCATGCTCTAGAGTTATTATTTACAATTCACTTGACTTGTACATAATAATAAACGAACTATATCATGTAAAATGCCACCAACATTGAATAATGTAGGTCCAAATAACGTAAATTTTAGAATTAAATTTAAATCAACAACATAACAGATTAAGATCCAAAAACTAAATATTCGAAACTCCAAAAACTCTCTGACTTAGTACAAGTTAAAGTATTTAATTATACTGTTCAGACTAAGAATAGAAAACAAAACTGTAACCAAAGTTAAATAGTCAATTGTTTCTGCATTCTTTTCAAATTTATCAAGGTGAAAAAATCAACAGACATTGATAGAATATTCTAGATTTGAGTGACATGTATGAAATTTTTTAATCTCTTTGTCTTAACAGAAGACAATAACTTGTTTAAGTAATTTCACGCCAGCAACACAAGCGGCGGATGATAATATTGAAAAATATGAAAGTGGATTCGGAAGAAACTCAAAACCATCTACAATTCCATTTTGCATTCGCTACAATACAAGTTTGCGTCTGAAAGCTGCTCAGCGTGAACCGGGTTGCATTTACAACGACGTAGAACAGAATAATCGTATAATATTTGTTGTAATTATCGTTATTTTTACCCGACTGCGAAAATATGTATATATATAATATGTATATGTATGTATGTATAATCTATTGGCACGCTTTGTGCCTAAACGGCTTGATAAATTTTAGAATACGAGGTGTCGTTAGAAACCCTTTACACTCCACACAAAAAAAAACGCCCTTACAGAACCCATACACCTGTATGGTGCATGAGTGTGGGATGCAGTGTAGGGGTATCTATTGGTAGCTAGTGATTGCAAGTACAGTGTCTTGTATCGCGCAATCGGCTGCTGGACTAAAGAGCTCTACGGCAATGGAACGGACCTAGGCTTGAGTTGCCGCAGTTGAGGCTGGACGTTACGAATTAATGTTAATGTTACGAAAGACGTCATTATTTATCCATAAGACTGTTACATAATCGTGTAACGTGTGCCTAAAACAAATATTCGAGGAGTCATGAATGTTTTCCACTGAAGCGTACATCTGACTGACGGCTTGTTATAAATAAATATAAGTTTGCGTGCATTGTCAAATTTTTTTCCGAGTTTCATTGTATTAACTGTACTGTAAGACTAACATACACTAATAAAAAATATAATCGTTCACCGTAACATAGGTTGCGTCCGCATCGTACATAACAAAGGGTCCCGTCCCTCTCAGGAGGGATTTAGAGGGTTAGAATGCTGTCGACATGAGTTCCATTTGTACATATTTGTTGTTGCAATATTATTTATTTGAATAAAGGGGAGACATCTAGCTTAGGGTTCCTTCTTGATGCTAGGACTTTTTTATTTTTAAATACTTTAGAGTTTGGTCGCAATTCCAAAAGTAGTAAATCTAGAAATACGAGTGGTTCTTAAGTGCATTTGTGATACAAAGTGCTCTACTCTGCCCCGCCCCGCCATGCTTTGCCCTACCCTGCCCTACGCTACTTTACTTAAAAATGATCCAGTAAATGAATAGAAACTAAATTGTTTTTTAAACGAAAAAAAAATCTGAGTAAGTCAGGAGATCAAAACATTGCCTTAATTGAAAGCTCTACAAAAAGGTTCAATATTATATTGTGATAAGTTTACTAGCATCAAGGTGATAGTGTAACGGGAGAAGTGAAAAAGTAATAAAAAATATTATGAATTGGACTTTGATTGAATAACTTTTGAAGTAGTTGGTAGGACTTTCACGTAGAGCGTTCAATTTTCAACAAAAATACGTCTAATCTTCTTATTGAACTAATCTGTTGATGAGCTATAAAATTCCAAAGTTGAAAAAATATTTTCTCTTGCAATTTATATGGGAATTGAAAAATTGCGATGTGTTACGTTTTTAATTAATATTAAGAGCTGAAATTTAAACAATATTTTTCCGAATCGTCAACTAAAATTTCGAGATCATCGAAGAAAAAAGGAATTCGATTTTTTTGGTACCCTAATGGATATATTTATTTTATTGAAGTACGTGCAATGACGGGTAATTAATGGAAGTTTCTGCCAATTTCTACTACTAATTAATTCTTGTTTTGGCGCCGCTAGAAGGACTTGCCTGTGTCAATGTTTTTAAGCCTTCGTAATATTTTCCAATATACAAAGTAGGGTTTTCTGACAAAGATGGTGGCTCATTTGTCAGTATTATTTAGAAAGTTTTTGTAACATCTCAAATTGCATGTTCCCACTTTATATTCATAATCCACTTCACATAATTATGCACAACAACCCAAATTATATCACGCAAAATGCCACCAAATATTACATAATTTAGTGTCAAAAACCTATGATAATGAATTAAAAATAAAAACCACAACATGTCACTTGAAGAACCCGCCAAAACTCCAATCGAAGTTTCTAATATAATAAACGCGCTCCAAATTTGAATTCAGAAAAAATAAATATCTGAAGTTTTTAAGTCGTAACAATATTTATGGCCAGACTCGTTACATAAATTTACTTTAATAATTATCAAAAATTATTTCAGTAAAATGATTTTATAGTAAGTACAAATGTATTCCTACATATTTCCTTTTCAGGAAAACAGCCAAGGAATTCAGCCAGACTTACAGCAAAACAAAAGGCGAGACCACTTTGCGATATTATTCGCTGACGACTTCGTGGGTAAAACCGAAAGATAATTGGGACTGACTACAAAATGCATAATTGAAGATATTTTATTAAATACAACGACTATTATTACGACAGCTGCTCTCTGGACTACCGATAAAACAGACATACAGACTATTAATCCTAAACTTTATATATTAAACTAGCGAACGCCTGCGTCTTCGTACGCGTTAATATAATATATTATGAAGCAATGTTGGCAGCAATGAGTCTGAATTTTCGTTGAATGAAAACATGACAAAACCATAGCGTGGTACCATTTACTAATGCCTACTTGACTAGCTATCACCATCAAGGTGAAAATCTGTCGCCAAGCTTCTACAGCTGTTTTCCGATAGCTGTATTAGTGAGATAGTTCCGCCACTAAAAACAGACTTGTATTCGGACCATTTATTCCACACAAAACTTGATTTAAAAGAAACGTGTAACAAATACACAAATACTAAACAACAAAATCTCTTTTTTGTTCGTAACGAACGAACAAGTACTAAGCTCAGAGAAAGAACAGAAACTACGCGGCAACGTTTCCGTTTCTTAAAGTCCGTACCTAAAAATAAAACTCTGCGAGAACTCGGGAATCCTTTTTCTCGCGAACGAAAATCTTTCCTCCCTCCGCGACCGTGTGTCCTAAATACAGATGTCCTGAGCTCATTCCAAGGGATTCACATTACTCGGCAAATATTCTTGCTTCTTGACGTAGCGTCTAAAATATAAAAGAGGCTTTCTCTGAAGGCACGGCCCTGGTGTCTTTGATGTTGGAATGTTTTATGTGGACATTTCTCTTATTTTTTTTGTACAAATGCAAATAATAATTATATTACTTAAAATTTATCTCTTTCTATCACTTTGGTTTTGGGTAGTAAGAATGCGCGAAAAAAAACTAACTGGCGAGATATCCAAGAACAAACGGATCTACCGGAACCACCCTTAATATAATTTATTTTGCACAATAGACAATTATATTTTATAACCAGATACGGCATTGATGATCTTTACATTTGCCCTCTGTTCACTTTCGACTTGTTACCGGCGTGAGCGAGAAAAAACTTTATCCTTTTTTTACAACAGAGTTTCCGCCTTACGCTGTGATTTCCTATCTCTTTTGTTTCAACAGGCTGATAATAAAATTTGTAACGTTTTAATTTTAGTGAGAGTATAAAGCGTCTATTAATAAAACGTCATTGACAGTAGGTATCTTTGTTGTGAGTGCGTACTTTGAATGGGCTTTTTGAAAATTTACTTCTGTAAGAGTAAAGACCTCATGAAAATTTGTGTGGTTGTTTCATTAGTTGTCAAGCTAGTGTTAGTAAGATTGGTATATTGTTTCTAGGTTATAAGATTTCTAGGTAAGGAAACACTTATGGTTATACGTTTTTGGAAATACATTGAAAAAGCTTTACTAATAACTAAAAACTCTAATTATTATACTTGTTAGTACAAGATTTTTTAAACTTTAGAAAACCTTGTCTGTTTTTCTGTGGATTACAATTGAGTTAGTATTAACACAAACGCGAATACTTGTACTTTATATAAAGGCAATCTAGATATTTTGATGTTATTGTCTATACAAAAGTAATGTAAAGCAGTGCTATGAACATTTAATAAAACTAACAAATTATATAATTTGTTTATCCAACTATATCATGAGGTACGACGTTTAAACATAACAATTTTTTTACATAATTAGTGTTTATTTTACTTTTGTAATTTAATATAATCACAAGATTATCTTATGTCATTGTATATAGACCATGGAAATTATAAAGGTAGCTCCAAGGGACCAGAAACGTCGCTACAGTACTTCGGCTCGTTAAAAATGTCTTCCCACGATAAAATACACCATAGTAAGATTTATTTAAAATCTTTGGCTTACAAGCTGAATTTTTAAATTACATTCTTGGATGTATAAAGGGAGTCGATGTTTTTAGAAATGTTTTAATAATAATATTTTATTTGAAAGTTCCTCCGTTGTCTAGCCCTGCATTGATCGAAATAATTCATACCGATCTATTTTGCCATGGTAAAAGTTGTATGTTTTTGATTTCAATGAATTGAGACAAGTCTGAATGTCGAGTTATATGGAGTGAGGTCAAATGGTATGTTAGGACTTGAATTCAACTCAGAATGAAAGATGATAATGTTGTGCAATGGACGCCATTTTAAATTACTTTTTAAAAGTGGCATTTAAATTTATTAAAGGTAACCTTTTAAAATTATTGAATAAAAAGCTTGATTTAAAAGTTTTTTTTCTTTGGGGTTTAGCGTTTGACCACCATCTCAGCTAATGATAAGTGACGACGTGTATCTAAGATGGTGATACGCTAAGTCTAGTGGACGACTGGCCTTAAGTGTGGCTGCCGGAACACATATATAGAGATGCCTCGTGACAGATTTTAAACTTGGAGGTTGTTAGCTATCCAGGCGAGTATTAGAAGAAGCTATCACGATCACGATGTTTTGTAAACGATCATTACTGACATTATACTTACATCACTTTATTACAATACAAATTATACAAAGAGCTAAACGCATGGTTTATAATTGGTTACTTTCACTTGTGTACAATAGTTCGGAGAATCAATTATGTATTGTTTCAAAATGATTTCAGCAATGTTTCTATCTCTCATAGTTTGGGTTACTCCTGAAATGCTCATCAACAACTGCTTACAGAGTTTACCAAAGGCTCATAATTATTGTTAATTGTTATTGTATTATATTGGATAATTCATTTTTCGGCTACATTTGGCAATACTTTAGTATGTATTGAGTATAGCTCATATTTACTGTTGTGTTTGTTTTAATATAATTACTTGTAAAGAATTTGTAATCAAAAGAACGAGGGTCTGGAGATCTGTAGTTCAGGTCATTGAACATTTTTCAGACTCCAGACTTCACATATTTTTTTTTGCAATATTTGTCGATTGATTGTGAACGAGCCAGGCGCCGGAGACCACTTGATGATCTCCGGCCGCCTTAAATGGGTCTGCAGGTGACGGACCTGGGCATGTCCGTCACCGCGTAAATGCAGGTCCGAGATGGAAGAGGCGCACTGGTGTTCGTGCGCTCTCCGAGGCTCGTTGGAGGTGCCGATTGCCTCCGACCGCGACGGGGCCCCGTGGTAGGGCCACACCTGCCGGCTCGAGCGGATGACATGTGCAAGCAGTTCCCGCTCCCCGGCCATCAGGTGCGAGAAGGACACCGTGGGGTTTTAGTCGGTGAGAGTCCGACATACCCCTCCCTTGAGCGGCCCGGCTCGGGAGATGGATCCAATGCAGGATATCCCCACGATTAAAAAAAAAAAAGATGATAATATATTTATAATAATAATATATATATAATAAGTAATTTAGCAATGTGAGAGGTCAAATAAATAAAAAACGTGTTTATCTTGAAGCGCTCGATAGAAGCGATAACTTACATTTAAAAAAATGGTGGTTGTGGGTTAAAGTGAGAGAAAGGGAAGCCAGACAGAGTGGCGCCGTACCGCGTTACGTTACGAAGCGATTTGCCCTCCCATAAGAAGTTAGCATTTCAAAAAACTTATTATTGACTTCATAGACTCGCGATGTATTGTAGATTTCGAAGGTCGAGAAATCTACATGTATATTTTTATGTCGGAAGACTATGTTTGTAAATGTGCGCGAATTCAGAAGACTTCCGTGGTTAATGCACTGTGCTAAGACTGAAATAAAATTTTCCGCAACGTCACGTATATGCTATGTACTTATATCATCGTCTCCCGGGGACATTAGATCGCGCAAACTACATACCGTGCAGAATATTTTTAAGTCAAAAAGTACTTTAATATTTTCCATTTTGAAGGAATAAACATTGAACTCGGGCTTTCGAGAATGTTAATGCGTATATATTTTTATATAAGTTATATTCAGCCATAACTTCTTTGTTCATGAACCGATTTCGATGATTCTTTATTTGTTGGATAGCTCAAGAGTAGTTCCATTTTAATTTAATTTGCATTGCACCTTCAACTTTGAAGACACGCCACGGAACTTTTCAAAATCATTGAAGTGTGTTTTCTTTTTTGTTAAAATTGTCTTGTTTATATATTACTAAGGTGTCAATAAGCGTACGGCCCGCATGATGGTATACGGTTACCGTAGCATATGGACCCTTGTAAAAGTAAAGGTATCACTAATGCGTAGCGACGTTGAACAGCCTTCCCCAGGGTATTCTGGAAACTGTAATCAACGCAGGAACACGACACAAGGTTATTTGGCTCTGATCTTCCACTATCCGGACTGCTCACAGTAGAGAGAAATGTCTAAAAAAATTACCACAGCACAATCAAATTAGAATACAACCAATCGTCTTTTGCTGTTAGCTAGCGACAGTTCCTATTTTGCCTTACCGTGTTATTAACCCACATCAAAAAGAGACGGAGGTTACTCAATTCGAATGTATATTTTTTTATACATGTTCAGTCGGAACTTCTTTGTTTACCAACCGATTTGGGTGATGCGTTTTATGTTGGATAGGGGATACCTCAAGGGTGGTCCCATTTTAATTTCATTGGCATTCGATCTTCAACTTTGAAGATATACCAGGGAACTTTTCAAAATCATTGAAGGTGGTTTTATTTTTTTGTTAAAATTGTCTTGTTTTTCATTGCACCTTTCCTTAACATCAAATGTGATTGAGAGAAAGAAAGGAAGAAATTATTGATTCAATAAAAGAACAATACACAGCAATACATAGTATATACCGATTTAAAGTGAAGATAAACAAGAAACTGTGTACATATGTGTACTAATAGCTATATGTAAAATAAGTAGCGGTAAGTAATAGCAGCTTTTTTTGAACAACGAAGCGAAAATCTGGTAGCCGTTTCCAAAACTATCTAGTTTAGTAGCTAGTTTTTCAGTATTTAAAAACTATCTACCTGGTATCTGGTTTATCGGTACGAGGTTGTTGTCGCTTTCGTGTTTTGATAGGACTATAGACGTCACGAAGCAAAAACCCTCAATACTTTCCGCGGCTTTCAAATTTAGTTACTCGTAACAGACGTGATAATTCACAGTTATGTATTCTCAGCTCTAGGGCTGCGCTTATGTGGAAAAGTATTTTTTGTATATCACCTAAAATCTATAACAAAATACCAAGCACTTTTAAACAATTAAACTTAAACTTATTTAAAAAGCATTTAAAGGATTTACTCAATTTTAAGTGCTATTACAACATTAATGATTTTTTAAATGATACTTTTACATGATCCATAATAATGTAACATTTCTTATTATAATAATTATATGATAATTATGTTTCAATAATAATTAATAATAATAACTAGTTTGGACATTTTATTATTTTTATAGGTATTAAGTAAAATATGTTATAATTTTTTGTAATTTTGTATTTTAATTTAAATTTAATTGTTTAATAATTGGCACGCTATAAATGGCAGAATATGATGTAACCTGACGTAATAAGACCTATATTTACCATAATCAAACAAATAAAGATATTGTATTGTTTTGACACTACAATTAATAACAATATTAATATAATTTGAAGTTATATTTGTTTCGGATTCGTATATTCTTTTTGAGACTTATGCTATTGACAAAGAAAGACCAGTCTGATATAACTGACCGTCGAGATGGTGACCGTCAGGATGACAGTCGAGATGTTGTCGACAAGACGTCACCGTCCATATTATATAACGGATATGAGTCCCTAAAATTTTTCCTAAGAGTTTTAGAAATATGTAGAATGATTCCTGAAATTTCCCCAATGGAAAATTCCATCAGACACACAGCACATAATGTACAAATTTTCTTTAATGATAACTCCTAGTTACGTATGTTAAAAGCCTCTGTATATATAGCTCGTAATTTGCATGGTTAGGTTTCAATGCTCCGTGGCTTTTAAAAGATGTTGGCGACCGGTAGCCCAGACTATCTAATTTATAAGCGAATGTGACATTACTTAAAATACTTTAAACTTAATATGAGATTATAAAACGCTGTCATTTTTAGCCAACTGCGAAGAAGTAGGGTTATGTTTTATTGTATGTATATCTATTTCTTTGGCACGCTCTGTAAACGTCTTGATGGATGTTAGCATACGACGAGTCGTTAGATTCGTCTTAATTGTGGGAGTGTCATAGGCTATATAATATGTAAGTCTATCGTATGGAAATAAAAAAAAAGCAACAAGGAAAAATATTTTTTTAGCCATGGGACATCGAGCATAGCAGCCTCGCTTAGGACCACTAAGCTAAATCTAAGGGTGTCAATATATCGTGTGTTATACTTAGTGTATGGTGTTTACGATCCAGTAGAACACAATTGCCATATTTTTATAACCCTTGCCTTCAGTTATTTTTATCATTATATTAATACGTGAAGCAAAAACTTTGCACCAATTTTTACGAAAATTGCGTGGACGGAAGTCTGTGGGATTTGGCATGTTCTTAGTTTATATGGAGAAGGATTAAAGAAAGCTAAAATTTATCTTTAATAACATAACATACCATCACGCCTGTATTCCCCGAAGGGATAGGCAGAGGTGTACTAATGTACACCCACAATTCGCCGTGTATGTTTTTAGTTCCATGTAATAGGGGGCGAGCCTATTGCCATTAATTGGGCACGAAACCAAACTTCAAGCTGCTACTGACAATTTTATAGGAAAAACTCAATAACACTTTGCTCGACCTGGGTCGCGCTAACGACCACTAGGCTAACTATAATATCTGTTACTAATATATAAAATAAAATAAATTAATACTGCGAATCCTAATTCGACCAGTGCCATTGAACTTAGACCCCCCAAAATATTGACATTGTCACTCAGTGTAAAGTGACAGCAAGTGATATAATATTCATTGTTTAGGTTCATACTGCAAATGTCAAACAGAAAATAGTCTATGATTAAAAGTCGCTGGTCGAATTTCGATCTAGGGGCGACCGCTAGTATTGATAATTTTACCCGTCGAAGAAATGCGTAAAAAATCAAAGGTTTAGGTTACGCTATAATGCGGTGTAAAAAATAAAATAGTTTTCTGAGCTATTCTTGGTTAACTTGCACCAAACGCCATACACACCCTAGCAATACTTGAAACACAATGCACCGGTCCCTTTGTGTGTTCGCAAAGGAGCGGAGCGGAGGCGGTCTCGTCGAGCGCAGAGTGCGGTTTTAATATTCGCATTCGCATCACCGCTTCGTCCGCATTCGCTTACGCACGAACACCCGAGTAGTTACTGAATATTTTTTTAACATTCCGCTTTAATACTTGAAGCTTGCCCAGTTTTTTAGTAATAATTGTAGAGTGATTGTTTATACATCAAATAACTGTACCCGGCCACGCTTCGCTATGGCTCAGTCTAATAATGACTAAATACCAATTATCATATATATATATGATATATATATATAATATATATATATATATACTATTAAAACAATATGGATTAAAATTTCTAAAATCTTTCCCTTGTAGATCCTTGTAATCTAAATCTACAGTTTAAAAAAAAACCACAAGCAAATTTTCACGGTGCTAGAGCCCCATTAATTTGGCCTATGCGTTGATATGTCAGCCAGTCAGTTAGTTATCCTTTTATATATATAGACCCGATCATAGACTATCTGTCTGCTAAATTTCATTCAAATCCGTTCAGCCGTTTTCGCGTGATTGAGTAACAAACATCCAAACATACACACTTTCAATAATCTGAATTAATAAATAACATACATATTATATACGCTTTTTCCTACGAAGTTGCAAAAAGGCATGCGGTCCACCTTTTTTATTTTGTGGCCCAAGACGGTGACACGTTATGCCTAATAAGGACTGGCTCTCAATTGCTGCTACCGATACAGACCTATAGGTACTTGGTAGGTTTTAGAAAAAGAATAAGCCTTACCACCATGCTATGGTTTCATCACGATGTTTCCCTTCATCGAAAGCTAAGGCTTCAGGGGTCTAATTTATTTCTACGTTAAAATTGTGTGTTCCAAACAATTAAATTTCGCAGTAATTTAATTCGAGACCACTTACCAATTATAATTTAGCTTAGAAGCGTTATTCAAAAATCGACCGCTCTAAAAGCAATTTATCTTATGAATTAATGATGAGACAGACAGTCGTTCTCCGCTACTTAATTCATATAGACATTAAATTCTAACAGTTACGGTACGTTGAAAATTAGGTAAATCAAATAATGTTCAATTTCTTTTTTCTTGAAGCTTTTAGAACTTCGCAGATACATTGCATCTGTGTATTTTATCGCAAGTAAAATGGAGAGTGCTCTGAGGAATTTTTCGATATAGTGCCCTCATCAATGTTGCAAACTCACACCTTTCGCCGTTAGTTGGCTGTTCATCCGTACTCTCTAAAAACTGAGCCGATTTGTGACAACATGAAGGTTCTTTAGACCCTTCCTGCCGCGTACGTTAGGGTTGTAGAATCGATAACTCAGAACGGTTTTTCACAGAGCTATGACATGGGGATCTCCAAAAAGGGATTGAAATCCAGTTGTATCTTCTTTATAAGGTACGTGTTCAATCGCGTGTGGAATACTTTTCGCATCTCTGGATAGATTGCAGAGACGGGATGTTCGCATTGTTAATGTTACCAAGTACATCGAGCTGCTTCAGCTGCGCAGGAACATTGCCTCGCTGAGCGTGTTCTACCGTCTGTATCATGGTGAGTATTTTGAACAGCTGTTTAATCAAATACACTCTTCTCCCTTCCACAATAGAACCACACGCGCTGGGTTTCGGAGTAACAGTTTTGCGGTAACCTCCATCTCTGCATGAACTAAAAAGTTCTCTATAACTTATCTCTGTCGTACCGTGAAACTGTGGAAACATCTCCCGGCTAGTGTGTTCTCTCCTTCTTACGACATTGAAGTCCTTGAAGTGTAACTTGAAGAGATATTTATGTAGGCCAGCCTGACAGCGGCGACCGCCAACGCATTTTGCTCTCTCGGTGGTCACCGCTGTGTTTGGATTGTGCCGAGCAATTATAAAAAAACCTCCTAGGTCCTAGCCCTGACGTTGTAGCTGTCCATATGCGATTGTAGACAGTCTGCATGTTTGCTATCATCATCATCATCATCATCATTTCAGCCGCAGGACGTCCACTGCTGAACATAGGCCTCCCCCATAGATCTCCAGAGCGACCGATCTTGTGCGGCCTGCACCCAACGGCTCCCAACGACCTTTATTATGTCGTCTTTCCATCTAGTGGGGGGCCGTCCTACGCTGCGCTTTCCGGTGCGTGGTCTCCACTCGAGAACCTTTCTGCCCCAACGGCCGTCAGTTCTCCGAACTATGTGCCCGCCCACTGCCACTTCAACTTGCTAATCCTTTTGGCTATGTCGGTTACCTTAGTTTGTCTACGGATCTCCTCATTTCTGATTCGATCTCGTAGAGAAACACCAAGCATAGCCCTCTCCATAGCTCGCTGAGCGACCTTGAGCTTTCTTATGAGGCCCACAGTGAGCGACCACGTCTCTGTGCCGTATGTCATCACTGGCAACACACACTGGTCAAAGACTTTCGCCTTGAGGCACTGAGGTATTTTGGACGAGAAGACGTCGCGCAGTTTCCCGAACGCTGCCCAGCCGAGTTGGATTCGTCGACTGACCTCTTTTTCAAAGTTGGACCTACCTAACTGGACTGTTTGTTCCAGGTAGACATATTCTTCAACAACTTCTAGACAAGAGTTCCCTACTGATACTGGGGTGGGCACCACATGGATATTCGACATGATTTTCGTCTTGTCCATGTTCATTTTAAGGCCCACCTGTTGAGAAACTTTGTCGAGGCCATCGAGCATTGTGCCAAGATCTTCCAGCGATTCTGCCATGACTACGATGTCGTCAGCAAATCGAAGGTGAGTGATGTACTCGCCATTAACATTGATGCCGAGTCCTTGCCATTCCAAGAGCTTGAAGGCGTCCTCTAGAGCGGCGGTAAACAGTTTTGGAGATTGTACGTCTCCCTGTCTAACGCCTCTTCTCAAAGGAATTGCCTTCGTGCACTGCTCCTGTACTCGGACCGACATGGTGGCGTTGTTGTACAAGCACTTCAACACTTCGATATATCGATAGTCAATACGGCATCGCTGGAGAGACTGCAACACTGCCCAGGTTTCGACCGAATCAAAGGCTTTTTCGTAGTCCACGAACGTTAAGCATAAAGGCAGATTATACTCCTCAGTCTTCTGTATAATCTGCCGCAGCGTATAGATGTGGTCTACGGTGCTAAAGCCTTTTCGGAAACCGGCTTGTTCGGGAGGCTGGAAGTCATCAAACTTGTGCTCGAGACGATTCGTGATGACCCTCGAAAACAGCTTATAAACATGGCTCAGCAACGAGATGAGCCGATAGTTCTTCAATAAGGTTTTATCACCTTTCTTGAAGAACAGGACCACCACGCTGCCGCCCCACGTTTCCGGCGTTTTACCCTCGAGTATAACGGAATTAAAGAGCTTCTGCAGGACCTTAAGTACCGGTGTTCCACCCGCTTTAAGAAGCTCTGATGTAATTCCGTCATCACCCGGCGCCTTGTTGTTCTTAAGCTGCTTAAGGGCCATCCTAATCTTGTACAGGGTGATGTCGGGGATATCTTCGGTATAGTTTCGGGTCAGCCCGGCTTTCGGATCTGTAGCCGGGCTGGTAACAGGCTTAGTTGACGAGGTATATAACTGCCCATAGAACCTTTCGATCTCCCTTAATACCTCTGGCTTGGTGGACGCTACGCTGCCATCATTCATTTTCAGCTTCGTCAACTGGCTCTGCCCAATAGATGCATTCCTTGCGAACACTTTGGAGCCTTTATTCCGCTCTATCGTCTCTTTAATACTTTTGGTATTGTAAGACCGGACATCGTATGTTTGCTGTACTTTTAAATAAAAATACTGTTATAATAATTGGGCCGACGCTATGGTAAAAGTGAAGGGTTGTCGAAATATTTTATTTTGTTATTAATTCTCGTTCTGTCGTAAATGAAGTTTTTTATAAATACTTGTACGAAAAGTTAAAAAAAAAAAATTATTAATCGTTACTGATATTGATAACCATAAATTAGTTTTTACTAATGCTTATAATCGAGACATCTTCATAACTGAATGATTGCATTAGTTGTGAGGCTGCGCGCAGTTTCACTTATATACTTATATCAGCAGCAACGTACGTTCGTTCCTATAAACTGATTAGCTATGAGTAGTGATGGGTTGATCATCATCATCACCAGCGTGTGAATCGGCAGGGGAGCGTACACTTCGCTCGGGTCTCAAGTTAACTCGTGCGGGTTGTACTACACTGTCATCACTTCAAGTAATCACGATGGGCGAACCAACCAAGAGTCCAAGTGACAGTGCGACCAAAAAATGTAAAACGTTAAACGTTTTTCACCATATAGTCAGTCACATTAAGTAAGCTTGTTGTCAAATCCTAACAAAATATGGATAAAAAAAAAGAGCAATAGAAAAATAACTTTTTATAATGTCACGTCATTTCATTTTTTGTCACGTTGTCATTTAAGTGAAGTAGAGCAAAGAATTTCTTTGTAGATTTTTGCCCTAAAACAGATCGCAGTCAACTGGTGTTGTGTTCCTGTGGACGCGATAGTGAGGTATTTACAAGCGTCCATAGGCCATAAGTCTGTAGTCGCTTACAATCAGGTGGGCCATATACTCGTTTACCACTTTTGTTGTATAAAAAAAAAATCATTACACTATCACTATCCGGACCATTAACTATTTTAAAAATCATCTCAAATTATCACAAAAGCATTATCATTACTTTTAGTTGAACGTGACAACCCTAGAGTAAGACAAAAATTATATAAAAGAAACATACGGAAAACCCAGCTCTTTAAAATTAATATTGCGCTTTTCAGTTGTTTATTTGAGTCGGACTATATTAAAACAAATAAAGTATGAAAAAACATTGACTTATTTCTCATATGAATGGTTGACTACTCAGGCTTTTATTCCACTTCTGGCAAATTTAATGAACAACTCATCAATACAATAAAATTAATATTATAATTAATGTTTATTAAATAACTTATATACAGTACAGCTACGTGGGTTCACCGGATCCGAATAAAAATTGATTTTGTGTCCCGTATTCCAGTTCTCTTCTATTGGTCCCTTACATAAATTCATATTTATATATAAAAACTAGCTTTGCCCGTGGCTTCGCTCACGCGGACTACAGAATGCCCGCGCGAATCTTGCTTCCCTGGTTATTTTAAAGACAACAATGCTTATTGTGGAGGTTCCTTAGAAGACTCTTCGTGACTTTTTTGACAACATCTGATATTAATTTGATAAATCTTATGGTTTACTCATGGTAAGCCAATTAAGCGTCCGAAATGATTCACCATGATCGGTTTTTTTTTTTTCTAAAATAAAAGTAGCCTAAGTTACTCTCTATAAAATCAGCTATATATCAGTGAAAGTCTCGTCAAAATCGGTCCAACCGTTTCGGAGATTACCCGGAACAAACAGACAGACAGACACAATTTTTAAATATTGGTATTTTGTTATATGTATTGTTTGGAATACAAATTCATTAGCCGCATCGTACGATGCCGCGATCGTTGTGATTGGCGAATTGCACGGCAGGTGCATCGTTCGGCCCGCCCCGCCCTCTAGCTCGGTCCGACGGCTCTGCTAGCACGTAAGCCAATCTACTTCGTGCTTTGGCCGTGAACTCGCGTTTGTTTGTTATGTACGCGATACGTCATTTCGGACGTCCGGCTAGCGCTGAGATATATATGATTTACGGTGATGGAAATTTTTGTATTGTATAAATTTGAGTTGGTGTCCCAGGAGGGTTTTGATGAACAGATTGCTTGCGTGATAGTGTCCTGTAGGATTTGAGGCTGCACACACACTTACACACAGTTCACTCTACACACACATACTTAACAATCTGCAGTCCAGTTCGACGGGGCAAGGTCAAGGTCACCGCCCGCTCATGGCGAGGTGAGTCTCTTTTGTTTGTTGTTAGAATAATTACTGTGTATCGCAGCAATAGATTCAAGATGGATTGATTCACGATTGATTGAATTAAAGGTCCAGCACATATTACGCTAACCTTCTCGAACATGTATCGTATATACTTTCATATGCATTTAGTAAAAAATGGTTATTTTTACATTACAAACAGACACTTCAATTTTATTTTTTGTATAGATGATTAACCTTTTATTTTTGAAAAGTAATTGTGGTTCCGCGCAAATAATATAAATTAATTAATACGAAATAAGTGGTGTGTGAATCAATTCGGGTGCTGAATGGTATAACCTGAGTAAACCATAAGATATATCAAATTAATGAACTACATAATCTTATATCTTTAAAAGAGCTACAAAAATGTCATGGAGAGCTTATGTATATCTCATATGGATAACCCTTATTAAGCATTTTTGTATTTAAAATAACCGGGTGCGGGGTAGCAGGATTCGCGCGTGTGCCCGATTGATGGCATTATTTAGATAATAACGGCATAATGTCAACAATTTAACGGCTGGAATTTTATTATTTAAACAGATTAATAATATATGGAACCACATCTCCTACATGTTAATTTTAAACTATTTGTCTATGTTTGGCCAATAGCGGGGAATATAAGTTTTAGAATGATATTTAAAAAAAAAATTAAAAAAAAAAAACGCTGTTGAGAAAATATAAGACATGGAGATAGTAATAAGTATAATAAATATCCCATTGTTGGGCAAAGACCTTTCCTCAAGAAAAGGCACTGGTTTAATATCACCATGTCGCGGCCGGCTCACTACGTATTGGGAATTACAAATGCCGAGTTATTCACAGTTTTACACTTTCCCATAGTACTATTGTTTGCCATGCTAAAAAAATCCTTAGTAAGTTATTAGCAACAGTAATGCCCCTACTTGAAACTCATATGAACTAGTGGTGGGCGATCAAGAATGACTTACATAATCGAGACATTTACTTATTAATAATGTTGATTAATCATCACTACTTTTCATAATCGAAAATATCATTAAGAATTATTAGTATTACTAATTCTCATTCAGTCGTAAACAAAGAAGTTCTTTAAAAGAACTTGTATGCAATGTATACAGACAAGAAAAAAGGTCTCCCGAGCTGGACTACCGACATCAAATTTGAATATTAGTAACTTAATTTTAGTAATTACTAACGGCTATAATCTAGATATCTCGAGACATATTCATAATCGCCCACAACTAATAGGAAATAAAAATCATCAGTTCAGATAACAATAAGTTTGTTCATATTTCAACCAGAATCCCATTAATTTGTGACTGTAGGTAATTCCACGAACATAAAAGAGAAACTCAAATACAGTACGATTCACACAGCGTTTGGTTGCTTTTTACTATTTGCGATACTACTGATTAAACAAAGGATTTTACGACGTCTCTTTTATGATCTGAATAATTTTGTATAACATTATTATTCATTATTATTATTATATTTATCTGCTTGTCTTTACATATTATTTCTCATAGGTGTTATTTTTTCTGAGGTAGCAACATATCGCCCTTAAATCTTCGTCAAAATTCATCAAACATGATTTTATTTCGCATGTGCCTCGCTATTGATGAAATATATACAAATAATTATTTATTTATTTTTCACTATGAATGCTATGAACAGATTTATAGACAAAATATTTTCAAGTAAGAGACCTTATAACATTATTTCGGACAGGTCGGTTAGTATGTTTGTGGTGATTATATATTATTTATATCCCCTGAAGTATTTATTGCAAAAGCCCTCGGTACGCGTTCTGGCCTTGAAAGCTTTTTTTAATAAATTTTTCTCCTCTAAAAGAAGACTTTTCGGGAGCCCCGAAACAATCAATTAGGGAAGTTTGAACCTCCTTGAATTGTAAATGTGAGATTTTCCCGCCTTCTTTGTTTATTCCATTTTTCCTTTGGCCCGTTTGCTTTGTTTTAATATAATTGCCTTTTCGGCTGTACTCCCTTTTTGCCTTTTGTTCGTTCGCATGTCTTTTATTAGTTTATGATTTGATTCGGCAGAAGTGTGATGGAATCGTATCTTCATAAGTAATGGAAATAAATGGTAGTTTATATAAAATAATACTTTTAAATGACAATAGTATTTCATTATTGATCGTCTACTTGTATTAGCAATTTCTGCTTTACTTCTACAATGAGCCGAAGGATTCGGTGAAGGAAAAAATATGTTTTCTAATGCTCGCCTGGCTAGCTACCATCCTCAAGTAGACAATTTGTCGTCAAGCAACTATAGGTTTGTTCCAGCAGCTGTACTTGATATCCAATTTCCCACTAGGCTTAACACGTTATTCTTTTGGGCCCCATTATCACTAATCATTCGTTGAGATTGTGACCAGAACATTAAAGCTATAAATAATTTAAAAATCTGTAGAATATTTCTGTCAATATTATTCCGATTTTTTAGTTTCAGTATTCCTAAGTGATTTTGCTGTATCTGACCTTAAGCCAACTAATATTGAAAGAACGATAATTCATCGTAAGTTATGGCTGTAATTGCCGAACTGTATAAATGCCTCTTCATAATAAACTTGAAGGACCCGAAAGAGAGAGCAGACTAGCCTGTAGACATACAACTTTATGAAAATGCAAACATATTGCGAACAAGTCCTCCGTTCCCAGTTTATACGGTCCTTTTATGGAAGGGAGAAGAAAGGATTAGTTTAAAGAGCACTTTAAAACGCTTGCACAAAATAAAGTAGGCGAGGCTGAAGGGGCTCGGTGTCCTTAGTAACGTCTTCATAATTCACAATAAGGACAGTCCGTTTCTGCATGTATTTTCTCAGGTCCTCCTCAGGTATTTTGGAAAACGGTCATAGATATGCAAATAATAGTTTATACAGGGCTTAATCATCCATGAATTGATGAATTTGATCAGAGCTCCATTTTAACATCTTCATGCGACATATTTACTTTAAATTATCCAATAAGTATCTCTATATATTATATAAAAAGCTTTTTTTGTGGCAACGCCATATTATCTACTACAATTCTCCATCAAAATTACTGATTTGAACCTCATTTTAAAGCTTATCAACCACACTGTTGACAAAACATAGATTTAAAACTAACATGTAGGTGCGCTATCTGCTAATATGCCTACTTTTTAACTAATATGACAGCCGTTAGATTTATTTATTTATTTGGACCACCAGCGGCCAGTGCATTAAACCCAATTACAAACAAAAAAAAACAGTTTTAAGGATGAATGCAATGCCTTTAAGGCAATCACAACATGCACTAGTAGACATGAATATTTGAAACAATACAAAAAAAATTACAAATTTCAGATAATATAAAATTATTACAGATTATGTCAATGAACTAGGTAAGTATTAAAAATATGTAATGTATAAAAATCAAAAAAGTCAAAGTTAGAAGAAAGATTGTTTACAATATATAGTATGCAAAATGTTCGCAATTATTATAATTCAATTTTATTTCTTTATGGCAACTTAAATTTCAGTAATATTTCTCATTCTTTTCATTTTCTGTAGAACATATATAGCATGGATTTTTCCCTGACAGTTTGCAGCGATCACTCCCGGGTCCAGAGTAAAATTTTTAGAGTTCTTCAATTTTGTGAGATAGATATTGGATCTTAGCTTTTGAAACAAAATATCTGTACAGCGAAGAATTAAAACGAAAAATAAAAACACTATGTAATGAAACGTAAAAAAATGTTAATATTGATAGAAAAATGATAGCAGAAATCTGGATATAGATTTTCCTACTACATAGAGAGACTATGATTACTATTAACAGATTAAGTTCTTGCTAAGACAAATCCACTGACTCTCTCGAAGAGGGCTATCTTGTCTGACTTGGCTACTAAAATATATATATTTGGGAGCCTTAAACACGATGCAACCCAAAATAAATTAGAGGCCAGGTATGTAGAGAGCAGTATTATTGATATTTATTGAAAAAAAAGGATCAAGGTTATTTGCCATCAAGAAGTTCTAGTGTTGATCGCTCGGTTCTATCTCTAGAGTTTTCTCATCATGTGTAACGGAAGGTACTTATGAAAGCAAAATAAACGAGCCCAAACTCAACTATCCTTGCACATTCCTTCAGCTATTTCCAATGGCAATCTTCTGGCTCCATCTCCAGGCCCTCGTCATCACGTACAATAGAAAGTACTAATGGTTACAAAACGAACTAGCTCAAATTCGGCTGTCCTACCATTTGCAATAAAGGAGTTCCCTACATCCCGACTCCATCGTCAGATCAGCTCCATGGTACCATAATATTGCACTGTCATGGAACTTACATACATATGCCGAATTTCATCTCAATCGGATACCAGGAAGTGATTGAAAAATGGTTTGTCAAAATTTAATGTTAAATACTCATACGAATGGACGCAGACAATTTTTAACGAGAAAATAAAACAAACTTTTATAATTTTTCTGGTGTATCTTTGAAGTCGAAGGTCCAATGCCAATGAAATTAAAATGAAGCACTATCAAACGAAAAAATTATCATCCAAATCGGTTCATAAACAAAGAAGTTATGACTTATTACAACTATACGTTATATGACTATAATTTATGCATTCGAATTTAGAACCTCTTCCTTTTTTGAAGTCCGTTAAAAAAGGTTGTAAAAATAAATACATTTAAGTACATGTTTGTTTATGAGCTCTGTTAAAACTATATTGTTTTAATGAAATGTAGAAATACCGTGATCATTTATACATACTAGCGGTCGCCCAATGATCGAAATTCGACCAGCGACTTTTTAATCATAGACTATTTTCTGTTTGACATTTGCAGTATGAACCTGAACAATGAATATTATATCACTTGCTGTCAATCTTCATTGAGTGACAATGTCAATATTTTGGGGGTCTAAGTTCAATTGCAATGGTCGGGTTAGGATTCTCAGTATTAGTTAATTTAATTTAATATATTAGTAACAGATATTATAGATAAATTTTAGCTTTCTGCACTCTTTCTCCACATAAACTTTAACCATGCTGAAGTTGCATGCAAAGTTTTTGCTTGACGTATTAATATAATGATAATATATAACATATCTTAAATAATAAAAATCTACGATAATATTTTTATATTTAATGCGAGTTTTATTCAAATAATAAAAGTGTAATAATAATATAAAAGATTTTGTGAGATATAAATAATCTAATATCTGTGATGCTGAGCTGTGTTCGGTGTCTTATATTAAAAAAAAAGCCTATCTAGGTAAACTTGGAATGTAAAACATTATCTAAATGCAAAGTTTCGTCGAAATCGTTGAAGCCGTTTTTGAGAAACCAATTACATATTTAAACAAGAATTGCTCACTTAATATAATAAGATTATATTGCTTTTTTTATGTAATGGTGTCCTTCCTATACGATGCGATCTTAGAAGCTTCGGTGTCGTGTCCATTTGCTTTATACGGTTTCCTTGATAAATCTGTCATAGATATTCCTGGAATTTCAAGAAGGGTAGGTATGTGAAAACAATTGACTTATCATTAAATGTGGATTTATGAGGCAAAGATCGATGTAAAGTATAATAAATTATGAAGTGGACACAATATTATAGTCTATAAACTTTTTATAATCATCATCAAAAAGACCGAGTCCAAACAACAATATATTACTTTAATACTATTGAGATACTTAGAACATTCCAAAATTTCCAACAAAGATCTTTTAACTTTTTATTGACACCCTAACTGAAGACGTGGTGTAAATTATAATAATTAACATAACATACCTGTTTATTAATGTATGTGTCGACTGTATTAGATTTAGGTAGCTGATACTTCAAAAGGATAAATCAAAATTCCACGATAATTCACTCTCCATCACCTCGATGGCGGTTCAAGCGGAAGAGAGAATTTAATTGTACAATGTTGCAAGATTACAAAAAATTGTATTGTTGGGTTGCCAACAATACCAACACGCCTGTATTCCCCGAAGGGTTAGGCAGAGGTGTACTGTACTAATGTACACCCACAATTCGCCGAGTATGGTTTTAGGTCCCATGTAATAGGGGGCGAGCCTATTGCAATTAATCGGGCACGAAACCAAACTTCGAGCTGCTACTGAGAATTTCATAGGAAAAACCCAATAAAATTTTCTCGACCTGGGATTCGAACCCAAGACCTCGCTCATAGCAGTCGCGCTTACGATCACTAGGCTAACGAGGAATAATTCCGTGGATAATAATGTCTTTTGTTCTCAATAGATGTCGCTGTACTGGAATGAAACTACATAATGATATGTTGAACAAAAGTGTGTGTACCCAATCGGTCGCCTACAGATTTCGATTTAACAGCTCTTCAGAAAATTTTTGAAAAAGTGCGTGCAATGTTCTTTTGCGCGCGCTTTGTGATTATTTTTATTTTAATTTATATTATTTATATAATAATATTTAAACATTTTGTTTATTTTATATATTTGTTATTATTATTATATGTATAAATATAAATGTATTATATAATGTATATATATTAATTCTAATGAAATAATACTTTAAGGTTTGCGCAGAAATGCAGAATGTGTCACTGAAATCAAAAGATATTATCATAATTTAATATTATATCATAACATCATTTTCATTTAATATTACTTATTATATTTTAGTCGTTGCGGTCGAACTACATCTTTCTTTTATTTCATTAGTTCAATGATCGATCTAGTTCAGGTCTTCACGCTAGTTCAGTTCAGTGACGAAACAGATAAATTGGTAGGACGTTCGGTTGTTTCACTTTCACTAGTTCAATGAACTATATAATTGTATGTTTATTTATTGAATCTTTTAATCGTTGCTAATATAATATGAGTATTGCTGGTATAGATATGAACATTTTCAAAATGAAATGAAATTGAATGAAAATTGTTTCAGAGAAATAGGTTATTTTATGATTGTACCTGATCGTACCTACAATAATGAAAAAAAAAATTGTACCTTTTGCAATTAAGTTAATAAATATAGGTACTGTTGTGTGTTTCATACTCGGTCAGGCTTAGGACTGATAATCTAGATAATTTATATTATTTGTTGTATAAGGAAGGCCAAAATTTTATAATTATTTAATATGTGTTACTTTTGGTGAGAACAAAAATAATGCATTGTATTTCTTAAATTTGTACTATCGTACAAACATCTTTATAAATTGTACTGTAGGTACGCTTTTACTTTGAAGTTCAAAGTTAACTGCCTCATTAGTCTAGTAGGTCGTAAGCGCGACTGCTATGCTCGAGGTCCTGGGTTCGATTCCCAGGTCGAGCATAGTGTTATTGGGTAATCTATAAAATTTTCAGTAGCAGCTCGGAATTTGGCTTTGTGCCCGATTAATGGCAATAGGCTAGCCCTGTATTACATGGGACCTAAAAAACATACACGGAGAACGGTGTAAGTTAGTGAACACTAACCCTTCGGGGATACAGTCGTGATGGTATAATATGTTATGTTCAAAGTTACTTCTCTTGCAACGAGCATTGTACGATGAAAATTAAAGGACTTACAAAATCGAAACAGCATTGTGTAATTTACATCATATTATCGTTTTTACACAATGCTCAAGTAAATAACTTAACTTGACTAGTGAAGTAGTGAACTGAACTAATATGAATGAAGGATAATATAACTGAAGTACTTCATTTGAACGACAAACGGCACATAAATTATAGTCTATAATAATATTGAGTAATGTCGCCAAAGTTAGCATTTTCGGTGCTATATTTAGCACTATTATACCTAGCACTTAATCTTGCACTAATTGGTAATCATTCTTAGTAGGAGAAAATACCTTAAATTTGTAGGTCGCTAGATTTTTGTAGGGGACTTTCAATATAAAACAAATACAATAACACGGTTATGTCCGTTCTGTTCAGTTTTTAATGACCCATAGGACACGATAAGCCTTATCTCATCTTAACAATATCATGTGACTCGTAAAGTAGGCTCTACAGGTAATCAAACCTAGGAATTAAATGGTTTAAAATAAACACCTTTTCCACCATTCTAACTCACGCCGATCACACTACCAACTGACCAATTACTGCTTGCATATCGCTGACTTGCTCCATACGTTTTGACATGTCTGACAACCGGGGACAAACCAAGAGATAGAAGTTATGTTCTATAAAACAAAAGCGAAATACTAGAAAGTTCTAGAAACTTCGGATGCTACTTTTTAACTTTTAAATGTAACAATCCTTTGTCTAATAAGAAATAGATTGTGCAAAGTTTTACAACTAGTTACTTCGTGTTCCCTGTAGAAGGAATTCTTTCCAAAGCTACGTATATTGTCGTTATTTCTTTATGAACAGTTAAATACAAAATAAATATTACTTTGTAAAATATTTTTAGTTAAAAATTTATGAACGATGAAACTTATAATGTTCATTCAATATAGGCTTTTTGTTTAAGTGAATAGAGTTTAAACTCATTTAACTATTCACATAGTCATCGATTTGCCTCTAATTTTGACCACGAACGTATCTTAGGCAAAGGTGGTTTTATTGCCTTTTAAGGTCTAAAGAGATTATATTACACAGTACCTTTGCAGCTTAGTTGATGAATACACTTTCACTCTTCGACAGTAGGGTAGATACGGGAGCAATAATTAAGTCAGCACCGAACAAAGACGAACTGAATTTCTGGAGCGTTTCCGTGAATCCACAGTTCATTGATAACGTACTGTTACAACCCTACTACATTCCCTACATTTGCTGTTTCAGCGATACTACATGCCCACACTTTATAAATCTAAGATGTTTTATAAATGTAGATGCGTTACCAGCGGTCTATTTTGGCAATATTAAAGTCAGGTAATTGTCTAACATTCATCTAGTCACGTATTATCCCGTTCATGGTTGCATATAAACACAACTCAAAACATCAAACAACAAAAATTATATAATGTCTTTCATATTCTTTCCTTTTTTTCCGTATTATATATAACTGGAGCATTATTTATATTTTGTATGTATAGTGTAATTACGCTATTTTTTAGTGCACTGATGTTCGCGTATGACGCGTCTATATATAAATTGCCATTGTTATAAAAGCTAAATTTAATTTTATCATTACCTCTATTATTTATATTTCAAGTTCAGATAGTTTCCAGTATTTTCGCGAAGTGCAGACGAGTTCCCTCCAAAGAAAACCTAAAAGTCGCACAGTACTTCATTTTAATTGTCAATTTAAATTTAAATAATTAAAGTGCAAGACTTTAGAGTAGTGTATTTTTTTAAAAACCTACCGCTGTGTTCACGGAACTGTACGCGTACACGTGTTCATTAGAGAGTAGGTCGAAAAGGTAGGTTGGCATCGCAATTACTAGTCTCTTTTCTCTATTTGTTTTTTTTATAGTAATTCGGCAAATTGTCTGTACTGTCCCTGATGGTAAGCACAGCACAATTCTAACACAACGGCGACCACTGAGAGATCGAAATTTATCGACGGTTGCCGCTGTCATGTCTGCCTGCATAAATATCTTTTCACGTTACGCTTAAAAGACCTGATGTCGTAAGAAAGAGGAAACAAACTGGTCGGGCGATGGTTCCACAGTTCCACGGTACAACAAAGATAAGACGAGAACTTTTTAGTTCGTGCCGAGATGGAGGTTACCGTAAAACTGTGACTTCGAAGCCAAGCGTATGTGGTTCTGTTGTGGAAATAAGAAGAAAAAAAAGATTGAAAAGCTGTCCAAAACTCTCACCATGATACAGACAGTAGAACACGCTCAGCGTAGTAGTGTTACTGCGCGGTAGAAGCTGCTCTATGTATTTGATAACATCTGCATCATTAACAATACGGTCAACCCGTCTCTGCAACCAGTCCAGAGTATCGAGGACGTATTTGCGGATCCATCCCAGAGTTGCAGTATTCCATACACGACTGAACTTGCGCTTTGTAAAGAAACCCAGCAATTCGGGTTATTTTGAACGCTTGTATATCGCGTAGTTGTTTCGCCTAAGACTTGTTTGGCGGCTAAGGATGTTAGGTGTTAACAGATATAATCTCAAAACTCACTTTATCATAATACAAATACCACTCGCTTATATGTGGTGTCATGTAATAAAGTGTTATACATGGTTATTAAAAAATGGTGTGTGCTAAAGACCACACGACAGAAGTGAAAACTACATCAAAGACGAAGTTAATATTACGAAATACAATAATTAGTCCACTCGAGCCGGTTTTACTCGAACGAGCGTTACATAGCCGAGCGTGATGGCTTAGTTTCATTCAATAGCAACAAAATAAAGTGATCAGTTCGCCTAAACAATACACTACACTACACTACTTCAATAACAAAATGTAAAAGTGAAGAATTACGAAAATGAAGCAGTTGACAGTAATTTGTGTCATTTGTTAGTACTGTCACGTAAACAGTACGTTACTCTTCTAAGGAAGAAAATTATATCACGAAGCCACCTCCTGGGATTGGAAGTCGTTGAAGCTGAGATCCTAGCGGCATATACCGTCCGCATTATCGCAACGATGAAATAAGTTAATTAAAATATAGACAGGTCATTAATTTCGTTTTTAGTTTGTGCCTAATACATGAATATCACTGTGAGGCTATGTATGACCATAAATATAGCTACCGCAAGGGGAGAATTAGATATCTATCAAAATCAGATTTCCAAGAAAATGCTGATTTAGCGATGTTTTCGACAAAAACGGCAGTAAGTAAGTTTTAAGTACAACAGAATTTATTGTCGGTGCTTTATATGTTGTACACTTTTACAATGTTTATCTATTGAGACTGTTACTGTAAACTTTATACCAAAGCAATAAAGTCAATTTCTATAAAATTGTAGTTATCTAATTCTACCTCTACGGCAGTGATTTATTTTCAGGGCTTGATTTAACATTAACATTTTTTTATTACTTAATATTTTGTATATGATATATTATTTCAACTAAATTTTGGCTTTCAGGTAGGTGTTAAAGAATTTCAAAACACCATCCACTTCGAAGAACATGTTTATGAGTGAAAATAATCTAACAAAAACACAACAGTATTTATAGATTATTTGAAATTTAATAAATACTTATAATGTAATGTTTGTCGATTTCAGTCGCCCTGGTTAGGCTTCCCCCAAACCCCGATGAATAACAGACAGGTGAACGGCGAAAGCTAATTCGTATAATACTTGAACACTACCAGATTGAAACCAGTCAATATCATTCAGTCATAACGGAAACAAGTCATTATTGTTAGCTTCATGTTTAAGCATCTGCCAGTATATATTCAGCGGTGTAGTTCTTTGTAGACCTACATAACGACGGTGATTGACTACAGATCATAATCTCTCGGTCTCTCTTGGATAATACAATTTACTTACCTCAAAATTTAAAAAACTTAACCCGAATACAATACAATACAACAATAGGTAAGTATATCTTTTTTATTAAATCAAGGTATCACCTCATAAAACCTAACATCGATTCCAGCGTCTAAACTGTTATAAACCTGTTATTATTATATTAAATTGTGAATTTATTCATTATGACTACAGTTTTAAATAGTTCAAATAAATAAAAAACTTTTAACCTTATAAGTATATTCATTTCCGTAACAAATTTCCGTAAAAAATATTAATATATCAAGTCACTTGCAATGACAACGCTGTATTTTACCCGTATCTTCAAATTTACTGCACATAAAATTTTATATTTTGACAGTATTATCAGTCTGTGTCATTGAAAACAAATAATATAATAAACAGACTATGCATGTATTTAAAATAAATCTATTATATGAATATTATGTAGTTAAATGCTTAATGCAATTGTAATCAATATATTACGTTGCTAAAATTATTAGGTAATCACTTAACCGTACACAATATGCTGATGGCTGACCCATTACCATAAATAGAAATTAGTGCGTTTAGGGTTTTGATTAATACAATAGTAATGGCTTCACTGTATGCAATGGATCGTAATGTTACGGAAATATATCAGTTTCTGAGACATTAGTGAACGTTCCCTGAGCATACAGCTCGTTAGAGATGACATGACATCCAAATATCTTATTCCAAATTTGGATCGTTTCTAGACAGTTTAAGATTATTGAGGAAGATGGATATTGTTTACGCCAATATTGCACAGTATGTGTTTTTAACGTAGAAAATAATATACATTATGGTTTTTAAAACTTCTTTATTTAAAGATTGTAGGTTTTTGGAAATATAACATTTTATTTTAACACCGGCTTGGTCTACTTTTATCTATACCATTAAAATTGCTACTGAACTTTTAAAGTTTTCAAAGTAACTATTAATGATTTTTAATTTGGACAAGATAATTGCTAAATCATATCTTATCTGATTTAAAAAATCTTTTCACTTGTCAGTGCTTCTTTCAGAGCTATAGGTATATTAGCCATTTTATATTATTTATGGATAAATATATATTTATATGTTCTATTGTCACTTAAATGCTATATTGCCATTAACGAAGTCACTAGTAGGTTCTAGTAAATTTATAGTCTTCTCTTATTCTTTGTTCAATCATTGTTCCCTATCCTCGGCCTTTCTTTTGGTATGACTCGATTCCCACTTTATTCTTCAATTATTAGAAAAAACTACATCTAGTTCTTCCTCTTACTCGGTTTTTTTCAATTTTTCTTTCTAAAATTGTTTAAAAAACTATCTATGTCTCTTAACAACTGTCTTTCCTTATTGGTAATCTGTTCTGTCCAACTGATGTTCTACATTCCAAGACCACATCTCAAACGCTGCCAACCTTTCCATACCATAATGATATATTAGATGTCTAACTTTCTGTAACATAACTAGGCTATAAAAATATTTAACTGTAACTGGTAGTTCTTCCACTTAAACACACTCACAAAATTCGCTCTCTCCCTTTCTATTAAATTTTATTATTATTAGTATAGATTATTGATTCTATGACTTACAATACTTAAGATTTCGTGCCCGCGCTTAAGAAAGTACACTCTAAAGATGATAAATATTACAAGACAATTTTTAACAAAACAAAAACTAACTTCAGTGGTTAAACTGTACTGGTCCAATGTCAATAAAATGTCAACAAAAAAGATTCATCCAAATCGGTTTATAAACAAAGAATTTATGCTTGAAAAAAAAACCTAAAAAAAATCATTCAAATTCAGTAACTTTGAAGTCGGTTAAAAAAGACAATTAAGTTTTAAATAAGTCATATCAATGTTGGAAATAAGTACCACTGAATAAAACGCATAAGAGTATTTTTGTTATTACTTTCACTTATTTTAGAATGTATACAAGCTTTATTTTAAGTTTTCTTCAAGACAATTTGACCTGCCCAGTCTGCTATTTTTTTCCTTGATCTTTGTCGAGAAAGCGTTGTTTTCAGCGAATTAGCTAGAGCTTTGCGCGCTCGTGGCAGTCGTGGCGGATTGTTCATTTGCATAGAGAGAGAAACGCTTCCGTTGAGCACTGCCTTGATTATTTCTATTATTTCCACTCTTCTCTCGTGCTGCCCTCGGGCGGGAGTGGACGACGTAAATTTATTTACTTACTTATGTCCCGGAACTTCCTTCAAATTTAATACTGTCATTTGAAATCATGAAAATTATTCAAAATTAAATTAAGACTCGAGGTTTTTACACATTTAGAACTTGAATGATTATTCAAGTTATGCGAAATGGAAGTCTAAAGTGATATACTACCTCATTTAATTGTTGAATTATTGGTTAGTAATATTTTCGTGTCACGAGTTCAAGTTGTAATTTGCGCTGTAATTTCTTTGTATCTTTTTTGATTTTTACTCATGTTTTATTATTTCTAAAATTATTATTGTCAACTTTTATAGTCTATTAATGGAGGAACGACATACCATATAAAACCTTATAAAAAATTTCATCAAAATAGGTTCAGTTTTAGTTCCATTTGTATTGAATTTTTTAAGATTTTTAAAATAATTATTATAGTCTGTTTATTGATTGAAAATGATATAAGCTTCTTAAGTACAATATTTCACAAAAATCGGTCAAGCCGTTGTGAGTTAAATGCAGAGATACAAACTCCTAATGGGCGGAACCCATCACTCATAGAATGGGTAGCCGATGGGGCCGAAGAGCTTTCGAGTGGCGACGACGGCGACGTATCGGATGACCTACTGAAGGTTGCGGAAACTAGCTGAAGTTAGCAGCATAAGACCGGTCGCTGTGGCGCCCCCAGGCCTGTCTCTAGCTTCTGCCGTCTTTCGACTGAATCGATGTACGGATACAAACAGACAGCTAGACAAAACAAATGTACCGTGACCGTGCGACCTTTATAATAATCATTTATCACAATACTTGAAAAAAAAAACCAGACAGAACGACAGATTTATTGATATAAATACAATATGTTTTTCCATCAAATATCTATTGGAAAATGGACAACTATTGCAGTAGAAATGTTTTCAAGTGGAGACCACGTCTAGGCAAACAGCCTAACAATCAATCTAGCAAGATAGAGCGAGGGTCTACGGAGAATAAATAGCCGGGAACAATTTACTACGCAAAGCCAAAGATCAAGTGCAGTGGACTAACACGAGCCAAAGCATCAGGCAGGACCTTTTATGAACAAACAATTGTTTTGTTAGGTAAAGTTTTAATGAATATAATTCTACATCGGATCACAATATTTCAATCAATAAAATTAAAGTATCTATTTGTAATGTAAAAATAACAGAAATTTAATAAATTGATATATTATACATATTTTTTAAATTTCTTGTCGTTGTTTTTGGTCTGGATAATCTAAGAAACGGTTGGACCCATATTGACGGGACTTTCACTGACATATAGCTGATGTTATAAAGAATGACTTAGTCTACTATTATTTTAGAAAAAGAATCAGGATTCCGCGCAAATAAAACAATAAGCTTTTATTATTTTTTAAATAACCGGCGGGCGACCGCCGTGGTTGGAAGCGGGGTTACCATAATACCGACGGTATTTTGTAGTCCACACGAGTGGAGCCGCGGACACAGCTATTGCTTTGTAAAAAAAGATAATTTATCTTAATGGTTGTTATAATTTTGTTCTTATTTTCAGGCTACAATTATGAAAATGAAGAATTATGGTTCTTTCACAACCACGGTTCATTATTTTATACCCAAATGATCTATGAAATAACTTAAATATTACGTCTTGATGATAAACTTTTTACTTTTTTTTTTTTTCTAAACAAAGAGAATCTTCGGGTCTTCGGGGAGTTGTGAAACTTTACGAGTTGCTGAGAAGAAAGTTGAATAAAAATGAAAGTTGAAATAACTTTTGCAATTCCAACGGTTTTATTTTTGTCAAGGTATGTGTATATGAATTTATTTTTTATGTTGAAATATTTAGTCGGTTGTTATTAATTTTCTGTAATACATGCTATCGATCGCTGCTTTGCTTGCAGGAGAGTTATATTTATTTGAACAATTATTGCCAATCTGACGTATCTTCGAAGTCCAGCATCCAATGCGAGCGAACTTAAAATTAAGACCAACCTTGAGGTATCCCGTTTATAACAAAAAAGGACCATCTACATAGGTTTCTAAACAAATAAGTAATGACTGAACATACTGAAAAATATACATTCAAATTGAGAACGTCGTCCTTTTTTTGAAGTCAGTTAATAAAATTGGGTGTAAGGGGGGACGAAATACATCTCAAGAATTGAGACACCCAAGTGGTACGTTCCTCTGAGTAACGAATAAAAAAAATAGCGATAGCAGGGTAGATTAAGGTTAAACAGCCCGACTATAATGCGACCACAGTGCCTGCGTGAATTAAAAGTGAGTTATTTATTTATTCTGGAATGACAATAGTCATTCATTAAAAATACATAAATAATATCAAATAAGTAATAAGATTAATGAACAACTAATTACAGCCAATCTCAGCATGCATGAAATCATAAAATTCATGGTTATAATTAGAATTAAATTAAACTATCTAGAGAATTATTGTATTGTTTAAAAAAACCATACTTTTTAAACATAAAATACACCACTTTGTAAATTGCACCTCTGCAATGCTGGGGTGGGTCGCTAGTTTTAGATTAAATACAAACTTCATATATCAAAATATCAAAGGAACGCAATAAATAAATTCTTAAAAATATAACTATTATTAAAAAAAAAAAGACTTAAGATTATAATAAGTTAAAGTGTATATATACATAGTAATTAAATATAATTAATAGTTATAGTGATTCGTTTAGTTATGTCACGTTTATAGATCTATCAATGTATATCCAACTGCCTTGTAGCTTGCAGGCTGGCTCGACGACGGCCGTCGATTGATTACTAACCTCTCGGTGGTCACCATCGCTTATGGGTTTTTTATCATCATAGGTTTAGGCGTTATGGCCACAATCTCACCCGATCTTAAGTAACGATGTAGCCTAGTGGAAGACTGGCTCTCAAGTGCAGCTGCCGGAACACACCTATTGGTGTTTGCAGACAGATTTTCAACCTGAGAGTGATAGCTAGCCTGGTGAGTATTAGAAAAAGCCCTACTACCATGCTATGGTTTCATCACGATGATTTCCTTCACCGGAACCTCAGGCTCATTGCAAGGATTCGAACTCACGTCGATCGACGCGATGTCCTTACAAGCTACCACTTGAGCCATCATTGCATCATTACTTGAAGCACTTACTTGATTGTAATTGGCTTACATAGGATGCTTTATGAAAAAAGTCCACTGTATTTTTTATTGATTTCTATACGCTGTAAGGAAAGTGAAATTTTATAAATATCCGTATATATTGTAGTTTTTTATGTTTGAATCTTCATTATACAAACACTCAGAATGACAGTAAAGTAAACGCCATAGCAGGGTATGGTAATCATTGTGGTATTTTGTACTATGTACTAGAGCTGCTATTACGAACAAAAATTGTACTTCTCTCGATACCGAAAAGCGAGGGGCGAGGGGAGAGGCGCACGCGTATTTTAATACATTGAAATTGCCGATGAAACGTCACTCCCTAACTTTTACTTGTATTTCTAGTATTGTTTAAACAGTATCTCAGTGCACATATTTATGAAGAAAATTTAGCACTCAAACGTGTAACTGCAACAAGAGAAAGCACAGACTAAGTAAGTACGAGTGTATGTATTCCAATGCATGTTTTAAACACTTTGGTTGAGGCGTCGTCTTTAGTACGTACATAATACCTCAATCCAAGTAACTATACTTTTATCAAAACGTTTTTAGACGCGCTGAGCGATTTTTGGTAAGGGAAAAACTTATGGGTTCACGTGACCTATTTGCGTGCGTGACGTATTGCGCTTGCGTCAGACTAGCGACGCGTGGTATAGCGGTCTGTGTACATGTATGTATACGTATATAAACACAAATAAATTGTGTTTAAGCTGACACTTGAGAGTTTGAAAAGAAAACCCTTATTATATTAAACGCCGGCGCAGACCGTCGTCCCACACGTCGTCAATCCTTCTCCAACCACACACACACAGTATACCCCCAGCGCGGCCGCGCGGGGCAGTGAAGCGCGCGCGATAACACATTGTTTATACTCGACTGTATCATATGCGTGTTTGACTTTTTGTATGGGTAAAATCTTGTGATTTCGCGTCACCGACATGCTCTGCAATAATTCAGACTATAATTGATTTAAAAATTCAAAACTGAGTTTTCACTTCTGTCGGCAGTCCTGAGAGTGCTTTTGCTTCTTTTTATTTTTAATTATCATGTAATTATTTAACTAACAGGTTGCACTGTAATCCTAATCTTTTAACAGTCGCTTTTGTATTTTTTTATTGTAATTTATTTATCATCGAGGTAAGTGGAGTAAATATTGCGAATAAAATTACTAGGAAGGTGAGAAGTTACTTGTGAATGTCATTCCGTGTGTGCAGCGAAGCGCTTTGTAGGTTGATGGGAGTAATTACATACGATGTTCAAATAAAACAGATAGCTCACTAAGTACGAATATTGTGAACAAAGATTTACGAACACACTCACAATAATAATGTAGATTTAGGCGAAGCAACCATTTTGCTAAGATTAAACAAAAAAAAAAATCAATTGAATGTCGCTAAATTATAACGCGGAAACCGCAATACTCTAATATTCTTGTTGTATCACAGTACACCTTACACACCTACCTTACCTTACCTTACCTTACCTACAGTACCTTGTGTAAGAATTTATGAAAATTTGCTCACAAGCTTTACATTAAACTTACAGCTAATATAATACGTTGGTAAATATATATGAGAAAGAAGGACGGTGACAATTTTTTACAAATGAAAATAGAGAAACAGAAAAAGAAAGAAAGTCCGTTGCTAATATAGCCATAACGATATCGTAAAGTTCAAGGTCATTCTAGTAATTTCGACACTCGTTTAGTTTGAGTATATAAGCGGGTCGTATTTACGTCGTCCACGTTACCATTGTGCTATCATTCCATTAAGCCTTCGTATGACGTATAACATTCTTACTGACTCCGACAATAAATTCGCTGACGCTGACGCTTCATACCCGGCTATCTCCTTAAAGCAAGCGTGCTCGCACCTAGACCCGCGAAACTACTGTTTCCACCGCAGGGGATGGGCGGTAAACTTCGCTATCACACACCCGCCAAGACCACATTCTCTAGTGGCAACTCAAGCCTAGGTCCCTTTAGCATGCAGATCTTGAGTCAGCAGCCGCTCGTGAAATACAATGACACTGCATTCACTAGCTACCAACATACAAACAATAGACTGCACCACGCATGCACACCACTCTGATACATAGGTTCTGTAAGGGATTTTTTTTTTAGCGACTTAGACGTAGCCCAAATTGCCAGACTACAAATTCATATACGCGTATTTCTTCCTTCCTCCTCGAAGACGAAAACATGTATTCTCAGCAGGTATTGTATTATTAGTCAGATCGCGATTTATTTACATATGCCAAAAGCCCAAGGTGAGGTTCGGCCATTTTAGAACCCTTGCGCACTAGTTGCCCTTGCTTTCGCAGCTGAATGTACCTTCGGCGCTGGACCCCAAGGTCTGTGAAACTTGCCGTTTTCTGAGACGTCAGGGCCCTTACGACTAGCAGTGATGTAAGTTCGAAAAAAAATCCAGGACAATTAAGTGGAAACAACAAGTGATAAAAGGAAGAAATCTACAAAATGGCCACATTAAGTACGACAACAATTTTCAAAGCATTTTTACTACTCACGGGTATTATAATATAATATCTGGGGTACTGAGCTTTGCTCGGTGTTTTATAAACTTGGAATGTAAAACACTATCTAAATGCAAAGTTTCATCGAAATCGTTGGAGCCATTTCCGAGAAACCAATTACATACAATATATACAAGAATTGCTCATTTAATATAATTTCGAATTGAGTATCCTCCGTTTTTTTAGGTCGGTTAAACATTACGAAATAGGAAATAAAATGCTTAAATTTTTTTTTTTTGTACTGATAGAAATTTGATAACATTTCCGTTAATTGATATGTTTTATCCAATTAGTAATATAATAAGATAAGATATGTCGATCCTGTTTATGAAAAATATGTCTTCTGAACCAGCTATTTTCTATGAATTGTGTCATTGTCACCTTTACATAAGATAGCAACATACAATTACTAAAGCGTCGACTGCATAGGACTAATTGCATTTCTGCTGTGAATTGAATGTGCCTTATTACACACACATATACTGCTTTCTATATAACAGTAATAATATATACTTAACTGATTGGATTTACGACATTTTAATGATTATTTGAGTTTTATTTGACACTATTTTACACTGTGGTTATATCTTACAAACGGACTAAGCCAAATAGGCGAACGAATGGAATTATTTTCCAAAATTGAAGTGTCTGTTCAGTGTTCTGTTTTAACTGTGTGTGTCTGTGTCAAAATAACAGCTTTTTATCATTTTTGTCTGTTTCTACCTGGCTCTATTTTTTGCAGTTTGTAATCAATGTGGTCCCGCTATCTTTTTTATGTCGTCTTGCTAGCGTGTAAATGGTTTGCCTATGCGTCTCTTACCTAAAGGGATATATATATATATATATATTATATATATATATTTGTAGATATTTAAAGATCTATAAAAAAGTCAGCGAGAGTATAGTGTATATCTTTTAAAATAACCGGGAGCGGGTGTAGAAAGATTCGCGCGTGTGCCCGATCGATGGCATCCTGTGGTTTAAGTGAGCGAAGCCGCGGGCACAACAAGTAAAATTTAAAGATTCTTTTGTATTTTTTTGCAATCCGTAAATGAAACGAATGATGACACATTTTTCAGTGGTCTACATTGACTGTTGCATATCGTCAGTGCTAGAAAAAAGAAGGATTTTGGTTTTCATATTATGTCATCTGGTATTTTTGATTTTAATTCCTAAACTTATGTAATTTTGGTCTCATTTTACGTGTTGTAGTTTGGTTAGTGTGCACAAGTGAAGTAAAATAATAACTAGGAACATGCATTTTAAATTGTCACAAAAGCTCCCTGGGCTGTTATAACAATAGAGCCGTCATTCTGAGCTATTTTAGAAGATTGTAATAATTATTATCCATTCTATTCACGTAACCTTAGCAGAAATGTGGGTGAATAAAGTTGATTCACATTAAATAAAAAAAAAAAGTGTTAGTAGAAACGTAGTTAAAAAATAGATTTCCTATCTGGGAGTTCAACACATATTTTACTTTTTTGTTGTTATTAATTATGTCCTAAAACTAGCTGTGCCTGCGGCTCTACTCGCTTGGACTACAGAATGCCATTGGTATTGTGGTGACCCCGCTTCCACCCACGGCGATCGCCCGCCAACGCTGGTTATTTTAAAGATAAAAATGTTTTTTTTTTTTTATTTACACGGAACCCTAATTTTTTTTTAAATTAAAGTAGCCTAAGTTACTACTTACTACTTACATCGTTTCGGTGATTACCTGGAACATACAGACAGACAGTTTGATCTGTTACAATTAAAGGCTGATTTCTTTCAGATTAATTTGAACTGTTTTCAAATAATATGGTGGGACGTTGAATAATTTGGGGAATCGATACCCCAAATAATAATATTGAATGAGATCTACAGAATTCTGTTCATTGTTTTTAAAACACACTAGTTTTGCTTAGTATAACTATCCACTAACGAAGCTGCCATATTTTCTGTTGAAGCGGACGTTAACTCTCTTCATAAAATAGACAGACATAATATATGTATATCTTTAAAGAATCACCTCCAATAGGAATTTTTACTTTTTAAATAACCGGGAGCGGAGGTAGAACGCACTCCACGCGAGTACAGCCGCGGGCACAGCTAGTTTATAATGAAATATATTTTGCGTAAATAATTAAAAATATTCTATAAGCATTCACGTTGTAAAATATTAAAAACTCAAAAGCATATGGCGAGCACACACACCACAGTAAGCAGCTTAAAGCATCATTCACATGTAATGGGTTTATTTTAGGATTTTCTCTTATATTCTCTGAATAAATGTATTTATTAGATTTATAAAAAAAAAAAATTTACCGTATGGACACAAACCGGGCACAACTGAACGCTCTATTTGAAAGCGGATATAAAACTTGCTTTAAAAGTTTGTATATATTTTATCTATATGATATGTTTGTACATAATATGTTAGGGATGAGCGATATTAGAAAGACATCGATGTTTTGGTGCTAGGGGCAAGTAGGTGAACTTTTTGAAGTGAAAACTTCTTTAGCACCGTTTTGGGTTGAAACTCGATGAAAGGAAAAAGAGACAAACATACATCTATAGGATTTAGCCTGCGAGAGAATAAAATAGAAAACATTGAACAGTTTTTCCTATTATCTAGGTCTCCTTTTTGTACGCGTGTTAGTACTTTTACCTATTACGAAATCTTGGGAAAAGTCATCATAACCAGCGTAGTGTATTGTTCACGTGTATCGTTTATGTGATTATTTTTGTTTTTGGAGGTTTCACTTCTACTACGTGTGATCTGCAAATATGTTTTTTATTTTCTTTTTGCGTGAAACATCTAGTGTTGGCGATTTTTTTTTTGCTCACGTTAGGGGTGTTCTATATTGAGATTGGAAACATCGATGATTTGACGTCGATATTGGAATCCTCGAACTGCATTCACAGCATACCAAATGTGGAAAAATTGATGTTCAACGTTTTTCTTCATAACATGAACGTATCGATGTTTTAGAGAACGTACTATCGATGTCAAAATGTCGATGAATATTGCATCGGATCACTAGTATACGCCTTCATTAAAATTTCGCTAATACGATTAAATATGTTCTGTAAAAGTGCATGGTATTAAATAATAAAATTATGAATGTTCCTTTATTTCTCAAATCCCATAAAAAAATTTCATTTCAACGCGTTTCATCACCGAAAAACAATCGACAATATGAAATCCATTTGTAGAACTTCGTATTTGATTACATCGCTGACATGCTTGATTACTATCAACAGTATTACCTATCCATTACGCAATGAACGGTGAATAAAATATTATAAGTATCTTTTACGGTAATTGTATGTTATTATATCCGATTACATTGCTGATGTCGGCTTAATATGGTATATCTTATATATAAGAGTTATTTAGACTATTATAATTATTTATAACTATTGAAAAAGGTATTTAGGTAACAGTTTGATTCTACATTAAATCCATTATGTTCAAGGATCATTATCATCAGGTTTCGTTGTCAAAAGTTTGTTATAGGACGGATCATAATGCGAATGATAGTGATGTCTGGAAGTGACTTCCTCTCTGCGCATCCACTTAATTATTAATATGATTATTAGCTGTAAATTTTATTTGTACGGTTGGAAAGAAAAGTTTTTTGGCAGTTCTTCTTCATGACCGGGATGTTTTCCGAATCGGTAATAATTATGTCGTGAACAGATACCGCGTGGATTGACGTGATTTCGAATCCCTGCGATGATCCTGTGATTTCGGTGAAGGATAACATTGATATAAAACCATAGCTTTTCTAATGACCACCTGGCTGGCTACTTATATACCAAGCTCCAATAGGTGTAGGCAGCTGTACTTGAGAGCCTGTAAACTTAACATAGGCTTAACCTCTGGTGAGAATGTGGTTCAACGCTAAACCTAATTAAAAAAAAAAACTTTGCCTTTTGTTTAGAAGCGATTCTTCGGGTGTCCTGTTTAATTACAAAACTGCTAGTGGTTTAAAAGACGTGTTAAATACCTTGCTAATGAGACCTTTGGCTTTGTGCCCATTTCAATTGAAAGAACTTTTGTAAAAGCTTGGAACAGAATATTAGTGAGTGGTATTATTTAAAGCATTAATTATCTTGCTTTCTTTTGTCAATAATTATGCAAAATAAAAATAGATATCATTTGATAACTTGTGATCGCTCTTTTAACCCCTGACAGAAAAGGAGTGTTATAAGTTTAACGTATGTCATCGTAGTTCCCAAACGGATGAACAGATGTTGATATAGTTTTTTTTTTTTGAAAGGTGATTGGAACGAGAGTGTTCTTCTAATGAAAAAAAAAATATCCAGTCCACATAGTACCTAACAAAGTGGAAAAAGATAAACATTAAATAAACATTACTTACTACTTGCTAGCGAGTGGTGTGTAGCTTTGTCCCCGTAACGAGTTTATAATGTGTCCCCGGGGCAGAATCTTGTTCACGTTCAAAATAATACACAACAATTTACCGAAGCGTCGCCGTCGTTGCGCTTACAAAATCCCCTATGTAAAATCTTAGTTTTCAATAGAGGTAAAAGAGTTTTCTTTATAGAAAATAAAAAGGTGTTTTTCTAATTAGTTATTCTCATGTCAATAAATCTATTTTTTTATAAATAATTATTTTAATTATCCTTTGTGTCAATAAAAAATATTTGAAATAAAGTAATTAAATAAATAAATTGTGCTGGGTCCTAGAAAAATAACCTATTCGCGTATCTTGTCTACTTCCAGTGAAAACTGCACACAACAGCTACACAGCACACTTAAATACAAACTATAACAACTAACCTCAAGCCTCTTCGGTTTCCAATCCATAATTCCCGTAGACCATGCAAAGCATAGATGTAGTATATAATAATAGTTTAAATCAGTACACTTTCTTCGTCAATTTTCAGAATGTCAACAATAATACAGCAGATCTTTTCACACATTTTGACAATAATAACGAATTTATCTGCAATCAATGTGCTCACGAATCTTCAAGGCAAGTCAAAATTCCAAAGGGTTTTTAATACGAACCACACGTCACGTTAACTTTCAAAAGACTACTTTGACACACCTATATCGAGCGAACGCCGCGCCCCGGGTGGTTTTAATTTTTATTCCTACCTAAATCTTAATGAGCGAAATTAATAACGAGTACAAACCAACGCAAAGCACATGACTTCGCATTTTTAGATTAAAATAATTTAATTTCCAACATAAATAAAATTAAAATTATAAAGATATTTTTATGTTAGAAGCTTAGCGAACTAAAAAATAAATAATATTTAAAAAAAATTTGTAGGAGAACCCATTTTTGGTCATTGCAACAAAGCACAGGCAATAATATTTCTTTAAAAACTTGAGCCTTCATATTAAATTGAATTACCTTTTTCGCCTACATACGTACTACTCTGCGAGACCATAGAACACTTTGCAAGACCACAGAAATCCTCTATGAGACTAGAGAAACGTCCCCGAGATTCGAGAATCCTTAGGAGATTTCAGAATCATCTACGTGTGACACATAAAAATCCTCAACGAGAAGTTCGCTTCTTCACGAGAGCAATCAAGCTAGTGCAGAACCTATCAAAATAGCCGAAACAACGCATTCAGGATAAGAGAAAAGTTTTTTCTCAAACTGGTGCTGAGCACACACCCCGCCTATAAAAACGGCCGTGTCGGTGCAAAGATATCATCTACGGTCAAAGTAACAACTTTAGCATAATTAATTTATTGAAATCAATACATTTTGCATAAAATGTACGGCCGAACAGTTCGAAAAAAAAAATAATCACAAGGAACATTCTCGCTTGAATCGTAGGATCGTTTATATCACTACAAATATCCTTAAAAACCAGTGAGTGATAATAAAGATAACGTGGCCCTGTCAGGCGGTATCCTTCATTATACTGTTATGTATTTAAAATTACATAATACAGAGCTAAATACAAAAATGTATGTATTAAAATGAAAACCACCAACCACATGAGAGTTAAAAAACAAAACTCTCGTTGTGATGTTGAAATTGATTCTTTATGTCCATTTTTTCATTTATCAATACTAAATAAACTATTGTAACCTAAATTAAATAACTTAAAATATACAGTAAGTAAGTTATATAATACTTCTAAATATACCTAGTAATAATAATGGAGGTAATGAAATTATTCAATGATTATTTACTGCCAGTTAAATAGGCTATAAAACTACTTCATTTCCTAGTCGATGTTCGCAATCGCAATGGCTCACTAACAATGTCGCTTTATGTTCAAAATCACCCCTTTAAGGCAAAGACATTCAAAGGAGTGGAATCCAATACCGCGTTGAGAAAACACGTTCCCGCTTGTTCGTACATTCCGAACCGTTCGATTGTGAACAGCCGAACTGTGGATATTGTTCAAATTGCATCAAACCTTAGAGAGTTGTTTTAAGGAATCAATACAAAACGATTCTATATTTGGACATTGTATGTGTCGATTAAATTATGTCGATAAAACGAATTAAAGTACACATTTTAATATTTTGTTATGCCACCACGAGCTCTTAATACAGCTGTCATATGATTTGGCAGGCTTTCCACCAGATTTCTGAACCGATGCTGAGTAATATTCTCCCATTCCTCTATCAGTGCTTCTTTTTCAGTTTACGAAGCGTGGTTGGAGGAGAAATTCGCTGGCGTAGACGTCATCCCACTTCGTCCCAGGCATGCTCGATGAGGTTCAAGTCTGGGCTGCGTGCTGGCTACTCCAAGCGTGTAATAGCGATATCTTCAAATTAGTCAAACATTATCCTCTACTGTATGGGGACGAGCGTTATCCTGCATAAAGATGCTGTTCTCCCCCATATTTACAAAAAATGGGTCAAAATACTCATTTAAGATTTTATTTACGTATCTTTCTGCAGTTAAAGTGCCATTTTCTATCACCACTAGCACGATGGAGCTTTAAGAGGAAATTCCACCCGCAAGTGTATGAAGCCTCCACCGTATGGCACTTTCTCTTCAATGCAAGCTTTACTAAAATAGCGCTCTCCTGGTCTTCTGTAGACTATTTGCCTCCTATCGTGCGTGCATAGAATGAACCTCGGCTCATCCGAAAACATTACTGCAGTCATCCAGAGTTTAATTCATGTGTTCTCTAGCGTAACTCAGCCTTGAATTTCAATGTTGCCTTTCGAGTTTTGGACCATTTGCGTTTCTAAATGGCTTCAAGTTTGCTTCAGCAAGATGCCGCCTCACTATACACGTGCTCGGATTGCTCCCTCTAGCACGTAGGAGGCGCGCTTTGACTTCAACAGCCACTTAAAATCGGTTTCTCATCATTGTTTACACCATATATCGATTCTGCCGCGCTGTCGTGCACCTTGTTTGGCCTTTTCCTGGTTTGCAAATATTAGATCCAGTCTCTACAAATCACTGGAGCACTCTTTGAACGGTTGATAGCGATACACCAATAGTTCTCGATGTATAACGCTGGCTGCACCCCTCTTCAAGCATTGTCAGAATTCTGGTACACTCTTTAGGGGTTAGTGGCATGTTTTTAATTGAACTGCATTAGAACAATGGATTTCGACACAAGAAATGTCATATATATATAATAGAACAGAAAAAAAGTAAAACAAACGTTTTCAAAATTTTTATTCAAATTTAAAAAATAGTTTTTTTTTTTAATATATGGTTTTTAATACAATCACTAAAAGGAAATAAAAAGGTTTTACTTCTTCCTATATTTCCAATGAAATAAACTTTAATTTAGTTTTTATTTTTAACGTATTTCTCAAATATTTTAAAAGTAATCGAATTGTATCGCTTTCTTTGCGGATCAGTGTATATCACGCAAAATACCACCAATATAAATAATATAGGCTCAAAAACCTAAGATAATGAATTAAAAATAAAAAGCACAATATATTACTTTAAAATCCCGGCAAAAACTCTAACAGATATGCTCTATTTAAAAAATGTTAACAATTGTAAGTATTACATTACATGAACAATTATTGTATCCATTTTAATTATGACGTACAAGTACAATAGAATTTACAAACGAACTAGGCCCGTTTCAATTCTAATTAAACGTTAGTTTCGAATTTCAATTTCGAATCAATACTGTGTTTAATGTTAGTTCATCTGTTGTCGATATTTACGGCTGATTCCGCCGTTTTCATTAAAACTTGAATACATTATCGACTATGAAATTTACCCATCCCTATTAACTCGATACGATATATTTGGTATATCATTTCTCAAAAGTGTTTTTTTTTTGCTTAATTCTTGATTACAATTAATTATTCAAACATAATTCGTAACAAACAAATAAATTGAAAAAAAAAAAAACGATTAATAACCTTTTAATTAGGAATGCCCTCCGTTGATGCTAATTGTAGTACCTTTATATTTAAGACGCCATCTATTAATAATCTTTTAAACTAACATGAAACCTGCTCTGTTAATTTACATTAAATGTGCGAAGTTTTCACACAGATCAGCCTAGTTAAAGCTGAAATTGTTTTGACTTAAAGTCTAAATAAATCTTTAGAACGACCAGCCGAATTTGAAAAATCTTTTTATATATTACTAGCTGACCCGCGCAACTTCGTGTGCATCATGTAAGAGAGAGAGTGAGAAAGGTTAGAGAGAGTGGGTTGTAGGTACTATATTATTAGGTGCCGCCCGCCTCCCACATTTTTCTGCTTAAGAAAAATGCGCTCGCAGTACTTGATCATTATTTTACTGCCGAGTTATTTTATAACTGTGATATCTCTTAAGATATTCATTTAAACCAATTACTGTAAACAACAATTTTGTTAAAAATTAAATACTTGTAATGAATAACGTATTTATTTCGATAAGGAATAATACCATGTATATAAAAACACCTTCGCAAAAAATTTATTATATTAGAACAAATTTTATTACCATAAAAAATATTATTATTATTGAGTAAACCTTAAAAGATAGCCATACGCTATCCCGGACTTTTTAAGAGAAATAACTCCATCACACACGATTGTTGCGTAACTTTAACCATTGTCGCAGCGCACGCAGTGGAAGCTCTCAAAAGGAATGAATTTCCCCGTTTTTACAACATTTTTCATTGATGTTCCGCTCCTATTTATCGTTAGCGTGAAGTTATATAGCCTATAGCTTTCCTCGATAAATGTGCTATCTAACACTGAAACACTTTTTCCATTAGAATCAGTAGTTCCTGAGATTAAGGCGTTCCACTAAACAAACAAAAAAAACTCTTCAGCTTTATAATATTAGTATAAATAATCTGGTATAATATAATTAATATGAGTTTGTATTTGGGCTAAAGTGAGTTATAAGTTCTCGTACAATTATTCATATTTTAGTTTTTATACCAAAGTTTCTGTAAATTTTATAACAAGAAATGTATTGGTTAACAATAGACCATAAGGTATACTAAAAATATTTGATCAAATTTCAATAATTATTTTTATCGATTTTAACTGGAATCGTTTTTAAAAACTATCATGAGATATTTAATTAAGAAGCCAATCAATTTTCATATCCAAATATATTTTTTTCCAATATCGTTTGCAATTTGTAAGGTTTTACGTTAACATGTTATATTGCGATTTGTTAATGTCCGTGGAACGTAATATAGATACGCGTTGGTACTGAAGCCGACCGGTATCAAGTTGCGCTAATTAATTTTGCACTGACGTGTACGAATAATGTATGGGCAAATTGGGAATTCAATTCGTAAAGTCTACAATCGGGCTCGAATTCCAACGTGAGAGACAGAGAGAGAATAGAGAGAGTTTCGCTTGTTTGCGATCACCTAATTACATGTTTGTGTAACGGAACTGTTCTATTTCGTACCTTCATGATTCAAATGTTAATTATTTAATTTAAACTTGATTCTACATTGTTAATTAGTTATTTACCTGCTACAAATTATCTAGTAGGTACAAAGGGTGGAATTATTGCAATTATTTTACGGCAATTTATTCCAGGCAAATTTAGAACGGAGTTGTTCCAGAAATAAAATCATGCTGGGTGTAATAAGCAGATAAGGAATCATTTCCGGATATGACCGTCATTCACGTAATAATCCACCGTTTCGACAATAAATTCATGAACTTATTTTCCGGCAAATTGGAAATGTGATTATGAAGTTTGATGTACAACCTAACACAGTTACCTAAAAAACTTTTTATTTCTGTTACTAATTGTAAAAGATGGAATGACTATTTTATGTTTACTAGCGGTCGCCCAATGATCGAAATTCGACCAGCGACATATAGACGTCTATAGCGTAATTATAGACTATTTTCTGTTTGACATTTGCAGTATGAACCTAAACAATGAATATTATATCACTTGCTGTCACTTTTCATTGAGTGACAATGTCAATATTTTGGGGGGTCTAAGTTCAATGGCACTGGTCCGGATAGGATTCGCAGCATTAATTTATTTAATTTAATATCTATCTTTGATTTTTAAATGGGCAAAATCTTGTAATTTCGCGTCACCGACATGATCTGTAATAATTTAGACTATAATTGATTTAAAATTTCAAAATTGAGTATGACTGCCTGTTTTTTAAACCATATATTAAACATATTATCGTAAGTTTTAAGTAATCAATATTCCTTGACAGACTTGATTGTACACCAGGTGGTGATAAGAGATAAAATTATATTCTCGACGTAGTTTCGATTTCGGCTTTTGCAAAGGAGTGACCTAGTTTTCACATTTCTCCTGCGAGTTCCACGGGTAATTTATTTGGTCGCAGGGTTTATGTGAACATTAAATATACGCAAAATCGATAAATGACGAATGTTTTGGCTATACATACTTGTCGCCATAAAGCGAACCTTCGTCGAAGCCCTTGAATGTTACCGTATCATTATAAATCCTGACTGTCGTGTTTAAAACGGGAATCAATTCAAAACAGATTCAATTAAAACGTACTTAAATACGGTTTTACTGCGAAGGCCTTGTGGAGCAGTGGCAGTAAACCCTACTATTGAGCCGAGAGGTCGCGGGTTCGATCTCCGCCCATGATTGAGTTTTATGTGATGAGCATAATTGTCAGTTGTTTGTCGGGCTATTACATAACCTACATAATATGTATGTATATCAGCTGTTTAGTTACCACAATACAAGCTTTGCTTAGTTTGGAATTAAAGGCCGTTTGTAAAACTGCGTTCCCATATATATTATCTATAATAATTAATAAAATTGAAATATCTGTTTGTAATGTCAAAATAACAGTTATGAGAGTACATATGATACTTATAACAAACCACCAATTTTGAAAATGTTGTCTGTCTGTTTGTTACGGGTAATCTACGAAACCGTTGGACCGATTTTGACAGGGCTGTCACTGACAGATAGCTGATATTATAAGAAGTACCTTAGGCTACTTTTATCTAGAGATGAATGGTTAGTTAATAGATATATTTCAATGATGGGTGATAATTCATAATCGAGCCTTTGATGTATTACCGAGAGGTGGGAAAATAAGAATGATGACTGGTACCTATTAAAAAGGAAGAGTGGAAAGCTAAAAGAAGGTCACGCAGTCGTAAACAAAGTTCTTTACAAGAACACATACAATAATTAGCTAAAAAAATAAGTTACCTAGCATTTTCGATTCTGAATGATCACTCATCATCGAACTACTAATATTAGTAATTACTAATGGCTATAATCGTGATATATCGGGATATCTTCATAATCGAATGATTAAATTAGTATATTTCATAGCCGCCCATCGCTACTTTTATTACGGTGAATCGATTCGGGCGCTTAAATGTCTTACGCTGAGTAAACCATTAGAGATATATCAAATTAATGTATGTACTAGATAATCGTAGACATTAAAAAAATAAAAAAATAAATCAGCAAAGGCATATGTCTATCTTCTAAGGATCACCTACAATAAGCATTTTTCCGGGAGCGGGAGTAGCATGTTTTGCGCGCTTGCCCGATCGAAGGTATTCTGTAGTCCATGCGAGCGCAGCCGCGGGCACAACTAGTTTATTAATAAATCCCCAATGACATATCTAAAACGGGAATCAATTCATAACAGATTCAATTAAAGTATTCGTAAATACGCTTTGCTACAAATGAATATTGTATGGAGGGTGTTTCAAACGTAGCGAAAGATATTAACGATACCATATCGCAACAATCAAATCGTATTTCGATAATTAATTTTGCACTGAAGTGTAAATGAATAGTGTGTGGATGAATTGTTAATTGATTCGTATAATCGACTATAGGAATCGATTATATTTGCGAATCTGTAGTTGGTCGTTCTCGCTTGAAATTTCTTATACTTTTTAAGACGTGTTTATCTTATCCTTTTATTCCTGGTAACGTATGTAATATCTCTGTTATTTCTTTGTTTATGAACTGATATGAATGATTATTTTATGTTGGAAATAGGATACCTCAAGGGTGTTAGGTACCATTTTAATTTCATTGGCATTGGACCTTGAACTTCGAAGATACCTTAAACCATTGAAGTTGGTTTCCGTTTTGTTATACATTGTCTTTTTCATCTATTATTTCTTCATCAAAGTGTTATTCTTCACTGTTTCTTACGTCACCGATAGTGTTATTAATTTAATGTATAAGTTATACGTCAGTAAATTATCATAAATGCCATTGTACGATTCAGCAGTTTTTTTCATTCAATTGGTCTTATAATTTCAAAATTTACGACCATTTCTTCTACTTATAAGTATCGGCATGAGCTATACAAGACTATTTTAAACAAATAAGATAATCAACTTCAATGATTTTGAAGAATTCCCTTGAGAAATCTTCGAAACTGAAGGTCTTACGCAAATGAAATTAAAATTCTGCCACCCTTGAGGTATCCTATTTCCAACATAAAATAATCATTCATATCGGTTCATGAACAAAGAAGTTATGGCTGAACATCCATAAACAAGCTAAATTATTAAAAAGGAACAACAATAAAAACACGACTAAAAATATTTCCGGACGTCGTACTTAAATTTTATATAAACTTATGTCATTCCCACAATTAAGACGAATCTAAATACAACTCGTATGTTAAAATCCATCAAACGGTTTAGGCTACAAAGCGTGCCAAAGAAATAGACATACATACATATATATTATCAAAAAACATAACCCTTCTTTTCGCAGTCAAGTAAAAAAGACATTCGAATTGAGTACCATCCGTCTTTTTGGAAGTCTGTTAAAAATGATGGTACTAATGGTCGACCAATGGTCTAAATTCGACCAGAGACTTTTTGTTTATATATTATTTATTATCTGTTTGACATTTGTAGTATAAATGTAAACACTGAATATTATATCACTTGCTGTCACTTTTTACTGAATGTCAATGTTTTGGGGGTCTAAGTTCAATGGCACTCGTCGGGGTAGTATTCACAGAATTATTTTATTTTATGTATTTGTAAGCACTCTTAGAATTAGCCTTTGCTGCTAACCAATCCAGCCACGCTTTCTTTTTTCCATCCACAACTTTTTGCATCTCTGTATCCACCCATATAGAGCTTTGTGGTGTGAAAGAATATATAGTCACACGGATTGAGAAAGGGATACTTAGATGGTTTGGTCATGTTGAGAGGATGAATGAAAGAAAAATGACTAAAGAAATTTATGATGCGGGTATGAAAGGAATCGTTGGAAGAGGAAGGCCTAGACGAACATTTATCGATCAAATCGGAGACGTTCTGAAGAAAGGTAAGGCCAAGAGTACTCTAAACCGACGAGCATGCATGAAAAGATTAATGAATGTCGAAGAAGCGAAAGAAATATGCCAGGATCGTAGCAGGTGGAAGGACGTGGTTTCTGGCTACCCCGTTGGGAAATAGGCGTGAAAAATGTATGTATGTATTTGTAAGCATTACTGCTATGCTTGGGTTCGATTCCCAGATTGAGCTTAAGTGCTATTGGGCTTTTCTATGACATTCTCAGTAGCAGCTTAGCGTTTGGACTTGTGCCCAATTAATGGCAATAGACTCGTCTCCTATTACAGGAGACCTAAACATACTCGGTGAACTGTTGCTGTACATTAGTAGACCTCTGCCTAACCCTTCGGGGATACATGCGTTATGGTATGTTATTTTATGTATAGCACATATTATACAACATAATATAATTATCAGCTTTCTGACCTCCTTCTCTATATAAACTTTATCCATACAAAATAACACACTCCTTCGTGCGCGCAATATGCTTAAAAAGGTGTCCGAAGTTACTCGCGTATTAATATATATATATATTAAAAAAACGGTTATTTCAAGAGTTTTTCGCCTGAACGTGTTGAAGTAAAAACTTGTAAATCCCACCGGACCGAGTTAGTTAGAAACTGTCATACTGCTTTATCTATTTACTCTCTGAAGTCATATTCGCTAGGACTTTTGTAATATATTTTTAAAGTTACAGTATTAAATAGATAATACTTAGGAGACGTTCAAATATTACGTAACGCAATTAGGGAGAGGGAGGTCTTGTAAAACGTTACGATGCGTACAAGGGCGGGAGAGAGGCTGGAAAAACCCGTTATGTACCATGTTTTTTTCTTTCGTTTATGTTTTACGGGGAATCCCTCGATTATATAATATTGTACGTATTCGTTTGTGTGTACGCAGAAGCACATTGCTGTGGTCAGTGTTGTTAAAGTGCGTTAATACTGTAATGTCTTCAAAACAGGTAGATTTGCACCATCAGCTGTTCTTGGCCTACAAAAACTCTCATGCTGACATGCTGACTTGGATGGTACGTAACGTTTAAGGGGGTTGGGGGCAGATACAGAAAAATGTTACGGCTCGTTATCTTCAAAAATTGCGTTACGTAATCGTTGAACGCTCCTTTATAATAAAAACGGGTAATGATGGTTGCAGTCGCTTACAATTAAAGTCGATAGATGATTTTTATTTATATTTGTTGTCGCTTTATATGATATCCAGTGATGGTAGTTATTCGATTGTAATTGTCACAACTGGCACTCGCGCTGGTCAGTCGTTAGTAGATACTGTCGCCAGATCGCAGTCACGTCCGCACCATACAAACCAGGGTAGTTATGGAAAGCCGTATTCAATAACGAAATTATCGATTATCCGAAATAAAATAATATCCCTAACCGTATCGGACGTACTTGTTTTGAATAATATCGGATAGGGACGAGGTCGAATGAGATACGGTCGATATAACAAAGATTATTTAAAATTTATAGAATAATCCAAGAGTTCACAGTATGTTTTTAAAAATGAAGTTAATTATTGTATAATTGTGGCCTAATGATAAAAAGCCTAAAATAATAAAAATCTGGTGAAAATAATGGTTTATTTACTTAATTTTCCGTTCTGAACATTAAATTGTCTGTGAGTCACGTGATTAGAAACGCCATACAGAAAATGTGACGTCAGTGTTCAATGAATATACACATTTAAGTGATATGTTGTGGTGAGTGACTAAATTTATTACTAAACGATGAAAGTAAGTAATAGGTATGTATCGTTGAAATTTTTATACTAACGGTGTTGAATTGAATTCAGAATGTGTTTAATTCAATTACTGAAGGTACGTATCTAATAATTATAAATTAAAAGTCATGAGACACGGCAGAGTTTGTAAAGGAACTCGAAAATTCTTGTTCGGAACTTTACGAATTTGTCTTTCTTTCATTTTGAATGTTATACCAAAGTTGTTCGCGGAGCATTAATTGCCTATTGTTTAAGTACGACTGAATAAATTAGTATAAATCTGCTTAGAGGTTAAATATTAAATATTATTAGCATAAATATTTTTTAACCTCTGACGCAAACACATTTGTGTTACAGGATTAACGTGTATCTGTTTGTGGCATGGTAGCTCCCTAACGGCTGAACTGATTTTGATATAGTTTTTTTTGTTTGATAACTGATTTGATCGAGAGCGGTCTTAGCTACGATTTAAGAAAATTAGTTTTGCCGTTTGAAGATCATCAGCTCTTTTGTAGTGCATAAATGGATTAAAGCATCTTCCACTGGTCTGATTTAGTTGAAATGAGGTATTTTCTTACTTCAATTGTATTAGAAGAGTATGGATAGATAATATTTACTTGATACTACAGCGTCATCTGGAATCTGTAGTATACCTAACTTCTCACCAACTTACAGGAGGGATATTGTGTTTGGGCTTATTGCAATAGTCTCAGTGAATAGTTTACTTGGGTCGGAGGTTTTAGAAATTTTCAATTTACCTTGCTATGTCATTTTAAATCTTATTTCGATAAGCTGGAGTCGAGTAAGACGAAACGAGTAAGAAGTAATCGAAATCATTGTGGATGTATGAACGGAATAACAAACCTGTAGGGACCGAAAGAGGTTTGCAAGAGTATTCAAAAATAATGATTCATTATTTCTGTTTAACCAACACACAATTACTGCAACACAATACAACACAAGACAATACATCACAATTTAATTATATAAGACGTTTTTTCACTTACATGTATTCAATATTTTTTTATTCTTTATAGGTTTTGCGGTTGGATACAAACTCTCCTGATTTTAAGTGACGATATGGCCCAATAAGCTAAGCGTAGATGATGACTGGCTCTTAAGTGCAGCTGCCGGAACATATCTATAGGTGCTTAAATATGGGAACGCAATTTCACACACGACCATTTAATTCCAAACTAAGCAAAGCTTGTATTATGGTAACCGCTGATATACATACAGCTGACAATTATGCTCATTACATGTCAGTCATATGCGGGGATCAAACCCGCGACCTCTCAGCCCAAAAGTAGGGCTTACTACCACTGCACCACGAAGCCTGTTAGACAAACTTCAAACGACAGATTTACAACTTAGTTGTTAGTTAGTCGACGAGTACTGACTCCCCTCTCTGTGCATCCACTAAATTATTATTATTGTACTCGTTATATTAACACTGGTACAGTTGAAAAACAAAGATAAAGTCGATCGAGTTTCTTACCGTTTCTTCTCGATGTCTGGGATGTTTTCCGAACGCCAGTAGTGTTTTGAGGTTCATAAGTGCCTTCTTAGAGTCTAAATTGAATAAAGATTATTTTGATTTTGACCCAACCACCATGCTATGGATCATCACGATGTTTTCCTTGACCGAAAGCTCTGACTCATTGCAGGAATTGGAACTCACGTCGATCGACGCGATGTCTGTACACGCTACCTCCTGAGCCGTCATTACTTCATGTTTAAATAAAAAAAAATGCTTTGAAGTAATTATAAAAAAAATGGGTGCGTGTACTTATGTACGTGCGTGAGAAGTTATACTTCTTTGGCATCATTAAAAAATAGTTTTTAATTGCATGCAAATAATTAATTACAATAAAATAATAGAAGGATTGGAAAAGGATAATCAATAAAGTTCATTTTAAATTTGAAAAATTAAATTACCCATCTAGAAAACTAGAACAGAAATTGAATAGTACCATTAATAGTCATCAAATTTAAACTAAACGAATCTTAGATTGATCTTAGATATCAATAATAAATATTAAAAATTGAAAATTAATATATTTATATAATAATATATTTAATATATATATATATATATATAATTATTAAAAACCAAATTTAGAGAATAATAAATATATAAGACATAATTTGTACTAAATATTATAAGATTCTTAATTTTAAATTTTATTATTGATTATTTAATATTTTAAAAATAAATTTAATAATAAATTCAAAAATTGAATTTAAGGTTGGTCATTTTTTAAATATTTTTATTGATTTCTTAATTTAATATTCACTTTTCATTTTTATCAAAAAAAATTCATTAAATTTATTTAGTTATTTTTATAAATATGTATTATTTATTCAATTTAATAGCAAATATTAAAATTAATATTATAATTTGATGTTCAATTTTAATTTTTATCACAAACTTTTTATTAAATGTTTTATTAAATTTATTTCTTTATTTTGTAAATATTAAATAACCAATAATAAGTATTTAACATTAATAATTTAATAATATTTAGTGTTAATTATATTAAATACAAGTATTTTAATTTATATCAATAAATAATACATACGGATAGTTAACCTCAATTATATTGGAGCACTTGAAAAAGTATATAAGCACTATTTTTTTCACTAATATTCACAAATAGTAAGTAATATCAATCAAAATATTCAATTTAAATCACTACTGAATATAATTTATTAGCACATATATAATTCGCACTTGTATGAAACTAAAACACGTGTTGGGAATGTATAAACTAGAAACATGTTGATAAATATTATAAATATGAAAACAGTGATCAGAGGTGACGAGCGTACCAATATGCGCGACTAATATCGAGGTTCAATTTCTATTTTCTTGGTAGCATTTTTTTCGAGACTTAATGAGCGGTTAAGCAGACAACTTCATACTGTTAATTTTGTGTCACAGATGCGCGCGCATCTTAAAATTTCACTCTCATCTTTTTTTCATAACGCGCCTAAAGAAGTATAACTTAAATAAAATAGATCGTTTTTTGTGCGTCTTCTGTATAGATTAGTATTATCGCTTAAGGACTAATTTGAAAAATTTATTCTTAAGTTCAATAGGGGGCGCTATACAGACTTTATTGGCATTCCTTAATCCTGGTCCCGGATTATCGTTAGGTAATGTCTGCGTTACAAATTGAATTGTTCCCAGGATGACGTGTGTAATCCAATGAAATACCGTTTTTTGTTTATCGAAACTAATTCTATTAGATTTTAACATTTTTTGCTCTCTTAATATCATTGATCATTTATCCATGTATTCTGAAGAAAAGTTGTGATTAAAAAAAAAAAAAATAATGTTATTTTATTTATCTTTCTTATGTAAATTGAATGAAACATATTTTTAAACGTCTTTCCATTGAATATTTGTGAATTAAGACAAATTAAAATGATGGACATGAAATATAGGTAGATATATACAATATGTATTAAAACCCCGTCGAATCCGAAAAGGGTACCTATATAGGTAATGACATTACCAAAAAAAATAATCAAAATTTTATTTATTATGAAAATAAAAATGTTATTGCGATTTAAAATTGACATATTTAGTTTTAGTTTCCCTAAAATTTAGCAAATTTTTAAAACTTGATAACACTGTCGCCAGCCCGGCGCGGCGCATCGGTACGTTTGATCGTATGGTGGTACCTTGCGCCGCGCCGCCTGTATTACCATGTAAGTTTTCTCATTTAACTTTTTTTTTACATTTTATTAGGGGTAATTTTTTTACTTATAATCTAAGATAGATAACTTAAACAGAATATAATCTCGATACCTGATAACACCTTCACGTATCCGACAGGGTTTTAATACACACTGTATAATGTAAAGTTTGTGGTTTTGACATGAACGACAAATGAGAATAATTTACACATTGAACAAACATTTATTGCACACCACCACATCACATAATAACTGATCACACGGTTAGAGTAACGTTGCTATGCAGCATTAGAAATAGAATGCTATGCTACACTGTTAGTCTGCGGGGCCCTAAACAAATAGAGCCTTTGATGGCTTTTACAGCTTTAACGGGCATGGAGGCGAGCCGCGAAAGCGTAGGCAACTAGCGCGCAAGAATGCCAAAGTGCCCGGACATCGGCTTGGGCTTTTGCTGCGATTGCAAAAAAGTCGCGATCTGACTAATTCCCTATCCGTAAAATTTGAGCTAAACTATTATAGACATATATACATGTCCCTGCCTCCTGGGAGGAAGGAAGGATCATGTGTATATGTATTTAGTGATCTGAAAATATGGTCTACACTAACTAGCGTAAAAAAGAAAAAAAAGTTCTCTTACAGAACCTATGTACCTATAGGGTGTGCATGTATGTATATACCATATTGTGTCTAGTAATTTATGTGTGTAGCTAAGTTGCAAGTGCAGTGGCACTTGTATCGCGCGGGCGGTTAACAGACTCAAAGGTTTCACACCGAGCAACGGACCTAATGCTCTCATCACTCGGCTTCCTACTCCTTATAGGAGCACTGCCGTCGCACCACTGTCGCATCGTGTGACGTCACGTAACGAGAAGTTGAAAACAGTGAGACAACCTCATTAGCCTAGTGGTCGTAAGCGCGACTGCTATGATCGAGGTCCTGGGTTCGAATCCCAGGTCGAGCAAAGTGTTATTGAGTTTTTCTATGAAATTCTCAGTAGCGGCTCGGAGTTTGGGTTTCTGCCCGATTAATTAATGGCAATAGGCTCGCCACCTATTAATTATAAAAACATTTAAACTTTATTTTATTGTAGATTCACTTTAATCAGTTTTAACACCTATAAAATCCAGACTTGAATATTGATTTTAACTTCGGGTTCGAACTCTATCCTATTTATTATTCTGTGACAACGTCCTCGCTCTGTACATTTGGGCCTGTGTAAAAAATTCTTAGAATATTAAGGCGATAACTCACAGGATGCTCTTAGAAACAGTTACTTGCGCCAACCATGAACCCGATTTCGATATTATGTTAATACGCCAACACTGTAGGGAAACAGTGTTTATTGCGTGCTTTGAGCATAATAATATGATGGTACACAGTAGAGCAACTTTTGTTACAATCTATGTAAATAAAAATAACAGTTTAGTAATCGTGAGGCTCGATTTTTAAATAACGTAGAAATAAAGAAGTCATATGATACGTTATACTTGAAACGAGAAAAACAGTTTTAGTATATCTCTTGGAAATCGAATCTGCGACGTAATATATAGTTTTGCCACAAGTGTTAACTCTTGTACAGCTCAAAACTAAAATAATCAAACACCCTTTTACCTGAGAAAACCCATCATGCGTGGAGTATGCCTGTCGAACAGCTCGAAAGGCTTATGTGAGACTTCTACTCAATATAACTCTATGATACTTTTGACGGAGCGCTTTTCAACTATTTATCTGGTATATCGATCAGTTCTCTCAAACCTCACAAAACTTTTTCACTTCCTCATCACAGTCATTAACTACATCATGCATGATATGATTCTGATTATACTAAAAAAAATTATTTAGAATTGTATATAACATAAATTTATTTTGTTTTATTTTGTAATTGTATTGTCTGTATTCTTCAATTTTCAGAGATAAATTAATGTAACGCGTTTTATATAGTTTCATTGTGGCTTATTTACTGGTCGAGACGTAGATATAGCCAAGATGAATTTTAATTCTGAATTTATTTTTCCAAGTCATATGGATGACTTGGATGGCCAAAGGAGCTATAATTTTATTCTATTGTGGTTATTTTAGGTTGAAATTGAGTTACGTTTTGCCGCATTATGTACATATTTTGTACGAGCTACGATAAAATTGTCTTAATTCTCATGACGTGATTGTGTATCATATATGCCCTGGCCGTATTCGACTGGTAATCTAGACGTCAGGTGTTGTTAAATAATATTAAAAATAAGTCCTCATAATTATATAACTAAGCAAGTAATATTGAAATAATAATCTGATTAAAATATCCCAAGGTTTTATTAAACGTTTTAGTTTTTTTTCTTATAAGCTAGGGTTCTTAATAAAATAATAAGTGATATTAAATATTAGGAATAACTATATTTTTTGGTGACTCTGACGCTGGAAAATATTGGGAGTACTTTACAGTCCAGTAATAACGGCCACCACCTTAAGATTACAGTCAATCACCAGGTTTTGTGAAACCGAACCTTTAATAAACCTTTAGTAAATACATCTTTTTTTTTAAATTTGGGTTTCTGCCTGTGTAGGCAATTTTGCCAATGTCAAGTTTGACATAAACAAGTTATAGTAATTGATTAATTTTTTTATCGTTTTAAAGGAGTTCGGTCTAAAAACAACTGCGACTGTTTTGGTGACTAATTCCATTAGTCGTCACTGTCTTGCCAGTCCCTTGACGCCTCTTTTGAAGGATCCGATAGCGTCAAAGAAAAAGACATTAACTTAGAGGTGGCTTTCTATCTTCACAGTATGTAAACCAAAAGAATTTAGCTAATCCTTTGCTCTTGCCGAGATTGATGCTAACGTGTAGTTATGGCTTCGTATACCAGCCCGCCTGATTCTTTAGTGTAGTGTGGGGAGAGTAAAATATTTTTAAACCACGACAGAAAAAGAGGGGTATTATAAGTTTAACGTGTGTATCTGTGTCTGACTGTAGCAACGTAGCTCCCAAACGACTGAACAGATTTTAATCTACTTATTTTTGTTTGAAAGGTGACATAATCGATAGTTTTCTCGCTATAATTGAAGAAAATGTGCTCAACCGTTTGAAGATTATCATCTCTTTTCTAGTTGAACATAAACTTAAGCATCTTCAACAGGTTTTATTGAGTCGACATTTGGTATTCTGTTACTTCAATGATATTAGAAAACCTTAATCTAATTAAAAGCAACAGCTTTATCTGAAATCTGTAAGATACCTAATTCTTCGCCAACATACAGCAGAGATACCTTGCTTGGGCTCATTGAAATGACCTCAATGAATAGGTTACTTGTGTCAGGGATTTAATAAATTTTCAATTTACCTTGTATAGAGAGTATTTAGAGAGGAAAGTAGAGTTAAATTCAGTTGTATTTACACTGGGGTTTTCACCGTTTATATAAGTATTTTGATTGTGGTTCAATCGATCAAAATTCTTCTGAATTATAATAGTAATCTTATGCATTTTTTTATTCGTACTAGGTTTAACTTGCGGTCACAATCTTATCTTATGTAAAGTGAAGATTTGGCCCAAGATGGTAACGCGATAAGCCTAGTGGAAGGACTGGCAACTTGAGGGTGGTAGCTGGATAAGGAGAGAAACAGAAAAAGCCCACCACTATGCTATGATTTCATTACGATGTTTTCCGTCACCGAAAGCTCTGGCTCATTGCAGTGATTCGAACTCACGTTGGTCGACGTGTTGTCCTACCACTGAGCAATAAAAAAATACAGATGAAAAATGATTTTGGTGAAACGCCAAGACTGTCCGATACTTAAACACTGTCCGATACTTAAACACTGTCCGATATTTAAACTTACAGTAAAGTATACTATACTGTGATAATTTTTTCAGTCGACATACTGTATATTTTCTACATCTGGCGTCACACATAAACGTGCACTATAAAAGCGTTCTCGTGTCCCTATAGTATTTTATTGCCTAACAATCGAAAAACGAATGTTTGGTTTTATATTCTTTTTATTTCTACCCGGTAATTGGTGACTTTTTTTCCTGCGAAACTGGTAAACAAAGTTAGTTCCACCTTTAAGTGGGGGAACCGTTTTACAATTCTACGTTTAAGTTTGCGTCACCAATGTATAATATAGCAATGTGCTAGAAAAGATATTTCGTACAAAATTACGTAGTACGTATGTCAGGTGGGAGTAAGTAGGGTTATAAAGTATATCGGTTGTTAAAGGTAGGGGACAGTCGCGGGCCGGTTAAATCCGCTCTGGCATACTCGCCACGTCTACCCTCTTCTGCGGCAACTCAAGCCTAGGTCCGTTCCCTCGATGTTGATCCCTTGAGTCTAGCAACCGCTGCGCGATACATTGACACTGCTTTTGCATTCACTAGCCACAAAGAGAAACCATTACACTGCACATCACACAGGTACGTAGGTTCTGTATGGGACCTTATTTTATTTTTTGTTCATATTATTTAAACAATAATTAACAACTTACTAAATACATTTGCACATGTTTCTTCCTTCCTCTCAGGAGACAGAAAAGTATAGATATGTGTAGTCAGTTAGCTCGAATTTCTACGGATAGGGAAATAAGACAGTTCGCGACTTAATTGCAACTACGGCAACAGCCCAAGCCGAGGTTCGGCCACTTTGGCACCCTTGAGCAAGTTGTCCCGCCTACTCGTGTGAGTGCTTTAATCGCTTGCCTCGAAGCCAAGATGAAGCTTTTAAAGCCATCCGAGGCTCTAAGACCCCTATAGCTAACAATATGGTCTGTTAGAAAAAAAATGTTATATGCAGTTGTTTTTTTTTAATAAAAATAAAGTATGTGTTAATATATCATACATATAAGTTTGTTTTGTCTTTGTTATATTTAATAATAATAATGATTATGTAATTCATGCAAAGTACATTTTTTTACAGTTTAGAAAGATACAAATAATATCTAATTAGTTAACAAGATGCATATAAATGATATTAAATAAAAAGTAATTTAAAGATGCCTTTTATTTCATTATGCTTTTTAATAATTATAATCTACTAACGGCTCAAAATACAGATTCATTAAACAGTACATTCTCTGAGGCGGTACGCTGGTCTTTTAATAATCTACGTAAAATCAAACTTTGAAATAAAATATTTTGTTATAAATTGCTCGAAATATGGTACAATAATCTTTTTTTTAAATAAAAATTAGGTGGCAATCCTAAAAGCAATCGGGGTATGTTTGTTAATTAGATTTCTCAATATCTGAGCGACCGAACTCCGCTCGGTGTATTAAAAAAAAAAAAAAAAAACGCCTATCTAGGTATACTTGGAATGTAAAACATTTAAATACAAAGTTTTATCCAAATCGTTGGAGCCGTTTCCGAGAAACCAATTATATATATATATACAAGAATTGCTCATTTAATATAATAAAATAGTATAATGAAATAGAAGCGAAATATTTTTCAGTATTTTTTTTTACTTTTCAGCTGATATCTCTGTAGATAATAAAGATTTAAGCAAATAACAAAGACATGATATCGTATCTAGTATTAGTATATAAATCACTGTTTAGCTTAGGGATTTTTTATGAATGGTAATAAACAAGTGAGAGTGATGGAGATTGTACTTTATAGGCCATTTGTCGATTAATGTCTAATATCTGGGTGACCGAGCTGTGCTCGGTGTCTTATAAACAAGAAAAGAAAAACATCTATCCGCGTAAATTTGGATTCTAAATGCAAATTTTCATCGAAATCCTTGGTGCCGTTTCCGAGAAACCAATTACATATATATATATATATATATATACAAGAATTGCTCACTTAATGTAATAAGATTATGAGTCGTTAAAATATCCAAGTTATATGTAGTTTTAAAAATTGTTTGTAGTTTATACACGAATACTTTAATAAAAATGCCAGTCCGAGGTACTTCTTGAGATACCAAGTTGTTCGAACGGGAGACACCAAGCCAAGTACGAATAAAGCCGCTGCGGTCTCTTGCCACATCTAAACACTCTGCTCCTGGTGAAAGAAATAGAAAATATGGAAAAAATATAAGTGAACGGCAACGGATGCACTAATTTGAAATTGTTTTTTAATCACAAGTTATTAGAACAGAAGACATCACACCAATAACGACAGAAAAAAAGAAAATGTAAAAGATACAGATAAATAGGGTAAAAAGGGAAATCAATGGAATCGGGTACCTAACTCTCAATATATTTTTTTTGAAATAAAAGTTTTTGGAACGGAGAATTTAACACCAAGCACGAACAAATTTACTGTGGTTTATTGCCACGCCTACACTCTCTGCGTCTGGTGAAAAATAAAAGTACGAAAGAGATAGATAAATGAGGTAAAAAGAGAAGCAAACGGAAACGGTAATAATGGTCATATTAAGCTATAAATACCTATTTTTTTATTAACGAAAACAGCTAAAAATACTGTGAATTTACAAATTTTTATAATATCAAATATATGTTGACCCTCGCAACATTTCAGCTTAAAAAGGATCACAAGTAATTTTACTTTAGTCGTGGTTATCTCTGTATTTTTTTTAATGACAAAATTACTATTTATGAGTCGTTTATACAACTGGGCTACTTGTTTTGCATACAACAACGGTAAATTCTCATACAGTCTTGTTTGCATATCCGACTTGTTCCGATGTAATCCGCAAAAAAAACCGGTATTTACTGAAAACGAGAATATTAATACTTAGCCGTTTCATGTTTTAAAATTACTGTAGTAATTTTGCGTGATAGAGCCTGACTTTAAGCTGTAATTTTTCGGATACAAAATGTTATATTGGATTATTAAAAACTGCCTCATTAGTCTAGTGGTCCTAAGCGCGACTGCTATGCTCGAGGTCTTGGGTTCTTGGCCTTGGGATCCAATCCCTGATCGAGCAAAGTGTTATTGGGGTTTCCTATAAAATTCTCAGTAGCAGCTCGGAGTTTGGCTTTGTGCCTGATTAATGGTAACAGGCTCGCCCCCTACATACATACATACATATAAACATGCTATATATACTGTGGGTGTACCCTAGTACACCGCTGCCTAACCCTTCGGGGATACAGACGTGTTGGTATGTCATGTTAAAAGACCACAATATAGTTTCAGTTAAGTCTATGTTACAATAATTATAATTCAATAAATTTCGTACTGAAAAAAAATTTGCATCAAGTAATAGACAAAAATTACTAAAACCTCATACCAAACGGCTATAATGGAAGACCAGCGCTGGTTATTTACAACCAGCATTATGCTAAGCTGGTCTCGTTTTTAGCAACTGGCATTTGACTTTTGTTACTTAGTAAATAATTGTAAATTTTTTTTTTTAGTTGTCTATGGTTACAAATGTATTTGTCACAAATAAATCTTTCTATCTTTCTTAAATACAGTGCTAAAAAATATTTCTCTACGTTAAGTATGGATGGGCAACAGGTTGAAAAAGAAAAGTCCAAAAACTAAATACCCTAGTTTGCGTATTATTTTGTGATTTTCTTTATACACGAGTACATCTAGGTATAGTGCACGAAACTAAAATTAATCACCTCGACTAGATATTAAATGACATAATTAAACCTTAGATTTACATACGAAAATAACCTTGCCTCCCTATCGCGTTCTAACGCAAGTGTAATACTATGCTCTATCGCTTTCGAGTTACCGGTCTTTATTAGAGGTGGGCGATTATGAATGATTTACATAATCGAGATATTTCGATGAATGATCATTCATAATCAAGGCCTTTATGGTCACTCAGAGGTGGGCATTGTTGTCTGAATTGAGATATGTACTTAAAAATGTAGTATGGGAAGCTAAAAAAAGATCGCGCAGTCGTAAACAAAGTATTCCATTTAGCTAAAAATACAAAATAAAAAGGTCATTCGGTCGTAATAATTAATAAATTTATTAAACTAGTAACTACTTATATTAGTAACCTAGCATTAGTAATTACTAATCGTACTTCGATTATGAATGATCACTCATCATCGTAATATCTACTAATTAGTAATTACTAATTGCTTTATTGGTAATATATCGATATATCTTCATAATCGAATGAAAACATTAGTATATCTCATAATTGCCCAACACTAATCTATATATCTTAAATCTATAATTTTCATAATAAATATCTATCTCGCTTACTACTTAGTAGAATGAATTTGGTACAAGTAGTATGACTAATTACTCTATATTATGACGTCGACGTTCTTCTTTATGACAGTGTTTTATTCCAAACTGCCTGTTCAGTAGAATACATAACCTGTTGTATATGTAAATATAATTAAAATTTAATAAAATCCTACAAGACTTAAGTACAGTATTAAGAATTAAGAATTTCGTTCTTTCATTTATAAAATTTTTCACAAATTTTTTTTTCAGAATCGTTCGCTTACTGCTCCCATTTAGGCTTCAGAGATATTATTCCCACCGGTAGTGTTGACGTTAATTAATGCGTTCTCCTGAAATAAATTAAATTAATTTTAATCCAGGTAGGTACTTTCGTAAATGTAATCAGAATACTTACTTACCTTAAAGAATTTGTGACGATGTGGAAAAAATAATTAACTCATTGTTGTCATATTTCTTATACCTATATACTAAAGATTAGATACATAAGCTCAAAGAATTTTTGAAGTGAAAACTTCTATACGAAGTTTTGGATAAGAAGTAAATTCAAATCGAAATCAACATGGTCACGTGACGTGTTAACGATTACACTATATCTGTTCCTATTAGTATATACTATTGCACTGGGCTAACTGTGAATGTATATATAATAAAATAATAATTAGTATAAAATATATTGATATTCTAATATAGGTATATAGTTTGAATAAAGAAGAAAACGGAGTCTCTGTAGCAGTATAACCTAAAAATTGAGAACATCTTGTTGTGTGAAACATTTACGATTTACAAGTTATAATTGAAGATCAAACCATTAATTTTGATATTTAAAAAAAACAACTGTTTTTTTATAGTTTTATGTTTTGACTTCTGTCGGCAGTCCTCATTACTCCTTTGTTTTTTTTTTGCATCACGGCAAAGAGACTTCGTTTCACCTGATGGTGAACACCGTGCAGTCCAATAGCATCGGCGACTACCGTGATATCTACAATCCATCCTCAACCATTGCTGTCAAGCCGGCCTGCCCAAATGTCTTTTCACGTTATGAGAAGGACTCAATGTTAAATTGTAGGAAGGACGAAAACACTTTCTTTGTTTCTTTTTATGTTAACGCGCCAATCTCTGGAGCTACAAGTTAGAATTTGCATTTATAACTCCAAGGCTAAAATAAAAAATAAAAACTATTAAGCTATACTATTTTTTAGTCGTATAATACTCAAGTTTTCCGTAAGTCGTCGTTGAGTTCGATGACTTGAATTTTACTCAGGCAGAGCTGAGCTAATGCTAAGCTTGCGACTATAAATTTGAATTTCGGAACTGAAGGCCGAGTTAAGTCTGAGCTAAGACTGAGTACGCTCTATAGATTTCTGCCTATTAGTGAATGACCGCTTTAATTGGAGTCATCAGGTAGAATCTATATGTATTAAGTTGCACGCCACACTCGCCAAAGTTTCCAATAAAAAGCGCAATGTGCCATATAAAAAAAGTATGCAACTCTTGTTGAATCTGTTATTTCGTATGGTCTAACCAGCTATGAACACACATTTAAAACTTATCTCGGTAAGATAAAAATTCTGCAATTTGTTTTTTTTTTTTTTAATTAATAGTACTTACCAATCAATATAAAAATACAAATACTGTGATAACTTTAAGGTTTATTCAAATATTGTAAGGTTATTATTACCGGTTCACGTCGATGAGTACTTGTTACTAATAGAATAACTTCACAATACCGATATAAAAATACCAGTTAAATATGAAGTTAATACACGACAGGCATTAACAAAATTATTCAAATTACCACGTAAAAATAACCTTTATGGCACGCGTAACCATCTCTTTTACAATATCTAACACTATAAATAAAATACCACTGGACGTTAGAGATTCAATTAACAGTAAAAACATTAAATAATCAACTCAATTGTATAAGCATATTAAATTATAATAAACTTTTAACTGAACGTTAGATTTAATACTATACATAAATGTATATCATAAAAACAACGCGTTGAATAAAACCTCAGGCTAAGACAAACCCCAGAGGTTTAATAGGATGCCTTTAACTAAAGCTTGTAAAGAAATTTATGAGTAAAAAAAAAAGCGCATACAGCATCTGATTGAAACGAATCGACCATCATGATATGAAATACTTTGTATAAATTGTCTAAAAGAAAAGAAAAGTGTTTTAGAAACTTTATGAAAAACTTTAAATTTGAACATTTCTAATAAAACAATATTTTTACCAGCTGCAGTAGCGGCCGCAATGCGTCAATACACCGTCACAGAATAAACAAGTCAACATTTTTTTCTTTGTATAATATTATGCAGATGGAAAAAGTAAGTTGCTTTGATACAAAACTCAATTTAAAACGAATTCTTGGGGATTCATAGAACGTTGAAATAACGAAGTCGCTTTTAATAATGTCGCCGGAATTCTGCCAGTTTATTTATGTAGTTTAATTTGTTTTATTTATTTGTTTTTATTTTAGTATTATAATTTTATTTTTTAGTGTTTGCGTGCGACTGTCTGCTTCTTTAAAAGCAGATAAAGAAGCAGACAAAAATCCAAAAAATACATAAAAATACAAAAAAATACAAAAAAAATTATAAAAAGAAGAACAAAAATACACATATTGTGCGTATTTTTGTTTTTTGCTAGATTTCGTGGAACATGGCACATTACTTACATGCATATTTGGATTGAGTGCCTCAGACACTCCGGTTAAATATAATAAACATCAAGAAAAGCCTTTATAAAATGATATTAATATATTTTCACTTCTAAGTAAACTGGAATCTTTTCTTCTAAAATTTAGGGACGGGCATTATTGGATATTTATTATTTATGGCGTCGTAAATCATGAGGAAGTTCGCCTATTTTCCCGCCAACTAATACTTTGTTCATGGCTTTATAACTTTATTCAGGCACATTTGTGCAGTGAATGTGATATTTTTTAGTTTATCTGTGTTTAAAATTAAAGCTAGTATCGGTTCTTTATGACTTTATTCTAAAATAATAATAATCTATATTAATTCATTTGTAGTTCTGTCTGTACGTGTAATTTTTTTTTCTTTAAAAAAAAAATTGAAAATTATTGTTATAAACACACAAATATGACATTAATTCATTTTTGTTTATTAGTCTGTCTATATGTTTGGATTTAACTCAAAAACATGCTAGACCTATTTTAATAACATTTAGTACACAGGAAGAAATATCATTTCTTTATTGATCGGCTTTAAAGGTTGTCAATAATACTTTTTGACGTCATATAGTTTAAATAAAACACAAAACGAAGATATTACTACGTAATAAACTCGTATGGAATCGCGGGCTTAGCTAGTTGGTTAGGAAGTCACAAATTAACATTTGCTAAGCTTAGCAGTAATACAAATTAGTGATTGAAATATATATATATATATATCGAGGGGTGAAAGGCTATTTGGTTTAAGCGACATTTTTGCAACTTTACACGAGAGCCATTTAAAGTTTAAAATTTTGGAAAAAATATCATAACAAAAAAACTTCTTCAGTAATTTGAATGGAGTAAACTTAATTGAAATTCAATTAAAAACATCAAGTTGTTGATGCTAATACAGAATAAAACGGACCTTTAATTACAAAGATAAACGTCGCTTAATACAAATTGCCTTAAGCCCTTATTTTTCAGAGTATGGAATAAAGATTTAAGTGACTTCATAACCACAATTGGCTACAGGGAAAAAAAAAATAAGCGACGTTGCAATATATTTTCAGAGTAAGCCAAAAAGCATGAAGTGACTTAGCCCAAAATTAATAGTAGCAAGCTATTTATCTCAACTACCAATTTAGATTAAAATGACTGACAGGCGAATTTACTTATGTGACATATAATATTGAAAATTTACCGTTTGATGTTACATTTTTTTACGTCTAATACTATCAGTGGCTGTTAAAACAACCTAAATATATCGCAATCACTCAAAATCTCAGGTGCTTATATTGAATAAATAAAGAAATACACAAAACACAACAACAGTTAAAGTATTTATTTAGAAAAATAATTAATTAGATCAGTCTCAATGTGGGAACATCAATTATATTTATTTATTTTTTAGTCTTAATCAACAACATCAGTTAAACTATTAATATTTTGTATAATAATCAAGTAAAATCAATCTGAGTGTAGGAAAATTATACATGATTTTCCTACATTCAGACTGATTTTACTTGATTTTATTATCACATCAGTTAAAGTATTAATACGTATTAGTATTTTGTACATTATAAAGTATTATTACTTTTACTGATGTGATATTAATCAAGTAAATTCAGTCTGAATGTAGGAAAATCAACTATAATTAGGTATTATTTATTCAGTATTACTTGAGATCGGCTGTCATAAAACTTACTAAGAGTATAATTAATCACAACCAATATTGTTTAATTATAACTTAAACTAATAAAAACAAAATAAAAAATATCGAATCAATAAACAAAACTTGTAGTAATTATAAAATACAGCCAATGCTTGATAATAATCATAATGCAATAAGAAAGAACGTATTTAATAATCATTTTCTTCGACTGTATCTTCTACATCAGTATCCAGTAGAACATCTTTGGAATTGCAGTGTTGTAGATTTATGTATTCTTTATGAAATATCTTGGGTATAACCCCAGTGTCACACAATTTCTTTAGGTCCATGTATTTGGCTTTGGTAATCGGCAAACTTGAATTATATCTACGATTGATAGCTCTAGGTTTCGCAATAATTTGTATAATCTCTTCGGATGCATTATCTTTCATTGAAAATTTTACTTTCATTTGATTTGGATGAGATTTTTTAAATGTTGCTGTACGGATTTTACTAATTTTACCTACAAGGTTACCCTTAAAATATTTTTCAGACATATCATTAAAATTTAAGAAATCCTCGTGTGTCAGATTTTCAACATTATAAGGTGCTGGTTCTTTTCTTGCTAGCTGGCTTATTGTAGCCCATTGCGAAGGGGCCCATACAGTAATATTTCTTACGGATTGTTAGATTGTAGAGTGTATGCTGTCTACCGACATTTCCGTGTGGCCAGGGAGAAGGTAATTAATTTGAATTGCTTGTAAATTGTTCGATTGCAACAAAGCATTATGTATTGTTGCAAGAACTATTTTATTTTTGTTTTGTCCAGGGCAAGAATCTGAATACAAGATCAAAGATGTAATGGTACCTCGAGAATCCACATTCTCTATGTATTTCTGTATAATAGTAGCAATTTCATTTGCGCCCCTCTTTGCTTCAGATTCTCCCCAGATAAAACAAAACCATTCCTTGTGATGCTTTCATAAAAACATAAATTATAAACAGCATACTTTCTAGAATAAAATAGTAACATGTTATTGCCATGAGGCGTATTGAGAACTTTCTGGAGGTCAAAAGATGTGCACAGAATGGAAGGATTTTCTTTACCTAACTGTCGATGACATTCTAACCGCTTCTTTGATGCCTTCTTTTCCTCTAAATGATCTTGAAATTCGGCACAATCCTCTGGCTTCTGTCCTTCAAAACGTAGGCATTTTATGCATTTATCCTTCTTAGGCACATGAAACCCAATGTTAAAATCAGTAGTGAAATTTTGACGGAATACTTTTTCACTTACAACATCGACTCCTTTACTAACGAGGTCTTCTTTATAACAGCGGTATAATTTTTTTCTATTTTTAAATTCAACAGGCAGATATAGTTTTGTGCTATCCTTTCGGCAGTAGTGCGATGGTATTGCAGGTAACCTTTTGATAAAAGATTTTACTGATTCTTTGATTGCGTTAGATGTTTTGTTGGGGGGAATGCATTTTCCTCTTCCATCTTCTTTCGCCATACCAAGTTCCTGTGTTGTTAATGTATAATAAATGTATCTTTGAGTGACATCAAGAGTATTCATGAGGAACATTAAACAAACTTGTCGCCGACCCTCTCCATCATTTATGAAATAACAGAATGTGTTATTCCTGTAATTAGAGTCTTTGGATCTCTTCCTTTTTATGGATTGCTTAGAGGACATAGATATTATCCACTGCTTTTTTCTTTCCAGAGATAATTCCCAAAAATGTTTAAATATGGCACTCCTTTTTTCTGAGGTTATTTCTTGACACTTGTAGGGAGAGTTTTTTTCTAAGCAAGGATTCGGTTTCATATTTCTTTCTTTTACAATTGAACCATCTGCCTTAACATGTTGAACGCCTTTTGATCTAGCATCCTTTCGTACCTTTTTCTTATTTGTTCTTTTCTTTTTTAATCCTGCATCTCCCACTTTTCCATCTTTTATGCTTGTTTTCTTTTTCTTCGATGGTACTTGATCATCTTGATCACTTGAAGAGTCGTCTGTTTCTCTCCACGACGTTTAGTCCCAGGCAAAATCGTCATCTTCACTTAAAAAATCAACGTAGCTTTTTTTCACTCCAACCCGTTTGTTTTTTTTTCCGTATTGGATTATCATCCGCTGTTTGAATTAGTTGTACATTGTCATCCAAATTATCATCTTCTAAAGATTTTCTCAATATATCCATATCTTTTTCAGGTATGATATCGGTAATAGTTGGTTGAAGGCTGTCGTTACTAATGGTTCTTTCTATTTCCGTTACTTCAGGTTTGTCTATTTCTTCTTGATACTAAAAGAAAATTTAAATGTTATTGACATAAATAGTCAGCATTAAATGTTGCATCGTACTAAGTATTATTGTAAATGCGAAAATTTATGAGGGTAGCTAGATAAATGGATGTTTGTTGCTCTTTTATGTAAAAACGATTGATAAGATTTTGTTAAAGCTTAACAAAATCAAAATAACACGCAGTATACTTTTTATTACGTTACTAATTTAAAAAAAAAAGAAATTTTACCTCTCGTTCCACTTCAATCGTTACTTCGTTAATATTTACATCACGGTCATTCAAATCATCAGGTATATTTTCATCTGTCATGTTTGTCTGAAATAAGTAAAATAAAAAATACTTTATAACTATGTTAGTGTAAGTACTTATAATAAATGGCTACTATTACAAGCATGACAAATATAAAAAAATACACCTACCACCTCATCCACAGTATTCCACAGTACTGCGCGTCACGTCACTCCTCGATGCACTCTGGAGTTCGACTGAAGCGCCTGCGCGCGGCAGTCCGGTTGAAAGATCACGATTTTTAACTCCCGGGAGATGAAATAAATATGGTATCATGCGACATGAATGAAATGTATCATATTAAAATTTAATGATTGAAAGACCTTTTTTTTTTTTTTTTTTTTTTTAGAACTGACTATACTGTTAGCCTTAGGGGCCCTAAAGCCGCTGCGGCTTTTACAGCTTCACCGGACTTGGGGGCGAGCGCAGAGGGCACTCAGCCGCGAAAGTTTTGTGGACGACTCGCACGAGGGTGCCAAAGTGGCCGGACCTCGGCTCGGGCGGTCGTCGCGTTCGCAAATGGGTCGCGATCTAATCGAATCCCTACACCTACGATTCGAGCTAACTAAATATACACATAGGCATGTTCCCTTCCTCCTGGGAGGAAGGAAGGAACCATGCGTATGTGTATTCAGTAATCGGAATGTTTCTACACTAACTAGCGCTAACTAACTAGCGTAAAAAAAGAAAAAAAAAGGTCCCTCACAGAACCTATGTACCTGTGTGGTGTGCACGTGTGTATGTTCATACGTGTGTAGTGTTGTATGTAGGTAGCTAAGTGATGCACGTACAGTGTCACTTGTATCGCGCGGGCGGTTGCCTGACCCAAGGGTTTCACACCGAGGAACGGACCTAGGCTTGGGTTACCGCTAGAGAGGGTGGACGTGACGGGTGTGCTGGAGCGAAATTGACCGCCCGCCCTCTGCGGAGAGAACGGTGGTTACGCGGGCGTGGGCGCTGGCACGCTCTGTTTGGAGAGACGGATGTGTAATATTTATTCGAATTTTCGATGTGATCGTCGGGATCAATAAAAATATTGCGCGGCCGGCGTTTGCACCGGATGTCCGTGGGTGCCGGAACATAAGTGGCGGCTGTTTTTATTAACGGATTCGCGTGGTTCGACGCGGTGTCGAAATACGAACGGGAGAGCTGTTTAACGTAGGCATGTATCGAAGGAAGCTCCATATCTCTATGGAGATCTACGCTTCGAACATACCACGGGGCCCCGGTGAGACGATAGAGGAACCTATTCTGTATCGATTGTAACCGTTTGAAACTCGACTCGGACATATGTGCGAACACAGCGCAACTGTATGTCAAAATTGGTCGAATACACGTCTTGTAGAGCGTGAGCTTATGTCGCGTGGACATTTTACTCACCGAACACAACAGAGGATGCAACCGGCCCAGGACCCACGCGGCCCTGTTCCTAACCTTACGGATGTGGGGTCTAAAAGAGAGCCTACTATCTAGGGTTACCCCTAGATATTTGGTCTCTCTTACATAAGGAATCGGATTATCGTAGAGCTTAACAGGTTTAAGCTTCCACGGTATCTGTGACGAATCCGCATCGAAGAGCATCGCGGCGCTCTTCGAGGGATTAACGGCTATTCGCCACTCGTTAAACCACTTCCCGAGAGTGGTCACGGCGCGTTGGACTTTGTGTCTGAGGTTGGATCTATTCCTATCTGAGGCATATATGACTGTATCGTCAGCGTATAGCCCTACCTCGACCTCCGGGAGTCGAGGTAGGTCACTGACGTACAGGTTAAATAGGCTAGGAGCCAGGATCGAACCTTGGGGAACGCCTGAGCGTATTGGACGGGGCGTGGACAATTCACCTTCCACTCTATAGCGGAAGGTGCGATCTGTTAGATAATCGCGAATTATTTTGATTAACCTATCGGGGACTTCAAAGCGGTACAACTTGTAAATCAATCCCTCGTGCCAGACCTTATCAAAGGCCTTGGCCACGTCGAAAAAGACCGCAAGTGTACGACGGGGTTTATATAGTTCAGCAAAATTAAATGCAACGTGCTCCGTGAGGCGGTGCACTTGATGAGTGCAAGAATATCTAGCAGGGAAACCGAATTGCTCAGGCGGATAGAGGTCTTTCTCCTCTATTACTGGCTTGAGACGGTTCAGAAGGATCCGCTCGTAAATTTTCCCTAACGTATTTAGGAGACTGATCGGGCGATAGCTGTCGGGAAGCGACGCGCTCTTGCCGGGCTTACGGATAACTATGACTATGGCCTTTTTCCAGGCGGCTGGAAAATGGCAGTGGGCTATGGCTACATTGAAGATGCAGACCAATAGAGCTATGAGGCGATCCGGAAGAAGCCTAAGTACTTCATTCCTGATCCCGTCGGGACCTGGTGCTTTTCTAAGCTTAAGGCTTTTTATAATGGAAAGAACCTCCTCAGACGTGACTGGGGATAGGGAGTCTGTCGCGGGGAGCTTATCCAGCTCCCGCACGCATCCATCGATACCCTCGACCCGGTCGGTATTTGCATCGACACTGTTCGGAGAGCACTGGCTCTCCAAACAAGTGGCGAGGCACTCCGCCTTGTCGCTGCTATCGAAGGCGAGTGGTATACCGGGACCCCTCTCGAGGGGGGGCATAAGATAAGAAGCCTCTATTTTGAGGCTGTGAGCTAGTTTCCAGTAAGCCAGATGCGACGGCCTTAGCCCTTCGACGAGGGCGTCCCATCTGTGACTTCTGAGTTCTAATATGCGAGCTCTAACCGCTCTCTGAAGCGCGCGTAAGCGTGCGCGGTTTTCCTCGGTAGGATAGTGGTCGTGCGCACGAGTCGCCGCGTTCTTTTCCGTCAACAACGCCCGCACGTCGGCAGGGAGTACGAAGCGGCGATCGCTCGCCTCTTCGACCTCTCTCGAGGCCTCTCCGATGCCGACCTGCAGGTGGTCGACCAGGGAATCAATCGCGAGATCTACATCCGCAACGGACCCCAATACGTCCGGGATCCTATCTAAACTGGACGAGGACGGCCTGTCCGCAAGATAATGTTTTAACTTAGCATAGTCAACCACTTGGACCGAAGGAGGGCTAGAGTCGTCTGGTTGACCTAGCTGCATGATGACCGGACGGTGGTCGGAGTCGAGCTCGTGTACGACTCGAATGAGTCGTAACCGAAGCGCGATACCTTTAATGAGAGCTATATCAAGCACTGTCGGCATACAGTTGTCTTGAAAGTGGGTGGGAGTGGGTGGCGCTATGACATCAAAGTTTAGCACGTTCGTTAACTCTTCGAGTTTAACCCCATTACTGGAGTCTCTCCAATTGTTAAACGAAGTGTGTCCACAATTGAGGTCACCCGCTATAATGACCGATTCACCGAGCGAAAGTAGCTTTTCTAGGTCAGACCTGAGAGGCTCTTTCCTCGGCGAGAGATAAACTGAAACTAACGTTATGGACGGGTGGTCGGTCATTCCTAGTCTACACACGGATACTTCCATATTGGTAAGTATCGGAGGATCTACCGGCGTACAATATAACGATCTTTTGTAATAAATGAGAGTGCCGCCCCCGCGGCCGGCCCGGTCATTCCTTACAATATTGTAGTTCGCGATTTTTGGATCACGTTTAGCACGCTTTAAGAGCGTCTCCTGCACTAAAAGAACATCTACTTGGTGATCTTTAAGAAAGGTCGCGACGAGATCACGCTGCGGAAGTAGGCTTCGCGCGTTAAAAAATGAAAGATTTAACGCTTTCGGTTTAAACTTAGCCATTGAAAGGCCCTAATTTTTATTACTCGCCTCGCGGTCGAGACGTTGCAGTGTCTCTACGAGGCGGGGGAACGCGCAAGCGGTCTTGATGAGACCGAAGCGCTCCAAATGGTCATTGTAATCGATGAGCTCGCGGATATCGTGCTCGCGGGTGAGCAGTATCATTAAGTCGTTACTATTAACGACAGTGTTAGCGGGCGCGCGGGGCACGGGAATATCCATAGCCATAAGGGGCTGTGGATTGGGGCGGCGGGGGCCCCATGCGTTCTGCGATGAACGCACGGGTTGCGGTTGCACCGCGCGGGGTGCGGAGGGGCCGGCGGCGGCCGGGAGCTGGCGCGGGACCGGCAGCGCGGGAAATTCCCCTGACGCCAGCAGGGGTTGCGCTTTGATGGCTGAGGCGGGGGGCGCCACCCGGGGGGCCGCCTGCCTCTGTGTGCGTGGCCGCGTAGTACGCGGGGCCTTGGGGCAACCGCGATAATTCGCGGGATGCCCCTCCTCCCCGCATAACACGCAGCTCGGGGGGACGACGGAGTCACGCTCGCGCGTGCACTCCCGGGTCGGGTGGTTCTCTCGGCACTTTACGCACCGCGGGCGAGAATGACAATTACGGGCAGCGTGCCCGTACAGCTGGCAGTTGTGGCACTGCGCAGGCTGGTGATTTTTGTATGGGGGCTCCACGTTTATGCCGGAGAGCCCACACACTGATTCGAGTTGGAAAATGGCCTTTCCCTCGGGGGAAAGGTCCAGTATGGCCACTACCATTTGCAGTGGCCTCTTATCCTTGCTGTACATCCGGTGTACTTCCCGGATAGGATAACTTTGCTCCTTGAGCGAGGAGCACACCTCCGACGGGTCGAGCTCCACCGGAATGCGGCGGATGACCACTCGGAGGACGCGCTCCTCCGCGAGAGAGTAGGTGTAGAATTGCAGACCTTTCTGCCGGAGGAGGGTGGTGAGTTTACGGTGAGTTTCCGAAGAACTCACCGAAATGGAAATCCCGTTTACTATATTCCGGGCCTTATGGTATTCGAGTTTGAGTCTGCGCATCTCGTTGCAGACTCCCATCCAGGCCGCCTTGTCCCGGATGATTATCGGAGGTGGGGCAAGCTCTTTTTTCCCGCCGGCGGGCGCGGGGTGCTGGGAGGACGCGGGGGCGACGGCGCCCTTGACTGCCTTGACTTTTACTTTTGGCGCCGGTTGAGCAGTCGGACTGCTACGCGCCGTTCGCTTACGCGACGCTACGACGGTGAAGCCGTCATTCTCGGTATCCATCTCCGGAGATGCATCCGGACTCGCGAGCGAATCTAGTTCGACCGGAAGGGCCGAAAAAGAATTTTTTGTTTTTAACGCGGTTTCCGAAGAACGCGCGGGGCGGGCGTTCGGACAGTTTTTCTCCGGCCTAGTTTGAGATCGCGAGTTACGCGGCCCTCGCCTGACGGAGGCGGGGCTTGACCCGCGCGATTGGGTAGTCGGGACAGGGGGCGTGGCCGTAGACGTGGCCACGGCCCCGGATGACGCGGCGGACGGACGCGCAGCGCTGCGCGTGAGACGTTTGGGCGCGGCGCCGACTGGCGCGGCGCCAGTCGGTATAACGGTCGCGGCCGTGACGTCATCGGCCGCCTTGCTACCTGTAGCGGCCTCATGACGGGGCGCGGTCGCAGCGGTGCGACGCACACAAGCGTTTTCAGGTAGATTACGGTATTCCTCGTCTAAAGAGGGACACCGCAATACCACGAAGTTTTGGTAGCGTTGGAATTGGAATTCCAACGCTTTCATTCTGGCCTGTAACTTGCCTATGCAAGCGGCCAGATCGGTGACGTTGTTTGCCATGGCGGCAGAAGGGGGAGGACACTGGGACATTTAATTTATTATTTTTAATTCAAAGGCCTCCCTGCCTTAGGGGCAGGGGGGTGCGCCAAAAATTTAAAAAGACTATCGGAGTCGGCAAGAGACCTGTGGTCAAGGTGCAATAACACACAGGAAGGACCTATCAACCCTAAGGAGCCCTAACAAGCCCGGGGCTGAGGACGCAGACCGGTAATTAAACCGGGCTAGGCCCAAACAGGTTCCCGGGGATGGAGTGTGCAGGATCGGAGGGTTTGGCAGGAGACACCTGGGGCAAGATTATGCGATAACCGCAAAGGCCTAGATTCCCAGGCCCGTCCGAGTCTGGCTGTTTGCCTCTGAAGGAGACAACCAGCGGGCTGCTCGGGTCACGCCCCGCTCACTTTGGTTAGCACCGTCAGGTATCCAGTGAGCGACCACAAAACCGTGGATTTACAAAAAAAAAAACAAACAAGTCGCACCGAAAAGTGCGGTTTACCGCGCGAGCGTTAGACACTTGTTGATGTACGATGAGTATTACATACAACAATATATTCGAAATAAAAATTTCAAAGATACGATCGTAATAGTATGGTCACGTGATGGTCGAGAGCACAAACGGAGCGACACGTCCGTTCGCGATCAAGACCAAATCGGAACTCTCGATTGAAAGACCGACCCGTATTTTTATTTATACCGAAAAAATGTTTCATATTGCATTACTTCATTTTATTGTCTGTATTAAGCGACATGCATTTAATAAAATAATAGGACCAAAATGTTTTAACGGCTAAGCAAAATATCTGAAACAAAAGAACTACTTGATTTAAGTAGCACCCTGCATGGAAAATAGATGCAGCTGAAAGAGCTTAAGCGACACTCCATGTCGTATTTGGGTGACGGACAAATGGTTTAAGAGACATCACACCATGTAATTGGTAGAAGTCAAAATGATTTAAGTTACTGCTTAATAAAAAATTGAAACAGGAAACACGCTTTAACTCTTATTGGATTATTTTTCTGAGAAAAGGTAACTGGTTTATGTCTCTTCTCTTAATATCATTGTATGGTTTAAGTACATTACTAAAAAAAAAAAAAAAAAAAAAAATCAAAATCAACATTGGATAATACACTGCCACTTTGGAAACAACCCAAAAATAGTATTGTTTCAAACGCCAAAAAAGTGCTCTGATTTTAATAAATCCGGCATCATTCGACGGAGAAAAATTCTCTGATTCCGTATATGTATATAACTCAATATCACCCTAGATGTCGCTTAAACCAAATAGCCTTTCACCCCTCGATATATAGGTATGATTTTCATGACATGAAAGCTTATTCTGTGATAAAATCGAAACCGTGACCTCTCAGATCATTTTTAAGGGCCAAGAGACCTATATAATGAATAAATGTACCTTTAAATGAGTTATTGGTTGTATACACTTCTTCAGTAATATGACTAGGAAAGTGTAAGCGAGATAGATATTCTAATATTTATCTTTTGTTACATACGACTATAGGTAAATCAGGTTAGAGGCGGTTTTAGGTTTATTAGGAGTCTAATAAACACACCGAATAAAACCGGAATAAACCAGTTCGCGCTAGCTACCACGTGCCTCGAACTCTAAATACTAACGTACGATATACACTATTTACATTGTTTAGTTTGTGAACTACTACAAACGCAAAAACGTCTCCAAGTTGTTTAGGCTGTAGATGCATTTGACAGACTTTGCACATTAGACAATTTGCCGTTCCCCGTCTGTATAATTAATGATTCAATCAAGATTTCATTGGTTTAAATATCTAAACAGATTTTAACAACTAGATATTTAGAAAATATTCGTTATAAAAAGAAGTTTTCAAAAATTCCGACAAGTGTTAGATTGGATGAAAGATGATATTTTAAACGGATGATCGATGGTCAGTGGGGATGACCGGGATGGATTGCTGTTACAGCGTTGAATGTTCTTTCTTCATTTTAATATATTTTAGTACGATACGAACTTTTGTTCAACATTCACAAATTCAAGCTTTGGAATGAAGTTGCTTAGCACGGCATGCGGTAGGTGTTGACTTGTAGAAATCGTCACGTAAGGAAAAAGCGTTATCTCTCTTTCTCTCTCTATCTCCAAGAGGGAATGATACTTTTTCGTGATTTTATACTTTTTACAGTTAAAAAAGTAAAAAACAAATTTATACAATAATGGTATAAGTTTGTGGAGTGATGAAAAGTTGCTTATATCGGAGAAAATTCAAAAATAATAACTTTTGGCAATATTATGAAAATTAACGTTCTTGCTACCTGGGTGCCACAATAATTTTACGTTTTTCGACGGACACCTTTTCATACATAGAGATGGTACTTGTGATCTGAACTCTCCATTTTCACGTGGCACAGAACGTTAGTGGTATTCGAAAATTATAAAACTATGGATAAAAATAATCTATGGATATGGATGGATATGGGTTATTACATTTACAACAATATTATAAAGAAAAAAGAATTCATTTTTTGTTTGTAATGGATAAACTCAAAAACTACTGGACCGATTATAAAAATTCTTTCACCAATATAAAGCTACAATATCAGCGAGTTACATAGGCTATATTATAATTTAAAAATTAATTTATTCCTCATAAAAATGTCGATAGTTTTACACAAAGTATTAAAAAATTCCCTACACGAGTGCGTGGGCGATATTTTTCGCATAAAATTAACACGGGAACAATATTTAGTTCAGAAACTGGTCAGACACTTCGTCAAATCAGTCTAAAACGAATGCTATGATTATAAGCTAATACAAGTAAATTAGATTTTGACGAGGGTATGGCATGTCTGTAATACTACGAGAGAATATAGCCCCTTATTATATTTAGATATTTTGTAATGTGAGCCGATATGGAAATTTTCGTGTTTTGTTTCACTTCGCAGTTATATAATGTAATTTTTTTATCAATCCATTTTGATCCTTGTTGGTGAATGGGATAAAGTTGATATCTGTTTAAGCAGATTGTAGTATACAAAGCCTTTTGATCTTTGTATTTGGCTAAAGTAAATATAATCTACCTTTGCCTATTAGAGTTGTAAAGTATATTTAGATACGACATTATATGTAGGAAAACACTTTGTTGTATATATGTATACAATCTATGTACCAAGGCGAGTTTAATGCTTTAATGCCATTTATTCCAAACTTGCGCTTTCTCCGTGGCATCATTCGCATCATAGTTGATTTATGTCCTATTATATGTGTCTGGCTAGTAAATATTGTTACTTATATTATACAAACTTTAACACCTTTAGGTACTGAATTGGAATTCGTCTTTTTATTTTTTAAGTAAACTACTAAATAACAATTTTCATAGACCGATATTCAAACATTTGGTTTTCATACAAACTTTCATACCCTTTATCATCACCTTAGGGGTTGACCTTCTGAAAAACCTTCTTTAGTGTTCATCTACATTTTCACTTTCCTAGCTCCAATTTGATCTGTGCGTTGATATTTCAGTCAGTAGATCTGTCAGATATCCTGAAACAGTGTAGTAAATATAAAACAGATAGTACGTCAAAATGTCCAAATTATTTAACAGCTAAAACGGGACAATTATAATTAACAACTATATTCATTTGTTTCAAAAAAGTAAAATCAAAAATATTTTATGCATTTTAAGCCTCAACAAGGCACTTATGAATTTCAAAACATTACTTACTACCAGTTACTAACACTTTCCAGTAATTGAGAAAAGCTGGCAAGAAACTCGATGGAGTTTATAAATAAATAAAAAAATAAAAACTGTGTTTACTTATATAAGTCTTAGTGCATATACACTATACAGACATCACTATCATTTACGTAATGGGAATGAATACCTTTAATATCTATAATACCTTTTCGAAAATAAAAAGTTTATTGTAGAACCCAATTAAGTTTTATAAATATACACGTTATACTCTCACTAAAAGGAATTTGAAAACGTTACAAATTTTGTTTATCAGCATGTTGAAACAAAAGAAATAGGAAATTACAGCGTAAGGCAGAAACTCTGTTTTAAAAAAAAAGAACAAAAGTTTCTTCTCGCTCAAGCCCGTATCAAGTCGAAGGTGAACTGAGGGCAATTGCCTACCATTCACGATGCCATGTAAAGTGCGTCAAAGCCGATCTACCTATAAAATATCATTCGTGGAGAGACAATTACCTAAAAAAACTTTTATTTGTCTTACTAAGTCTAAAAGTTGGAATGACAATTTTATGTTTATTTCCAGTATTGAAATTTTTCCATTTTTCTTCTTCTTGATATGGCTTCGCAAAAAGTGCTTGTCATTGTCAAAGCATTCGTAATATTTTGTAATATTCAAAATGGGTCCAACAAGATGGTGGCTCCCTTGTTAGGACTGTCTAGGGAATTCGTGTGACATTCCAAAATGCATGTTTTTAGTTTATATTTATAACCCAAAATACCATTAATATTAAAAATAATATATAGTCAAAGATACTGAGTTAGTGAATTAAAATAAAAAAAACTGCAATATTGTTACAAGTTTTATATTGATTTATGCATAGGAAATATAATGGATTTGAATAAGCAAACGAAACAGCAACAAGTGACGTGTTCGTTTGTATAGAATTCAATATTGCACTTTATATCAAATTATTGATAGTGTACACATATTTACCTGAAGAAATCAGTAATTAAGAGTTTTTTTGTCGTTGTAGGTACCGTATATACTTTCATATGCATTTAGTAAAAAGCTGTTATTTTGACACTCTAAAGAACAGAGCAGTAGGTAACCATGACTGTCAAGCGATATAAAAAGCAGTAGGCAATTACGGGAGTGAAAATAACGGTACGCTATGCGGCTGCGTTGGTGGCGACGGTGACCAGTTCTGTAAGGAAACTTATTTTTCTTTTTTACGCTAGTTAGTGTATGTAGACCATAATTCAGATCACTAAATACTTACTTAAACACATGTTCAGTCTATCCTCCCCTTCCTCCCAGGAGGCAGGGACATGTATATATGTATATGTTAGTTTAGCTCGAATTTTACGGAGAGGGAGTTAGTCAGATCGCGACTTCTTTGCAATCGCGGCAACAGCCCAAGCCGAGGTCCGGCCACTTTGTCAACCTATCGGCGCTGGTTGCCCACGTTTTTGTGGCTGAGTGCCTTAAGCGCTCGTCCCCAAGCCCGGTAAAGCTGTAAAAGCCACCAGCGGCTCTGTTATTGGATAGGGCCCCTCAGGCTAACAGCAAGGTCAGATCGAAAAAAAAAAAAAAAGATAATTTAATAGATCAAAAAAAATTAACTCGAATGAAACCGCGGGGCACAGTTAGTAATAATTATAACTTCAATTCATTTGACTATACCAGAGGTAAGATAATTCTCGAAGTCTTCTGATCTAATGTTTAGTTAAAAATAATCAACAGTATAATTTCCATACATTTGAGCTTCATAAATGGTTATTATCCTATGTTTTTCGAGCGTATGTATGTATGTCTGTTTCTTTAGTACGCTCTGTATCAGTATTAAAAAGCAATAGTAAGACACATTTTTATTGAAGTTTTTTTTGTTGATAATCATACGATTAACTAATAAATACGATAATTAACCACATTGCTCTACGCAAAAAAAACTTAATGAACCGTCATCAAAATAATAAGTGATTAATCGCTAGCAGTAAGACTGTGTGTCTGTGAAATCTGCGCGCCACCAATTAGTGGAGCTTAGTACTTATCCGCACGAAACAAGCTGAAAATAACTACGACGCCATGTGAATCAGCAAACACCCTGTACGAGGATTAGTGAATGCGTGAATTTATTTTAATTACGTGTTCCAGTTCAAACACACGTATTTGTTATGTTATAATCGGATTCATTATTTTAATTTCAATACAAACGTATTTATGTAAAATGTTACATGATTTTAATCAATTGAAATCTTTGTGATTATGATACACATTTGTATCAGGGGTGAAAATATTTTGTTTTAGTGTTGGATAGCCCATTTATCGATATCACGCCACGAACAATAGGAGCGGAGCATCAATGAAAAATGTTTCCAAAACGGAGGTACCTAATTTATTCCTTTTGAGAGCTTCCACTGCGTGCGCTGTGTTGAATGGATAAAGTTACGCTACAATCGCGTGTAATAAAATTATTAATTTTAAAAAGTTTAAAAAAATGTCCGCGAGATCATATGGGTATCTTTTAAGGTTTACTCAATATAACCTTTTTTATGGTAATAAAATTTGTTCTAAAATAATGAATTATTTGCGATGGAATATTCATGGTTTTAATCCTAATCGAAATAAATTGGCCCTTTATAGTAATTGATATATATGAATATCTTAGGAGATATCACAGTTTTAAAATAACTCTGCAGCTAAATAATGAATAAAGTTCAAAATAATAATATGGGAGACGGGCGGTACCTATAATACAGTGCCTACGACGCACTTTCTCTAACCCTTTCTCTCTCTCTCTCTCTCTTACATAATTCAGACGCAGTTACGCGGGTCAGCTAATATAATTATTACGGATTGAATTAACTGAATAGAATTCAGAAAGCAGTTTCTTTACTGAGATAGATACCCAAAGACGAGCTGTCAAATCAGTCTTCTTTATTGATATTTATTTGGGTTTTCTGGTATTTAATATAATAATTTTCAGACATGTCCACGTTCTACGATAAGTTTTAACTTGTATTTTTTTTCTGAATTTTTAGTAGTTTTTTTTTATTTCTTGGATCGCTGTAATCGATATATTTTGATATTTTTTCCGTAACGTTAATCTTAAAGACATTTCTATGTATCTTTCTATATCTTTAAATTCTACTACTACTAGTTGTTATATTTTTTAGTTGTTCAGTTGTATTTTGTTGTTATCTACAAAGATGCTGGGTGTACGCATTCTAATCCCAAAAGGCGATACAAGATTTAGGATCCAATAGCATGATAAGGACATTTGAAGAAAATCATAATTATTTTTTAATCGATCTAATAATACTAGCGATCGCCCTAAGCTCGAAATTCGACCAGCCACTTTTTGATCATAGACTATTTTCTGTTAGACATTTGCAGTATTCATGATCCTAACCAATGAGTATTATCTACATCACTTGCTGTTACTTTTCGTTAAGTGACAATGTCAATATTTTGAGGGGTCTGTAGCGACATCTACATAGCGACACATAGCGACATCTATCGAGCCACATAAGACGCATCCTACTATCCTACATCGCGCTATAGAAATTAACTCTTCAATTGAGTATATATACAAGAACCCGACTACAACCGTTGGGCTCGGTGTGAAACCCTTGGGTCAGGCAACCGCCCGCGCGATACAAGTGACACTGTACGTGCATCACTTAGCTACCTACATACAACACTACACACGTATGAACATACACACGTGCACACCACACAGGTACATAGGTTCTGTGAGGGACCTTTTTTTTTCTTTTTTTACGCTAGTTAGTGTAGAAACATTCCGATTACTGAATACACATACGCATGGTTCCTTCCTTCCTCCCAGGAGGAAGGGAACATGCCTATGTGTATATTTAGTTAGCTCGAATCGTAGGTGTAGGGATTCGATTAGATCGCGACCCATTTGCGAACGCGACGACCGCCCGAGCCGAGGTCCGGCCACTTTGGCACCCTCGTGCGAGTCGTCCACAAAACTTTCGCGGCTGAGTGCCCTTTGCGCTCGCCCCCAAGTCCGGTGAAGCTGTAAAAGCCGCAGCGGCTTTAGGGCCCCTAAGGCTAACAGTGTAGTCAGTTCTAAAAAAAAAAAAAAAAATACAACCGTTGGGGCTCAAGTCCGGTGGAGCTGTAAAAGCCGCAGCGGCTTTAGGGCCCCTAAGGCTAACAGTGTAGTCAGTTCAAAAAAGAAAACCGTTGGGCAGCTGCCCGCCAGACATAACACCCGTCTTGTCGGAGGATCCTCCGTTTGCAATAGTTCTTCTACAGGTCTAAGTTCAATGGCATTTGTCGGGTCTAGAATTCGCAGTATTAATTTATTTAATTGAATATATTAGTAACAGATATTATAAATAAATTTTAGCTTTCTGTATTCCTTCTCCATATAAACTTTAACCATGCTAAATCTCACAGTCTTTCGTGCACGCAATACGCTTTAAAAAGGGGTAGAAAGCTTTTGCTTGACGTATTAATATATAGATGGACATAAAAAACTTTAATGACATTCTTTAGATCGTACTTTGGCTACAAATATAATATTACGAACGAAATGCGGTATTTAAGTAAAAAAAAATATTTAGAAGCCACATGATTTAGATGAAGTTTTTGAAGTCACGCCAAGTAATATCTAGTTTTCTGAAGCCGGTGTGAACGTTTTGCCGGCCGTATTTTCCTTTGCTGACATTTAAAGGTATTCGTTGAATAAAAATAAATATTAATGTCGCGAGTATTTATCGAATGCTTAATAAATTTGGAAATATAGGATCGTTGAATTTGAATTTATATTTTGCTCATTTCGGTTGTAGTTTCGAGTTCCAGTAGGGTCAATTTAATTTATATAGTTCAGTCAACTGCGAGTTCGACCGTAGACTGAGTAACCGACTAACTGGAGGAAAGGAGGAGACTAACGTTCTAGATCAAACATTTCAAACAGTCAAAGCCCTAATACAAATGAAGTTCGTAAGGCAAAAGGTATATGTTAAAGCTTTGATAGATTAATATATTGTATTGGAAATATTTTTCAATAAATTCTTTACCAATCATAATATGTGAAATATACTTTCTTTGCCAATCAGTTGTAAAATTTCCTACTTCTAAAAATTGAGAAACAAAATTTCATTTTCTTATCTATAGGATGCGTAGTATTCTGTTTTTGTTTTTAGCAATCAAATGTGAAATAGTATTGTTTAGAAATTCGATATGATTTTTTTGCTAATCAAATGCTAGCTAAACTCAGTTAGAGTCATCAACCATAAGAATGTTACAAATCACAAACGAACAGTGCTGTCACTAAAACTGTAGGTAAATCAAAGCATTTTTTCTGATATGCCAATCTTCGATAGATACAAAATTTATTTGGATGAGTTAATTACTCTCATCATGACCCAAAAAAGTAAGCCTCTTACCAACATGCAATAGTCTTGCTTGTAATGAAGCTTTTGTTCGATACAATAAGAACCTCAGAGCCTGCGAGCAAATAATCGGATTAGAGATAAAAATTTAACTATGAAGGGTCCAATTTATTAATATTTAATTCATTTAAAAATTAAAAAAATGGTAAATGTTACCGTGGATACTGGTATACTATATAAGGACAAGTAGTGTAATAAATTTACTTACAAAGACATATAGGAGTAAAAAGAAAAAAATGTGTGTTTGATAAGTGCAATAAAAATATTAGTTAATCTATTTACACACTAGCGGTCGCCCAATGGTCGACATTCGACCAGGTATTTTTGGATCATAGAATATTTTCTGTTTGATATTTGCAGTATGAACCTAACAATGAATATTATATCACTTGCTGTCTGTCACTTATCATTGAGTGACAATTGTCAATATTTTGGGGGGGTCTAAGTTCAATGGCACTGGTCGGTTTAGGATTCACAGTATTAACTTATTTAATTTAATATATTAGTAACAGATATTATAGATAAATTTTAGCTTTCTGCACTCCTCCATTATAAACTTTAACCATGCCAAATATCACAGTCTTTCCGTGCACGCAATACGTTTTATAAGGGGTAGAAAATTTTTGCTTCACGTATTAATACAATGTGTCCAGAAACTTAATATCGGTATTGTGTTAAGTTGCACGCGTAAAACCAAAAATCCGATTTGTATGCAATAAAAAAGTTTATTGTTAATTCATTAGCTATATCTATAGCTCTGGACCACTTATTATAGGAAAAGATGATGTTATCCATAAAGATGACGTTACGTTGCTGGCACTCTTCTAAACGGAAACGAAGATTGGCGATAACACGATTGACACCATAGCTATCAGAAAAAGACTGCATTTCTGACCTGATGTTTTGCTTTAACTGTTAGATTCGTCGGATTGTTCTGAGTAAACCTTACTTTTAAAATATCCCCATGCAAAATAGTCAAGCGGGCTAAGGTCGGGGCTTCATGAGGCCAGTTGATGTTACCCCTTCGCGAAATGACTTCACTCAGGGAATAATTGTTAACAACTTCCATAGTCATTGGAAGGTATGGAGAAGTACGATTTCCATCTGTGCTGGAACCGATAACATTCTTGTAGTTGAAACCTGCAAACTCCTGCAACTCTGGGACAAATAATTTCGCAACATATCGCAATAACGTCACTTTCACATAAATGCTAGGACCTCGTTGATCTTCATGAAAATAGGACCATTATGCCTTTAGCAGACATAATTGGCCCAAACAACGACCTGGGCTATGCAGATAGCTTCATGCTTTCGTCTCGGATTCTCCACTCGCAGTACCGATCAATTCTAGCTGTAGGTAACATGACCATCAGGCTTGAAAATGCTTCGACAATGAACAACCATGTTGTTAAAGTTGTTAAATCGCTGCAGCATTCTCGGTTCGCAATATTCGGTCGATTTAGCATAGTACCGTATCCTTCATTATCTGAATCTATGAATATTAATACGGCTTTTAGATGTAAGTCTTTCTTTAAAATCGAATGTAAAGACGATTTTTTGATGTTCAACGCTTGGCTTCGCTTTCGGATGGATAAAGACGGATTTTGACGAACCGACGCCTCAACTTCTTCAATTGTTTCTTCATTGCGAACTGAACGAGGACGACCAGAGTTTTGAATTTTAACTGTCGCACCTGTATTCTCGAACATCCTGATCCATTTCCTAATGCTATCGTCACTTGGCGCGTGGCGTGTACGATATTCCGCACGATAGAGACGTTGAGCAGTCACTATTGAATCACCATTACGATAATACGCTCGTACGCAAAATGTGCGATGCGTCCCCGAGTACTGTTCCATCGTGACTAAAACTCCACAAAATGGCGGACGCCACGAACCCCTCCCCGCACCCTTTAGACGCCCCGTTTTGAATATGGCGCGAAAACAAATACCCGATACCCTTTCTGGACACCTTGTATAATGATTATAAAACTTAATATCCGTTTGTGTTCTTTTGCACGCGTGAACCACGAATCCGATTTGGATGTTTTTTTAATTCATAGCTATATCTATAGCTCTGACCACTTTATAGGATATGTTTTGTTACATAAAGTGATGTATGAAATAAGCGGTAACGATAACAATGATTCAATTCAGAAAAAGACGCTTTTGTGGCGCTCAAATTCTTTATGCTGAGTAAACCATAAAATATCCACAAAAAGTCAGCAATATTCATAATATTAATCTTCTAAGTATCACTCACAATAAGAATTTCTATCTGGAAGTGGGAGAAGTACGATTTCCATGTGTGCTCGACCGACAACATTCTTGTAGTCCACGCGAACGGCTAGTTATTTATAACAATGATTTCACTAAATGGTAGGACCCGACAATTTTATCCAATTCGCCTATCATACCTAATTGGTCATAAACCCAACACAATAGCTCTCTTTTGGTTTGTCGCGTTGGATCATCTAGTGTAGGTACATCCATAGGCTTGCAGCTTGACAGCGACAACCAGCGAAGGATTGCTGATTTCTCGGTTGCTGCTGGTGGTTTTGGATTGTACTATGCTTATTATCTATCTATATATTAATACGTGAAGCAAAATCTTTCGGTACTATTTTAAGCGTATTGCACCCACGGAAGACACTGAGTTTTAGCATGGTTAAAGTTTATATGGAGAATATGTGCAGAAAGCTAAAATTTATCTATAATATCTGTTACTAATAATAGGTCTTTACCTATGATATTGCCGTTCTGCAGCACTGGCCATTTCAAATCAAAATAATTTTTGTTTGGCTAAGAATTCTAATTTCAAATTAATTTTGTTTTAAAAACATGGAATTCTTTTTCCAAAAGTAGTCATTTGTTTATTGATTAATGTTACATTTTCATCGTATTTCAATCTTTTTTGTCATCATGGATACGTTAAAAATTCGAGTAATTATGGAATATGAGTACCGTCGTGGCAGCAACGCGGCACAAGCGGCACGCAACATCAACTACGTTTACGGAGCTAACACTACAAACCAACGCACCACCTGTTATTGGTTTGCTCGCTTTCGTTCTGGGAATTTCGACCTGAAAAATGAACCTCGCGGTCATCCGAAGACTTTGGTCGACAACGACGAATTAAAGGCGATTGTGGAAGCAGGTGATACACAATCTATGGCTGAATTAGCAGCAGCTTTCGACGTTAGCGTCAAAACAATATTGGTCCATTTGCGTCAAATTGGCAAGGTAAAAAAGCTTGACAAATGGGTGCCCCACGAACTCAATGATCGCCAGCGTGAAGTACGCGTCGAGACGTGCCATGCACTGCTCAACAGACACACAAATGAAGGAATTTTGAACCGCATTGTTACCTGCGATGAAAAACGGATTCTGTTTGATAACTGCAAGCGCTCAGCAAGTTGGTTGGATCCTGGTTCAGCACCTAAACAATGCCCTAAACGAAAACTTACCCCTAGAAAAGTGATGGTCATTGTCTGGTGATCTAGCGCCGGTGTGATTCATCACAGCTTCTTACCAAACGGGGTGAGCATTACTGCAGATGTGTACTGTGAAGAACTGAACACAATTATGGAGAAGCTGGCAAATCGCCAACCAGCATTGGTCAATCGCTCGTCTCTGATGCTCCTGCACGACAACGCGCGACCTCATACTGCACAGCAGACGGTCTCCAAGTTGCAAGAACTGGCTTTGGAAGTTCTCCGTCATCCGCCTTACTCACCAGACCTTGCGCCTACAGACTACTACTTTTTCCAGAATTTGGATAACTCCTTGGCGGGAAAAAAATTCAATACCCGAGAGGCAGTACAAAATGCCTTTGAAGAATTTGTTGCCTCCCGTCCAGCTGATTTCTTTAAGAAGGGCATCAATAAACTGCCACTGCGCTGGCAAATATGCATTGATTGCATGGGTGATTACTTCGATTAATACAAAAAAAAAAATACATGAAAAAAATTCGTTGAAATTTTTTCATAGAAAACGGCAATTTTATAGGTAAAGACCTAATATATTCAATTAAATAAATTAATACTGCGAGTCCTAAAACGACCATTGCCATTGAACTCAGACCCCCAAAATACTGACAGCAAGTGAAGTAGATAATACTCATTGTTTATGAATACTGTAAGTGTCAAACAGAAAATAGTCTATGATCAAAAAATCCCTGGTCGTGTAATGTACCTGGATGTAACTCGTTTAACAATGAAAATCACAAAATCATACGCAAACTAGTTTTTGGTCTCGTCCTATTCAACATTTTGTCGATCTATATTATACAAAATCTACGTGTAAAATCTTATACGTACAAAACGAAATTATTTAAAACTGACTGAAGTTTTTATATCTTTTATCTGTACTACAAGCTCTAAACGAAATTACATTTGTGAAAATTTTATCAGTTAGTGATAAATGATAAGAAATAAGGAATTTATTACGCGCTTTATCCATGAATATTCAGCATAAAGCGAACACCTGGAAAAGAGCTTACTGTTCGACGCGCGTTTACAACGTGAACGTTTATTCTGGCGTTTACGAGCTCTGTTTCTATGTTTAGAGCGTTTTTTTACGAGCGAACGGAATTACGAGGACGTGGTGTAAAACAAAAGCGTTAGCGACTATTATACATTTTTTGTATATAATAATTATATTTCTTTACGTTACTGACTGCAAACCACATTGCAGCATGTAGTTGAACGAGAGGCAGTTGTTGGGCAGTACTAGCTGATATATAAATTATATCTTCATTTGTTCCTTGTTTTTTTAATGTTGTACTAGTTATGTCCCACGGTTTCACCCGTGTTAATTTTATACTACAAACATCGCCAACGCACCTATGTAGGGAATTTTTTATACTTTGTGTAAAACTATCGACATTTTTATGAGGAATAATTTTTTTTTAAATTATAATATAGCCTATGTTACTCTCGCTGATACTGTAGCTTTATATTGATCGAAGAATTTTTAAAATCGATCCAGTAGTATTTGTGTTTATCCATTACAAACAAAAAAAAAATCAAACATTATATCAAATCTTTCTTCTTTATAATATTGGCATAGATAAGCAATAAACGTCTTTTTGACGACTCACATTGATACAAGATACAAACTGACTTCTTCGTCTTCCTGTCCTTATATTACACTAGGTGGTGTGTCGGCACAGCACATCTTTTTCCACTCCAGCATATCACTAGCCATCTCTGCACTCACTTTTTGCACATGCAAGTCTCCTTAAGGCACCTTGTCCTCGCATTACCGCTTACTATCCCCATTGTCTTTTCCGCCCCATGACCTTTAGTCAGTAGTCAGTAGTAATTTTTCAGTCTCTGGTGCTACTTTCAGACTTGACGTCATATTCATTCCTTATTTTATCCATTCTTATCACTCCACACATCCATCTCAACATTGGCATCTTTGCTACATAGACTCATTTCCTCCACCGTTTTCGTAGCCCAGCACCCTGAATCATACAAAACGACAGGTCTTTTAATTGCCTTTACAATGCTTTATAGATTACCCCTTAAGAGTCCCCGATAATATTATCTGTGTTAATCTTCACTTGTATCTACAAATTAACTCAAAATCACTATTAAATATTGTAACACCATTAACTACGGTGAACTGCTTATAACTCAAACTACACCAGATCGCTGTGAATCAATATATATAGAGCCGGTCGGATCGGCAACATTCAATTTGAAACAGTAGTAAATTCTTGCTAATTGTTTCTTATAAGTATTTTTTTTTTCATAGCTAAAATTAGCACATATATACTTAATAATGTAATAAAATTTGTAAAAATGTTTTATTCGTGATTAGTGTCCTTTATAAATATACTAGCGCATTTCCTGCGGCTTCGCTCGCATCATAATCGAGCTATGTCCCATTGAAAATAAATAACTAAATATCAAATTTCATTAAACTATCTTCAAAAATAACGGATTTTCATACAAAAAATCATCCCCCTTTTCATTACATTTGGGCTTGAATTTTCGAAAATCCTTACTTAATGCTCACCTACAGTGTAAAGTCAATACGCATGTAAGTTTTAACAGTTCTAGCCCTGGGGCTACTACTAAACTAAACTACTGGTAATTTGGGCTGTGCGTTGATATGTCAGTCGACAGTCAGTTACTTATCCTTTGGTTAAAAATAGCACGTACAGACAGAACTTCAGATCTTATTAATGTAGATTATACTAAACTTAGACTTAATCTTTGTGGTACACGATTTCTACAGACTATCCAAAGAAATAAAATTTAAGGTATACAATTAGTCGCCACGTCGATAAATTCCCAGAATCGTGTCGTCTATAGTCGAAACTCGTTTAAAATTCGTCTGAACACTCCAATTATCCCCATTTCCATTCATGGCTCCGGTCTCGTTCAGTTTTTATTGTCAATCGTTTACCGCGTACCCTTATAATTCTCTTCTAAATATCTATCTATCGCGTTTGCTTTAGAGTTTGTCGTTTATGAAAGTCATTTTACGTTGAAAATTCGATTTATTTTTACTGTTCATTATTATACACGCACCGTAGAAGACTCATACCTATAAACCTATCACGGCTAAAGGATTTTCCTATCTCTATCTGTGATAAGATCTGTTTATGCAGATAGTATCCAATATGGATAAATATTGTCAGTATCTCGAAATGCAGCACCCCAAGGTGAATTATCTTGATGAGCAGATATCATGAGTCTTTTCATCGTAATAAAATCCAGATTTGAAAGAGAGTGATTGTGGACTGAGATTGAACGAGTTTATAGTCAAATATCTTCTTTACGACGATGATCAAGATTTACCTGCATCGTCAGGCTAAGGATTTGCAAGCGATAAATGAAGCTTTGGAAAGATATGCAATGAAAGTAAATGCAAAGAAGACGAAAGTTTTGGTGTTTGAAAAGGAAGAGAACATAACAGAAGCATGTATCCGGATTGATGACGATAAACTGGAGCAAGTAAGTGAGTTTGTATACTTGAGATCGATTTTTTTGCTAGGGATGGAAAGTGTGAGAGTGGTATAGGAAGGAGAGTAAATGCCGGTAATATGGTGATCGGAGCGTTGCACTCCTTTATGAGCAGACAGAGGTTTTCTACGACAGCTCGTTTGGTTGTACATAGAGGAGTATTGGTTCCAACACTCATGTACGGAAGTGAATGCGGAGTGTGACAGAAAAATTATGAAAGTATGAGATGCAGTAGAAATGAGAGCGCTAAGAGGTATATTAGGAGTGAAATTGAGTGACAAGATAGTAAATAGTGTGATAAGAAAACTTTGTGATGTGAAAGAAGATATAGGCACAAGGAAGGATGGTTTAAGCATGTTGAGAAGAGGAAAGAAAGAAGAATGGCTAAACAAATTTATAATGAGAGAGTGAATGGAAACATTGGAAAGGAAAGCCTTGACGAACGTTCCTCGATCAAATCGGGGACGTTCTGAAGAAAGGTTAGGTTAAGAGTACTCTAAGCCGACGAGCATGCGTTAAAAGATTGATGAATGTTGTAGATGCGAAAGATGTATGTCAAGATCGTAGCAAGTGGAAGGACGTGGTCTCTGCTTACCCCGTTTGAAAATAGGCGTTATTTATGTATGTACATGTGTGTATTCACTTATAGTGGCAGTCCTTATGGCTGCCACTGTTTTCTATATTGTATTGCTGCAAAGCGAAAGAGCTATGCCTAATGGCACATGAAGCATGGTACAATCCAAAAACAGCAACATCCATCGAGAGGTCGGCAATCCATACCGACCTACATGCCTCCCATCAGCTGGATAGGATATACATTAGCCTGATCACGAAACACGACAAACCAAAAGAAAGTCTTAAATCTGTCACTGTCTAGACACCGAACGAGTAACAGCGCGTCGTTTGGAAATATTCCGTATTTTATTGGTACCCTTATTCCGAATAGTACAACGGCTTTATTACATAGTGCATGGTGGTCTCGACGAAGTCGGGTACCTATAGATCCCTACCATCCCGCTTGATTACTAGGTTACCATACCGCTTGCTTTCTAGATTACCATCACGCTTTTTTACTTGATTACCGTCCCGCTCGATTACTAGATATACACTGGCTGATCCCAAAACGCGACATGCCTAAACGTGCCACTGTGATGGGTAGTTGCACTTGGTGTTTGGTAATCCCGACCCAGTTTAACGTTGTTGTCGTATTCTACCCCCTATTTACAGTAATTGGCAATAGGTTCCAGTAAACATATGTTTAAGTTTGATATCTTATTCTTGAAAAGTTATAAAATAGAATACATTCTTGGAATGTCATTCTTCTTGAGGCTTTTTTACTATAGTTAATAGTGGGGGTAAAGCGTGGAAAAGGTATCGATAACTTCTAAACTTGAGTAGTTACTTATCATTAATATTACCTTAATATTATCTTAATATTACCCTGAAACTTCGAACTCAACGGTTTTCCTACCGATATTAACATTAACATTATTAACCTAAATACCTGAGTGTATACAGAAGGAAAAAAACTAATAAAAACTTTTCACAGACTTCTGACAGATCGAGTTGGAAAAGTTAATTAAGTCACAGTTTGTAATACAACTCGTTTGACTTTGGACTTCGTTGAAATCGTTTTTCTATTTGTATATTTATTTTACTATTTGACATAATGATATTGAAAATAAAGAGATATACATATCATGATCCGTTGTATCGTATGGTGCATAGTGGTGCATTTAGACTTGTTCTATGTTGTAAGTAGCTTTTAGTAACTAACACCTGGCGAGAGTGATCAATGATTTCAGATTTAGACACAAGTGGTAATTACATTGATTTAGACAATACACCCTAACAGGTACTGAGAAAACAATCCAATATCAAAAACGAAAGATGCTGTGTCTGTTAACAGATTTTTTATGCCCTTTAAATATTCCTTTAATTATTATTAATAACTATTGATTTTGTGTAAAAGTTATTTAAGTAAAACTTCCTCAAAATTATTTGTCCCTTTCATAATTACTAATACATACATACATAAGATCCTGGCATACATCTTTCGCTTCTTCAACATTCGTTAATCTTTTCATGCATGCTAGTCGGTTTCGAGTACTCTTGACCTGACCTATCATCAGAACCTTTCTTTCTTTCTTTCTTAACTACCAATATCCCATTTAAAACCAGGTATTCATGAATGGGATATTATTACAATTTTTTTGATTATTGATGTGTAAGCTATTTATCCCAAGGAAATAGATGTTCCGATTTTTTTTCAGAACAATAAATAATATACTTTATTTTAACCAGAAGCTTTTTATTTTTCTCAAATACAGTTCATGAGCATATACTTCATGGCACCTCTCCCCTAACATTTATATTACCTATAAAGTATCTTCTTCGTATTTATTAACAACGTGTGTTTATAAACAATTATGCCAATGACACGTTGACATAATATTTTTGTAATCTTGCCGACTTCAAGCAATGTAAATAACAAAGTGGTGTCTTCCTTGTTAAATTAATTGTCCTGAGATTTTTTAAAACAACTCAGAATTCATGCTTCTAATTATTATTTATACTTACCACAGCTCCATTTTTCTCATTTTGTTTTGGCTGTAAAGCTTTCCAGGGATCTAGCAAACCAAAATAAAAAAGAATTACGACTATCTAAACATCTTGAATCGTGAATTATGGTTTTCAAATGAATTTCAACTTGAAAATTTTCCGAGAAACATTTCCAGTTTTGTTTTTTACATAAAAAAACCTAAGAAAAACCAAAGTATATCATGCAAAATACCACCAATATTACATAATATAGGGCCAGTTTTCATAGAAATTCATTTGCATATTATCCGATTTGTACAAACGCGGTCCGGTAAAAACTAGTATTTACCGGACACGGCCAACTTGATCCATGTTTATTACTGCAGTTGTTTGTTAACCTACTTAGATTCCAGTAAAATCTCTCTATAACTTGCTAAAAGACCTCGGCCTGTCGAGAACTGCAGTAAGTTCTATTTTAGAACGGCTATTTATAGCAGTATTAACAGGCTTTTACCAAATCTGGCTTGACACCGAAGGTATCACGGGAAGTCAAGGTGAGCGCTGATGTGCATCATAGGGGGGGCCTTAAACCTACACTTAGATCGCAAGTCCCGGGGGCTGCTCGTGTTCCCTCTGTCTGCCACACGATGGTTCCATTACCCACACGGTGAATCCATGGAATGCTAAGATGTTTGTCTCGTGTCTAGTATTAAATGATTTACATTTTACCTACCACAAAATAGTAAGCAATCTACATAAATAAATTTTGCTAGTCCTGTATAAATAGAACAGACGGTCTTCTTGATTTTAAATCACTCACACAAACGATAAAGGTCGAAATAATCCCTAGAACGAATTAAAATTCAGAGAACGAAAACTAATCTCAAATAGAAACGAATAATATCAAGTTATCTAGAATACGAAACCCATTGAAATACGCTATTGAATTTACATAATAAAGAGACGACTTTAATTGTCTTTTCGACTTTGAAACCAGACTTTAATTGACTTTAAAACTACAATTCGGTGAAACTTGTAATCGTGTAGCTATACGATCGACCGATGGCTTTGTTTAAGTCTTAAAAATGGAGATGAAATAGTATGGGTCGCCTATAACACAGGTGGTCGATGTTTACCGACGCGCGGGAGAACAAGCCAGCCGTCAGGTTTTGAAATATGGTGTAGAACAACACCCGCATACAAAGAATGAAATATGAGATGTTTCTATAGATTTTAAACGGTTTACGTTAGTGCGATTTACGTCTGCAAATAATACATAAACATAAGTCATTTTGAATTTAAAATGTTTTCTTAATAGTTTAAAATAAAATAAAAAACTCTACAGCAACCATATGTTCAAGCATCCACCCTTTATAAGTGTACTACGCAGTACAATATGCTGTTCAATGATATTGACATTTTCAAACTAAGTCGAATGCAGTTTCTTCAGTAGGTCTCTCATAGGTTAGTTCAGGAGTAATTATGGGAAACCTAAAATACCTTCATAATAATCACACAAACACACACGTGTATATGCACACACATACACACATAACTTAATAAACATTTATTTAAATACATTCATTCATAGCATTAATTCATACACACTTATCGTTATCGTTGGGTATATTTATAATATGTAATATGTAATTGGCTCTTTAGAATTATATTCTAATTATTTTAGACGATAACGGGGGCGGGTTATGTAGCTGGCATGGGAAACGCGTAAAATTGAATGACGTAGGTGCGCAGGTACACTAAAATAAACAGTACCACATCTTCGTACAGACTGCCGAAACGAGCGCGACGTACTTTAAAATCTTGGTAAACTTGTTTATGCTGTGATATATTTTGGTAAAAAGATTAGATAACATACTAACACACCTGTATCATGTTTTAGGTCCCATATAATAGGGGGCGAGCCTATTGCCATTAATCGGGCACAAAACCAAACTCCGAGCTACTACTAAGAATTTCATAGAAAAATCCAAAAACATTTTGCTCGAACTGGGAATCGAACCCAATGATATTATCATGCCTATTTGTCTACCGAGTGGCTGTAGGTAATTATTTCAAGAATACTGCAAAAACAACATACTGTCTATTTTAGTATACTATGTAGGATACATCTATACAACAAATAAAATTGAAGTGTCTGTTTGTAATGCCAAAATAACAGCTTTTTACTAAATGCATATGAAAATATATACGATACCTATAACAAAAACCCATTTTTTAAATTTTTGTCTGTCTGTCGTTTTGTTTCGGGTAATCTCCGAAAGGGTTGGACCGATTTTGACAGGACTTTCACTGGTAGATAGCTGATTTTATAGAGAGTAACTTAGGCTACATTTATTTTAGAAAAAGCATTAGTTTTCCGCAAAAATAAAAAACTGATCATGGTGAATCAATTCGGGTGCTTAAATAGCTTACGCCGAGTGGACCGTAAGAGATATAGCAAATAAACGTAAAAAATAATTGTAGAAATTAAAAAGATCTACAAAAATGTTCGCGAGAGTGTATGTCTATCTTCTAAGGAACACCCACAATAAGCATTTTTGTATTTAAAATAGCCGAGAGCAGGGGAGGAAGATTCGCGCGGGCATTCTGTAGTCCACTTGAGCGAAGCCACGGGTACATATAATTTAAAATAAAATTACTTTGTTCGTACAAAATATATTATTTATTTTTTAACATTTCACAATTACTAAGAAATAATTTATTAACACAATATTACATATTATACGGGTAAATTAAAATTATTATGAATAGAAGAATGGTAAAAAAAACTTTTTCAACATTATAAGAAGTTTAAATGATGTCGCTTTTCTTTTTGATGTCGAAGTCAATTTTAAAATAAATATTTTTACGTATTATTAACGTAATTACATATTATTAAAGTAATAAGCAATAAATCGAAATACGAATTAATATCAATTTATTACTTTTTAAAATACCATTTTTAGGTTTCAATTCCTAATAGTGATATATCTTGATAAATTAATTAATACAAAATATTTTTAATAAAAAAAATAATGGAAAACAAGTATTTCAAAATTGAAACTGTTACTACTTAGTGTTATTTGTCTCAGAGTCTGATCTGTTATCTTTACGTTGATATCAACACATAAATCAAGAATCAATACAAAGGTACTTACTTACACATTAAATTAGTTGTATAGTATTATAATAAATCACCGAACAGTAAAATTGAATTATGTTTAAATAAAATTAATTAAAAGACTAAAATGCTATAAATATCCGCAGCATATTCTAATGGAACTAAAGGGTTAGGTACGAATTTCGTATCTTCCATATAGAGGGTTCGTATAGGCAGTAATAATGCAAACAATCTAGCATTTAACTGTGCTAATTCATAACACAGTAAACGTTTACCAATTTACGAATTTGTCAAAAATATTAACAAATTTAGTTAGAAATGTCGACCGACTATTATTCTTAAATGTTAACTTGTTCTTATCTGACTTCAACAAGAGATGGGAGGTTACACAATTCGAATGTATTTTTGTTTATTATCGACGTTCAACCACAACTTCTTTGTTAACGAACTGATTTGGATGGTTCTTTTTTTGTTGGATAAGGTATACCTCAATGGTGGCCCCATTTTAATTTCATTTTCATCGGCAAGATATACAAGGGACACACTTTAATAAGTTGGTTTCCTTTTTCGCTAAATATTGTCTTGTTTACGTATTTGTCTATTTTATGTTCAAAACTGATAACAAAGTATATTGTTCCTAAAATGGTACCTACAATATAAAATACTATTGAATATTATACATATTTTAAATTCATTATAAGTACTGTGTTTAACCACAATCTCATATACTTTTAATTAACCGTGTGGCTCAAGACGTTAACACGTTAAGCCTAGTGCGAAGGCGGTTCTCAAGTGCAGCTGCCGGAACGCACCTACAGGTGATTGACAACCGATTCTCAACTTGAAGGTGGTAGCTAGCCATGCGGGTACTAATGAAAAATTTAAAATACTTATTAAGAGGCATTTTTTTTAACAATAAAATTCATGAATGTAAATTTTTTATATTACTAGATTTCACCACAAAATAAAAAAATATTTAATGTTGAATTTTGTTTTTATTTTGTTGAATGAATGTTTTTACTAAAATCTGAGTCTTAAGTAATTAAGAATTATAGACGGCCAACAAAAACAAACATAATTATCATAACTAGTGAGCTAATCGTCGTGCGAAACATTTTATCTTATAAAGCTAAATTGACCCATCAATTATTTCTAAGAGTAAACAAATAAACAAATCATTATGTCGATGCTACCAACGTCAGAGAAATAATCGATGTCCCTTCTTGTTTTATTATATCAACGGTTTTATAAACTAATATTTTTCGAGTTATTTACAGTAAAAAAAAACCTATTGTTACTGTAATATTTGAGAATTTGCGATAGTCATATAAAAAAATACCCCATCCCTTATTACATATGTATTTCGCAATAGCAAAGAGATAGTAGAAACCGTTAAATATTTACTTCGAAATGGGAAAATGAGATGATTAATATTTAGCGATTATTGCTAACGTTGTTCTTGCAAAATACATAAACAGAGGGCAGTTCATTGATATCTATTATTAAAGGTGTCATAAGAATAGACCAGTTTAATTATGTAAAACTAAGGTGACATCGAATTTATCTATTTTATATCAAAGAAAAAAGAGACGTATAAATTATTGATTGTGAAATTAAGGCTACGATTTTTGTTGTCTTTATAATAAATGAAAATATTTTAAGAGTTATAGCACGAAATTATGACTGTTAATTTCTCCTTCTTTCTAACTTGACAACTAGTCCTGTTTATTGGAAGCCATTACTGTCATTATCAAGTGAATATATCTGTCCTATGACGATTTCAGTACCTATCCTAACAAGATGGTGGCTCCCTTGTTAGAACTTTCTACGGAGTTTTTGTGGCATCTCAAAATTCATGGTCCATGTTATTATTTCTCATCCGCTTCACTTGTAAACAATAACCAAGCTTTATTATGTAAAATGCCACCCGTATTACAATATAGGGTCAAACAACACAAAATGAATAAAAAACAACCCGCCAGAAACTACAACTGTTTAAGATAATAATTATTTGGGTACATACAACAGTCAAATAATGTTTTACCTACATCTCTTTCGTTTTCATTACTTATCTATTTTCCTTACATAGCATAGGTTTAGTATCATTAAAAAAACACTTATAGGCTAATTGATAATCACTTAGTAGCATATTATCACCACATCCTAAATCTATGATTTTTCGTTTGAAGCATCCTATATCATTACCGTTCTTTAAATGTAGGGTATATATACAATAATTACATTACGAAATTATTATCACTTGAGTTTATTATGAGTGCCCGGGTAACAATTTATACAGCCCTGAACCAAGTAAATTATTACAATAAGTTTTATTAGTACGTAAAATTATTTGTAAAATAAATATAAAATTAACCGTTTATTTCATGAACGAAAGTAATTATTAATTTAAAAGTATTAATAACGTTTTAATGATTATCGAAGTAGGGCACAAGCACTCAATACAGCGTTTGTCAATGTAGGCTCCAATCGATTGGTAGATCTCTCGACGTGGACCGCGAGTGCAGGGAAGGCAGCGCATGTGGAGCGCCGCGCGCCGCATGTCAGTAATCCAAAGACTCTTCATCAGGAGACCTCTTACGGCAGCAAAGACGCCACGCAGCTCCCAACGCACACGCAGCCAAAACTACTGCCAACCCAGCACCCAGTGCTGGAGCAATCCAATCACCTTCTCCAATACTTCTAGCCCGGGCACACAATTCTGGAGATTCGTCGTTCAGCTGACCTAAAGGTATTCCCCCCAAAATATCCATATAACCGAGTCGGCGCAAACTGTCTTCAGAATAAGCTTCCCTGGCTCTCTTTTCTTCAGCCGTCCAGTATTTCTTATCTCCTGAAGTAATATTGGGACAATTGACTACACCGTTACATATCAACCTAGCTGGAATGCAGAGAGCTTCACCTCCTGGACAAATGAAATCACAGCCTTGACCTTCAGACTTCATTCCACCTTCCGTCAGTCGTGACGTCATTAAAGAACCATCTGAATTTTTCGGTAGATGATAAAGCCCCGTCCATGCTATTTTAAATGCCGCACGGGCGGGGGATGCGCTTCCAATAAAAACAATTCTGATCGATCTGGTCTTTTCTTTTTCAATGACTAAAGGATCGTCCAAAGATTCAAATCCCAGTTCGCCAGCAGATAAAATTGGCAACTTTTCAGATTCTGAAACATTTCCACCACAAATAGAAAGGTACGGCTCGATACGACCCGGTAAATAAATCTGAATATTGCCATCTTCACAATGTCTGGAAGAAAACTTAATGCTGTCGAAATGAAGCCAAATATCTCTCTTTTCTTCTACTTCTAGATCCCAAATGCATTGTATTCGCTTTGGAGGTTCTGTGTATCCTAAAGCTTCTAAATGAGGGTAAACTATTTCACCGTCTGATGCTGCAATTAATACAGCTGGACCACAGAGAGGACCGTGAACAAATTCATATCTCGCTTCAAAGAGTGGAGAAGGATTTTTGAAATAAGATGCTGCGGCATGAGCATTATCAACAATTAATTGTAAATTTAATGTTTCCCCTGAAGAAACAACTCTATATGGTCTAGCTCTGGACACAGTATTTGCATGTTTAGCACACAGGCATGATCCCAAAGATCTTTGAACAGCTAAATGCAATGGTAAAGGTGTAGTACTGATTCCAATTGAACTGTTAATTGTTTTACTGCCCGGACTTGGTTCCCAAATTATTAATTTATCAGCTCTATCTTCGTAACAGTTCTGGCAAGAAACTGGTGTATATGGGTGTTCCTGAAAGGAGATTTTCGGATTTCAATAGTCCTTATGACACACCAGTGTTCAATATGAGCATAGAAGGTAGATAAAAACTTTTATATAAATATATATTATATAATATAAATTATATAAAAATGTATTAAATTATAAAACTAACCTTAAAATTGACACTTAATATCGTCAGTATGACTCTTGCATATATCCTGTTATCTGTTACAAAGCGGTATAAGCAATGAACATCTTCACCAGGAGGAGCTTGTTTGTAAACTAATGTATTAAGTGGGGATCTTAATCGTCCCGCTCTCTGTTTCCACGATGCTATGACTTCGTCACAAGCAGTTCCAGGAACCGGTTCTCCAAATCGGGTATTGTTAAAGAAATCATAATGTGCCCAATAGTAAAGAGATGATCTGGAAAGATCCAAATGTTACAGTTTTCATAACCTACTTATAAAATAATTTTAAGGTTTTTTAGTTTCCGGTATACTAGATCATTTTAAATTTATAATAACAAAGCGACTCAATACAACCCTTATCTTAATATTTTCTAATTGAATGTATTTAACGATTACTGACAATCAACAATATCGTATAGTAATGATAAAATAATAAATTTATATTTAATTAGCAACGGTCCACAACATTGTACGCGTCAATTACAATATAAAACTTAAGAACAAAAACAACATAACATATTTGCAACTAACAATAACAATAACCATCCTGAACGTGAACGTAGATTTCTATCAGTAAGAAAATAAAAAAATCTGGTCAATAGTTCCAGAGATTATATATCCTACAAACATCCAAACTCAGAAAGTTTACTTCTTTAGAATTATGTAGGCTAAAAACCATCCAATAGTGCATTAAAAATATTTGAAGGTAGGACTGCGTAAATAGTAATTGAAATAAATGATAATATAATGTTAAATTATTGTAACAATAAATATTTCTCACCCACTATAACTGCCAGTCTTGCTTTCAAATCTAACGAACATAGCATTGCCGGTAGAAACGAAGTCGTGCTTCTCCATCGGTCTGCTAAACGTGTCGCAGAAGGTTTTGATGATGCGTGCGTCATCAGGCCTCGGAGCATCGTAAAGAGTTAGTGACTCACCACAATCTCCTGTCCATGGCACTATTGGAGATTCTATTCGGTTGATCCGAAAACTGTAAGGTATTGTATATTCTTTAACATGCAAAGTAAGTTATTAAATTATTTTAAAAACATATTTACTATATTGAGATATGCATATATCAGACAATTTATTTTTCTGTGCTAATTCTGCACAATACTAAAATCGTATATTCAAAATTAAAAGACACATCATTGGTAATTAATATTTAGCGAACTTTTCTTTTACTGTAAGGATTAGATCCCATTCATCATCATATCATGCGAAGAATAGTTAAAAATTAGTGAAGTAAAGATTTTTAACACATTACCTGGGAAAGTACAACCTGACAACTTGTCCGGGAAACCCTTGCATCAAATAAGTACACGATGTATGTGGTGGGTACCAGTGAGCTACCGAAAGGAATATGCCTTCGGTGTCACCTGATTTTTTTAAGGATTCGGCGGTGAGTAGCCAGTCGCAAGTGCCGACTCTTGAACCAGGAGCTTCGACATGTCCCGGCCAGTTACCAACGTTAAAATGGAATCCAGTATTTAGAAGCGGACCTGTTTGGGAAATGTAATATATAATATCGAAAATTATTGACAATACACTTTACTTGTGGGATGATAACTTTATATAGAAAAGAACTTAACGTGAGTTCTAACAGGACAATGGTCATATTAATGCTACAGTATATTATAAAAAATATTTAGTCCAGATACAAGCATGTTATAAGATATTGAACAACGAACAAAGATCTGATTGATCTCTTCAATACAAATACAATAAATTCTATTGTAAATTTGGATTATTTAAAATAAAAAAATGCATATGATAACATTCATTTCTAATATTAATTGATTATTGATTTACGAATTATATTACACGACACATTAAAAAAAAATTATTGCTAGTTTGTCATAATTTAAGGCCCGCCATTAAAATAATAGAATGAAGTTTATATAGCACAAAAATATTTTACGTAGCTCAAACAGAATGTAATGTAAATTATTGAGAAGTACTTTATTTCTACGAAAAAAGGATCTATCGTTATGAAATACAACTGTGTCGCTTTTCTTACAAATTATTTTTTTTAAATATAAAGGATGTTTTAAATAGGTTTAGAGGTTTTGTTGTCTAAATAGTTCTAAAGAATTTCTAAATGCGTACAATGTAATTGTAATTGTATTGTAACCTCAGGAAGATTCAAATTACAAAAATTACTTCCTCATTATTTTGGGTCTCTCTCTCTCTCTCGAGCTCTTTTATCTTTTAGCGAAATAAAAATAAAATTATTTTTAACTTATACATAACAAAACAAATAGTGCCTTGCTAAATGAAAACATCTAAAAATGGCTTATGCTTCAATTTATTTTTGATGTAGAGGTACCTTAGACGTTAAAATATATATGGCACCAAATAAGCACATATTATAAGCACATTCGTTTTGTAACAGTATTCAATGAATTTTCCGAATGTGTTCAGAAGCGATCGTGTGAAAAAATGTTTTACTCAAACACGAGATGCGGCTTCGAACCAACCGAGAATTCTATAACAGAATCCTCCTACATCGAGATGCGACACTGCGGAAAATGTACGCAAGTCTCGCTTTGAGAGACGGATGGAGAAATGATTTTGATTTGATGGAGACATCTGTTGGAGTTTTGAGCGTGAGAAAAGCACTATTGCTTTACTAGAATTTTGAAAAGTAGCTAAACTAATATGCACTAAAAATCCCTTTGTATGCTTTTTAGTAATTTCAATTTTGAAGAGACTTGGTTTTTAAATTATGGCATTCATGGCCCATGAATAATTAAATGGTTAGTGATGGGAGTTAAATGACTAACCTGCAGGTGAACTGACGAATTCCACAAACAAGTCTTGAGACGTACCAATGATGGAGTACGGGAACTTGCCCATACCGCAAAACGTACCGATCACTGAAGCAGATTCATCCTTACCGTCGTAAATACGTATATAGTCGTACGGACAATTTTCTGAACCTAAAATCATATGTTTTTGTTCACTCTTACTAAAAAAACAAAGATATATACGTACTACTATATATAAATACATACGAATACAGAAAAAGACTTAAGTTTTATTTTATGCGTCAAATGTCTGTTTCTTAATTTATTATCAGTTCCTAGCTCCTAGCTTTTGCCAGCACAACGACGATATTCTACTGACAATCAACAAAGTGCCGTAACTATCAATGTGTGACTACGTTGGAATATTCCAAAGGGAAGTTGTTAAAACTAAAATTGTACAGGAGTAAGAAGTGGTTAAAATTTTATTGGACATAGAATTGAAAAAAAAAAAAATACATAGCCCATCCATATTGATACATGGAATTATTAACGAATCAAACATTTAGCTCAAGGGGTAGCTACAAGGTACCAATATAATGGACATTTGTGAAATAAACATTCTATATACTGTTTACTAAATTAGGCGTCATAGAAGAATGTACGAATTACTAACATAAATTGAAGAACTATGTCGGAATCGCACAAACTGTATTTCATTTTATTTAACGCTGTTGATTGTGCGATTCTGTATATTTTTACATTAGATGCAAGCTTAGAGGATGGTCACACTCTCACGTGTCACCTCTATAAATACTTTATAAATTACTTGATCGTAGAAAAATAATAGAAAGATCGAGAAATTGATTACTGCAAAATAACCGTTATTACCAGATGTTATAGGCCTCATGGGGCAGGTCATTATGTTCTCGCAACGTTGGCCGTCGATATTGAACTCTTCATTTTCTATGTAAAGCTTGATGTATGGCAGACGGGTGTTGAGGTGATATCTGTGGCAAAAATTAAGTGGTGCCGTAAGTTATTCCATAGAATTGGAAAGTTTGAAAAGTCTTTGATTCGTGACCATTATGAACATAGGACAATTTTTAATAAAAGAGAAAATTAGATGATTTCAGGTACTTCTCACTGATTTTGAGAAGTATGCTGGTGTACATTCAAGTTGAATGTCCCATGCCAATAAATTAAAATGGGACCACCCTTGACGTTTCCGCTTCAAACGACGAAAAAAGAATTGTCTAAATCGGTTCATAAACAAAGAAGTTAAGCCTGAACATCCATAAAAAAAGTATACAATCAGAGACTAAACAAACACATCTGTTCTAAAACCAGTCGGGCAATTGGACAATGAAGTGTAGGTGTAGTACGATCCGAATTCTGGTTTTCGAATTCGATACGAGTGATGTTTGGAATTAGAAAGGTCTGTACTGTTAATACTAAATTTAAACCATATATTTTTTATTTATATTTATAAAAACTAGCGATCGCCCTAAGCTCGAAATTCGACTTGCGACTTTATGACCGTAGACTATTTTCTATTTAACATTTGTTTGGGGGGTCTAAGTTCAATGGCATTTGTCAGGTTAGGATTCGCAGTATTAATATAATTTAATATATTATAGATAAATTTTAGCTTTCTGCACTCCTTCTCCATATAAACTTTAACCATGCTAAATCTCACAGTCTTCCGTGCACGCAATACGCTTAAAATAGTACCGAAAGCTTTTACTTCACGTATTAATATATAGGCAGTACAATAGATAAATTTTAATTTTAATTGAGATAGTATTTCATACACTAAAGTTTAATTTCATACTAAGTTAGGCTTGTATTATGGTAAATAAACTCTGCAGTTTATACATATAACACCCAGACACAATTAACAAATATGGTTATCACTAAAAAAATCAATAATCAATAATCGAACTCACGAGCTCTCGGTTTATAGTAGGACCTTGCTACCAGTGCACTATGAGGTCTGTCAAAATTATTTATTTATGACGAATAGACTACAGAGGAGTAAAAATAAGAGCAAGCATGCAAGCAGCAATATTGAATTTTTAGAAAAAACTGCCTTCAATGTTATTATCCATAGGTTTATCATAATTTATTACCCATGTACCATTTTAGTCATTGCTACTGGCTATAAAAAGTATCTCATATTCATCAAATTTACGTTACGTTTTTACGCAATAAAAAAAGTCACTAAAATTAATTCACATTCATCTTCAACGTCACGTCAAAAGAATTATTACTTAAAAACGCATAAAAGCACATCTATACAATTAATAAAATTGAAGTATCTGTTTGTAATGTCAAAATACAGTTTTTTTACTAAACGCATAGGAAAGTATATACGATACATACAAAAAAAAAAAACACATTTTTTAAAATTTTGTCTGTTTGTTTGTTCCGGGTAATCTCTAAAATGGCAGGGCCGATTTTAACGGGATTTTCACTGGTTGATAGCTGATGTTATAATGAGTAACTTAGGCTACTTTTATTTTATAAAAAGAATTAGGGTTCCGCACAAATAAAAAAAAACTGGTCATGGTGAATCAATTCGGGCACTTAAAAATGGCTTACGATGAGTAAACTATAAAAGATATATCAAATTAATGTACTACATAATTTTAGATACTAAAACGAACTACAAAAAAGTCAGCAAATACATATGTCTATCTTCTAAGGATCACCCAAAATAAGCATATGAACGAAAGCGGGAGTAGCACGATTCGCGTGTATGTTCGATCAATGGCGTTCTGTAGTCCACGCGAACGAAGTCGCATAATATATAATAGTACATATAATTATTCTTAAGTTTTTTATCCGAAGTAAATACAGTTACGTCTTTTTTACCTGCAATGTAGATTTCTTGGGTATACTCCAGGATATGCTGCGGATTGGACGTAACAAGTCTGTAGCCGGCAGTCTCGGAACACCCGCTCACAATACGATCTGAACATTAAAAAGATACTCGATTAACTTTACGAACGAAACTAAAAAGCTCGGTGATTACATTGGACGTTTTATTATAATCTCTTCTGGTCATTTAACCGTTTTTAAAATTAAATACATTCCCTATTTTCTTCTTATTTATGGAACCGTGTGTAAATAACACAATTTCGCAAATGACGGTAGGTATGAATGTACATTCTCTATGGTAGGTAGAGTTAGAAACGAAGGAGACTGATTGATAAATGATAAAGAAAATAATAATTTTAGTATGTTTAATATCCAAATAGAGTTATTAATATACCCAAAGTTCGTTAATACATACACAACAAATTATATACACATTATCTAATTAAAGAATTATTGTGTTAATTAGGATAAATTGAGACAAAACATGTAAAATGAGAGGATTACTAATTACTAAAGCTAAAATACACATAAGTTTAGTAGGATGAGGAAGAGACGAAGGTTAAACGTCATAAAGGGAATATTTGTTTTTGAAACAATTAAAAAATATGTGATTAGGGGAACCATCCTCTAAGTCACATTCACAATTAAATTAAATATCTAATTTATAACATAGCTAGCTGAAAGGATTGTAGTGACAATAGCATTTACCTAGATACATCTTAACATTTTTCTTTGTTTTTTATTATATAAGTTCCATACCACCGCTGGCTTATAATAATAGGACAATATTTTAATTAATACAATGTACTGCATCAAAGGTAATAGAAAAATGAAAAACTCTTTGGATCCTTAGTTTAGAAAATTTAGGTATTATAATGCCAAACATCACAATTTCGATGACCGATTTTCTAATTTTGTCAGCTTCGTTTGGGAATTTATCTTGAACCATGGAAAAGGGAGTAAGAAATTAATAAGTTAAAGTTTTAATAGAAATATGAGCATAACTTATAGCAATTTGACAAAAAAATACTGTATTGAAGAAAATAGTTACATTCGTGATAAGTAGTTGATATCAGCACAAATAAGTCTCTTCTATTTTAAACCACAATTAATTTAGATTATAATAATTGAAAACATAAAAGCGATCAATTGTCTTCCTTCGACAAATCATCACTTACTACGCCCAACGAATAAATCATGTTCGAACTTAGCAATTACTTAAGGGGCTTATCGTGAATGTCGCAAACGTCCCCGAAATCATTTTGACCGTTTCCAAATGGCCACCACTTTGGACGGTACGTGACCGAAATGGCTTATAAATCGTGTCGAACAGTCGCCACGGGCCGAACGCTCACCTATTATTGCAGTAGCAGATTTATGCCCAGTAATCAACCGTTCGAATTAAAGTGAGCGAGGTACGACTGATTCAGGGATATTTTCAACTTCGTTGACCGTTTTAGTTGATTTCATAACTCTTGTGCTTTTGTTAAATTTATTTTCGTTTTCTTTATTCAATAGATTATTATATTTTGATGTGGTTTGAATTTTTAGAGAGAAGTTTGCCACTTTTTTGTAATTGCGTTTCTTTATAGGTATTACAATTTGGCCACAATCTCATCTGATGAGTAAATTATATCTAAGTTAGCCATGCGAAGTCTAGTGGGGAATTAACTCTCAAGTCCAACTGCCAGACGACGGTCGACGTGCAACGGCAATTTTTAAATTTAAGCTGGCCATGTCGGTATTAGAAAACGCCACCATGCAATCTTTCTTGTATCGATTTTGATTGCTTAAGAAGGTTACTAAAAAAATAGATACTATCTAATCAGTTGCTAGTATTTAATTCAAAATATTTGTCAAATGTTTGATGGCACAATAAATTAATCTACCTTCACGACGCGTTACCTGAATAATAAAGCGTTGACAGCGAAAATCCAAAAGTACCGTCGAATACCTTTTCACAAACGATTTATTTTAAAATACACATCACGTACCCTTTGAAGTCTGCTTTGCAATTTGGTAGATAATTTAAATAAAGGGGGAATAAACGCTTTGTTTAAGCCCGTATGGTTTGTGGAATTCCTGTGTTGTCCGTATTTTCTAGTACGTTGTAATGTGAAATTTACATATGGGGATTTTTGAAGGTAGGGGAATGATCGAACGATATTTGGATGAATATTTTCGATTCATCACATTCATTCAATATAATATTTGATTTGTAAAGGATATTGTATCATTAGTGGCATATAAATATGCTAGTTAAGGAAACAAGTAAAAACAGAATTAAATAATGTAGCCACTATCGAGAGACTTAATTTTTTGTCTTTGTTTCAGCATTTTTCTAATCTTTTTATTTGAGAAAAGTATTCTAGACACAACTTGAAAAAGATAGGACAATAATCCACCATTTGGCTCATTGCATACTAGTAAATAATAATAATACCTTTTTGAGATACTTATTGACTCTATAGCTGGTTATAAATATATTGCCTTGTCTCAGAACTAACCATAGTGACATTATTTTAATTTTCAATCTGTGCAGTGGTGGATTGCTCCAAAGAGTAACACAAACATAACTTACCTAATTTTAGGTTTTGATTTCGTAAAAGTAGTAATTAGTTAAATTTTGGTGATCCTATAGAAATATAATTACCCGGCGACGACTTCTCCTCTTCTGTTTGGGTATAATTCTGGATGTTGTCCATAGCGCAAATAGACTTCGAATTGTTGTTCAGCTCTGAAATCAAAATAAGATAGTTTTAATCTGAAAGTGACTTTTAAAATCAATCTTACATATATTTTTCTATTTGGATTTCGTTTACCTGGAGTCAAAGCTGAAGTAGGTTTGATCTGTGAAGTTGTCAGCGTGAAAAACGACTTTCACAAAGTTAGTTTCCGATATGAAGGTTTGGGGCTGTTCGATCTCACCGCAGAAGAGGCCTGGTTCTTTTCTGTTAGACACATCCGTTTTTGCATTCCCGTCAACTATCTGTATGCATTAAAAAAATACACCAGATTATTTTGTGTACCGAGATTCATAAATCTGATATTAAAAATACCACGTAAAAATAACTTCAATGGCAGACGTACAATATCTTTCATAATACCTAACACTATAAATAAAATACCACTGGAAGTTAGGGATTCAATAAATAGTAAAAACATTAAATAAAAATTTACATCAACTCAATTGTATAAGTATATTAAATTATAATACATTTTTAACTGAACGTTAGATTTAATATTATACATAAATGTATATTACATGCACACGTTGAATAAAACCTCAGGCCATGGTATGCTAAGACAAACCCCAGAGGTTTAATAGGATGCCTTTAACAAAATGTTGTAAACCAATTTATTAGTGAAATAAATAAATAAAATGTATTTCTGATAATTTTAATTTTGGAAATATGAGGCTCTTTTAATAGCACGGCTTTCAAGTAAACTAGCTCTATAATGAAGGTTCAATCAAGTAAAATATACACACGATTAATACAAGCCCTGATTTTCACGACTATTATTTGGTCTAGTGGTGTGACATCCAGACTTGTACGTACTGTTGCATGTACAGTACGAGTGGCAAATAGTTCGGGTTACGAGGTTTAGGATTTTTAGAAAGAGATTTTAAAGAAGTATTATATTAATATTTTATGAAGGTTTCACTTTTACTGCTTTTTACTTGCCCCTAATTTTTAACAGAATTGTAATTTTAGACGATGTACTTTTTTATGCATTGAGTTTACCTGTGTAGGTACCTGCATAAAATGATATTACTTTTTTTTATAACGTTTTAATAAAAAAATTAAAACTTTTTGCTGTCTTAGATATTACGAAGGAGGTCGGGTCGACTTTTATATTGTCTCAACAACTGAATAATAGGACCAGTTTGCTAAACTTTGACAAAGAAAGGATTCCTATTTTACTGCATTCATTCACATAGAAATACTCTCAGTCCAAAAACTAAATGTCTCTTTTTTATTAATTTGAGGCAATGTTAGCGATCGCGTGTACGTACAATGCACCGATCGACGTGATTTCGAATTCCTGCAATGACCTCAAGGTCATTCATTCAATGAATGAAATCGTCGTGGTAAAGCCATAACATGATTGTAGCGTATTTCCGAATACCAGACTACTTAGAAACCAACTCGAGTTAAAATTCTGTGGCCAAGCAACTATAGGTGTGTTCCGGCAGCCGCACTTGAGAGCCAGTCTTCCACTAAGCTTCAAACGCTAAAAACCTGTAAAGAATTTATTGAATATCTCGTCGAATTTAGTTCTACATTAAATAATCATTCTTATGAAGTAAGTTTGGCCAAATTACACGACGTTAAGCAAAGTTCGAATGTACGAATTGTTTCGCTTACTGTACAAAATACTCCGAGACGTGAATACGGCTAATTGTGAAGGAATTCTGACGAGTTTTGAACTGCCGACCCCTACGCTTAGACGAATGATCCAATAATTACTTGTTCAAATTGGCTTTCACTGCTTCCCAAGTTTGTTGAGTTCTTTCGTTGGGATCGCGTAACCACGCGCTCTGTACTTTTATGGACGTTTCAGTTTTTTGTTTGGACATTGTCGAGGTAAATTTTATTCGTGGCAATCAGTTGATTTTTTAATTTTTGAAATTATTATTTTTTTGTTTTCTTATAGAGTTGACTAAAATGGTAGTATTATATTAAAAACTAGCTGACACTCGCAAATTCGTCTGCGTTACATAAGAGAGAGAGAGAGAGAGAAAGGGTTAGAGAGAGTTGGTCGTAGGCACTGTAATTTAGGTGCCGCCCGCCTCCTACATCATTCCGAATAATAAAAATGCGTGCGCGGTAATTAATCATGGGTTTCCTGCGGATTTAATTTAAAACTGTGATATCTCCTAAGCTATTCATTTAAATGAAATAATGTAAAGAGCACTTGTTATTCAAAATTAAATGCTTGTGATGAAGAACGTATTTATTTCGATAAGGATTATATACCATGTTTATAAAAACACCTTCACAAATAATGCATTATTTTAAAAAAAAAATTATTACCATAAAAAAGTTATATTGAGTAAACCTTAAAAGATAGACAGATATGCTATCGCGACTTTTGTTTTGGAACTATTTAACAGAAAAAATGCTGTCACTCACGATTGATGCGTAACTTTAACCATTTAAGCAGCGCACGCAATGGAAGCTCTCAAAAAGAATAAATTTCCCTCGTTTTTGCAACATTTTTAATTGATGCTCCGCTCCTATTGATCGTAGCGTGATGTTATATAGCCTATAGCCTTCCTCGATAAATGGGATAACCAACACTAAAACATTTTTTCCATTCAAATCAGTACTACCTGAGATTAGCGCGTTCAACCAAACAAACAAACTCTTCAGCTTTATATTATTAGTGTATATAAGAAAAATATATTTGAGGAAAAAATCGCGGTGGTCGATTGGTTTGACAGGCGGTATTCCATATCCGTAGGTTTGAGTCCCGGCGTGTACTAGAATTTTGTTTCGGAATTTGCGTACTTTCATTATTTGAATTGGTAACGCTATCGGCTGACGGTGAAGGAAAGCATCGTGAGGAAACCTGAACGCTTGGGAAACATAAACATATCATACCATCACGCCTGTATCCCTAAGGGTTAAGCAGAGGTACACCCACAGTTCGCCGGGTATGTTTTAGGTCCCATGTAATAGGGGGCGAGACTATTGCCATTAATCGGGCACAAAGTCAAACTCTGAGCTGCTACTGAGAATTTTATAGAAAAAACCAATAACACTGCACGACCTTAGAATCAAACCTCGAGCATAGCAGTCGCGTTTAGGACCACTAGGCTAATAATGAGGCGGTTGGCCTAGTCATTAGTTTGAGGAGTTTCACGTCCCTTATACGTTGTGACGTCACGAGGTGATAAAGCGCATTCTGGATATAACAGTATTACATAAGCCATCTTATTGATATTTTTTCTTGTTTTTGCCTTTACTAAAAATTAATCTTAAATCGTGTTTTGAAGCATAAATTGCTCCATGTTTTTTGTAAAGTGAATGTAATTTGTTTTATGGTCCAACCTGGGTTCACATTTTAAAGGCACACACCACATTTTTTTAAATTGTCATAAATATGCGATATGTAGTTAGAGGACGACCTCCGGCTACGTGGTGGACTAGCATGACGAAACTCCTATTGGAGGAAGAACTGCCTGACCCGACAATCTAGGACAGATTGACCTGGCGCCAAAAAGTGAAGAGAGCCGACCTCATCTTAAGTGGGATAGAGGTAGGAAGAAGAAGAGATGTGTCAATTTATAGGTGTGAAGTCTGGTTTGTGAACCAAAAATTTTTTTATTCTCTCGGTGATAGTAGTGGGACATTTAAAAGTTGTTATTATTATTATATACTTCTACCAGCGGCCGAATTTGCGTGGACTTCAGAATTGGATACTTCCTGGGGTAAAAGGAATCCTATGTGTTTAAAAAGGTTTCATTGAAATCCGTTCTGCCGTTTTTGCATGATTGAGTAACAAATATCCAAATATACGCACACGTATAATCATGCAATAGTAGGAGAATTTAGTACAGGCATGTTTATATATTTTTTTTTAATAACATAAGAACATAACCTATATCTATAGATATAACTGAAAATTATTTTTTGTACGTATTTTTATAACGGCCCCAAATAACTATTCAGGTTGGGTCTTTGGATCATTTTAAAATGAAATTACTGAGACTTTGTATATTATAATATATTACAAGTATTACAATAGTTAGAACACATGAGATTCGTAACACGCCTTGAGAAACAGAACAAACTTAGGTAACGACAAAAGGAAGCTGTCATATAGACAATAAATGTTACCAACTAACAAAGGCAAAGGAATCGGAATTGTACAGCCAAATGATATATAAAATTTTTATCACAACATAATCTAACAATAAGTGAACTAGTATGTCAAAAGAAAGGAAAAAAAAACAAGAAAAATTCTGAAATGATGTTTAGATCAAAAACGTTAACCATTTTAAAGGCTTTTTTTCATAGAAATTTGCGTGTTTCGAAGTACACATCAAATTTGTTGAAATGTTGAGATTATAGGAAAATATAATAATTTTCATTCACGTTTACTAAACTTTGATTCGGATAAACGAGCATGAAATATATGTTCTATTAACACATGTTCAGAACAAAATTTTGGTACAGAATTTCTAAACTACTGTAATAAAACTTCCAGTACATACGAGCGTTTAATCCGCTGTTCCGTGAAAAACACATTTGTGCGTCCACGGAACACGGAGATATAATGTAGTCAGTTTGGCGTATTTTGTTTTATTGCAAATGTTTTAGCAAGTATTAATTAACTAGCATAACCGAGCAAATATTTTGCATTTTAGGATGTAAACAATGAAACGAACATGTTAGTTACTCATGTTTCGGGAACAAATCAGATTTTTTAAATAACAATAATGCTACATTTTGTCTAGTACCCAAGGACTTCCGTGACACATTTTAAAGTACTATATTGGACTTTTAATTATTAATAAGTATTTATAAAAGTCTTCAATTAAAATAAAATGTTATTTTTCTACATTTTAAAGTAAAATAAAAACAGGTATATGCAACGTTGTTATTAAGAAACGAAATTATTGAAAAGGAAACAAAAACACGACTGAAACAATTGTGTAATTTTTTTTTCTATTTTTGCTTTTTATTTAATTTGCTCATGACGTAAATAAATATTATAAAGCCTATGTCACTCTCACAATTAGGTCGAATCTAACGTCACCTTGTATGCTAAAATCCATCAAGCTGTTTAGGCCACAGAACGTGCCAAAGAAATAGACTTACATATATACACATATATAAACATACATACGCTCGAAAACATAACTCTCTTTTTTCGCAGTCGGGTATAAATACACTTTATTAATCGCACTTTCAATATAAAATTATATAGTTATCATATACAATTATAACTGTTTTAAGAAGAAAATTGTTACGTATAACTTTATTATCATTAGCAACACTGGTAAAAGTATTATCCACTATTCCGTTAAAAACATGGCGGCCCCGCTCGTCAGGAAAGTTCAAAAATTAATTAGTGGAATTGGCGGGGCGTGGGCGAACTCAATTAATACTACTTTGGAGCTATCGTCTATTTGGAACACTTTAAACTAGGTAATATTTTTTTTTATTTCAGTCTTCTCATTCCAGTCGTATTTTTATGATTTTCATTATGCCATTAGAATAGGAACGAGTTAATAAAAAGGATTGTTGATTGATCCGTGGAAATATTTAACATAATATGTCTGACTGTCTTTTTTGCAAATGCAATTTTGAAATTGCAATAATAACTAGATTAGATTAGGAGAAAATTATATTTACATGAGATTGTAGCGACATATATCGAGCCACATACGACGCATCCTACATCGCGCTATAGAAATTAACTCTTCAATTGAGTATATATACAAGAACCCAACTACAACCGTGGGGACCACACCCGTCATGTCCACCCTCTCTAGCGGCAACCCAAGCCTAGGTCCGTTCCTCGGTGTGAAGCCCTTGGGTCAGGCAGCCGCCCGCGCGATACAAGTGACACTATACGTGCAACATTTAGCTACCCACATACAACATAACACACGTATGAACGCACACATGTGTACACCACACAGGTACATAGGTTCTGTAAGGGACCTTTTTCTTTTTCTTTTTTTGCGCTAGTTAGACTAATACGCTAGTTAGCGTAGAAAAACCATTCCGATTACTAAATCTAGGAGGAGGGGAACGTGCATATGAGTATATGTTAGTTAGCTCGAATTTTCTTAAGATTAGGGAATTAGATAGATCGCGACCTTTTCGCATTCGCGACGACCGCCCGAGCCGAGGTTCGGCCACTCTGGCACCCTCGTGCGGGATGTTACAAACTTTCGCGGCTGAGTGCCCTAAGCGCTCGCCCCCAAGTCCGGTGAAGTTATAAAAGCCGCAGCGGCTGTGTTTTTTAATAGGGCAACCGTGGGGTAGCTACCCACCAGACATAACACCCGTCTGGTCGGAGGATCCTCCCTTTGCAATAGTTTTTCTACAAGATTAACAGAGTTGTGAATGGACATAGTTTTGCAAATATCTTAATTTTGCCTTCTCAAAACATCCTTGACAATCTAATGTATGTTCACAAAAACTTAGATAAACTCAAATTTTGTAAATGAGCAGCATTATTTTAATACTATATACAAACACTAATTAGTCATCCAGTCTTTAAGAATTAAGAGGCATTTAAACGAGTCGATTTTCGCCTTGCGACAAAAAGCTATTTATCTCCCTCATTTACACAGTTGACTGAAATCGCAAGGGACTAATTTATTTTCTGTGAAGATTTTGAGCAGAACAGATCTTTTGCGCACTGGCAACTTTGCACAAAGACACACCTTTTTGCACGTGCTGACGATTTTACGGTAGATTTTAGGCACGACAAGATTCGAAATCAACTTTTACTGTTGCATTTGTCTCTGGTGGCCTAGTCGTGAGTTGGAAATCGACTTGTGTAAATCCCGTATTAGTAAGACCAGTAAATGCTTATTAAGTAATCATTTTAGACTGTTTAAATAATATTCATACATAGTGATTTGCCAGACTGGACAATAAATTCAAGGGTTATGCGAATTACATTAAATGCGAGAAATGTTGTTTTGAGATAACAATAAATGTAATGGTGGTGCATCTGTAGACGACCATTGCTCGGGTCTACATCTCTTTGAAATATTTGACTGTAATCCCACCACACGTTAAGCTTAGAAGAATTGTCTCTCAAGTGGAACTGCCATTACCCCGAATGTACGTCTTGAGGGTGACCCTGGTGGACATTAGGAAATGCCACGCCATGCTAAGGTTTCAATACGCTGTCTTCCTTCAGGCTTGCTGTAGGATTGAAATCCATGATCGATGTGGTTAAAAACATACTACTGCTGCCATCCTTGCCTTTAAGCTTTTTGAATCTTAGTACCATTATAAACATTTGAAACAATGATGTCATAGTGATAGGGTGCACGGATATCGCGTCAATCGATGCGAGTTCAGTTCCCTGCAATGAGCCTGAGCTTTCGTCCTAAGCACTTAAATGAGTGTTCCGGCAGCTGCACTTGAGAACCAGTCTTCTACTAGGCTTAACGTGCTACCATCTCGGGCCACATCGTCACCAAAAAACATTAGGTGAGATTGTGACACTAAACCTATCAAGAATTAAAAAAAAATAGTTTAAGCCAGGAATTTGTACGAAACTGACCTGCATATAGCCTTTATGACACGTAGTTCCATTAATCAGAGTGCCGACTTTGAACTTCTTAAATCTTATCCTAAGGATCCAGTCTTTGGGCGACCCTCGAAATGCTCTAAACCTGTAAGAAAGAAAATACATAAAAAAACTGTATAGTTAAAAAATTTTGGAAAATCCAAAACTGCTTGCCACCTACCAGTCATTTGATTTTTAAGAAAAAAAATACAAGTCGTACCATTGACTTATTTGTATTATTTAGACAACTTAACAAAATAGTCTTCAATTTTAGATCTAAATATTTCGCGATATTTTTATGCTATATAAAATAACTAAAAAATAAAAAAGGCTTTTATTCCATGCAGTAAGAAAACGTAATAAAATAAATAAAAAAGGGTATTAATATTCTGCTTTGCATGGACCCCTCTCAGGTAAGGGTAAAAGCCTCCTCCAATGATTTCTATTTTTCTCTATTCTTTGCTACTTGTAACCATTTTGTTCTTGCGGTTTTCTTTATACCATCTCACGTAGGGTCTCCCAGCTCGACGTTTGCCTGATGGCCCCTTCCATGTGGTTACATTTATGGACCACCTGCTATCCAGATAACGGGCTAAATGACCGGCCCATCTAAATTTTAGTATTTGCGCATAAGCCAGCGCGTCTATTGCTTTCGTATAAGATCTTATTTTTGTGTGTCGTATTTTGTGCATTTTCTTTATGTTCAACATGCTACGTTCAATTCCTTTTTGGCACGAACTGATTTTGTTTTTAAGTTTCTTGGTAAATTTCCACGTTTGGCAGCCATACGTTAGAGAGGGCAGAATGCATGTATCCATAGTTTTATTTTTGAGCTTTATCGGCATGTTGATTTAAGTAATTCTTTTAAACTCCAATATTTGTTCCACGCGTTTTTAATTCTGCGCTCTAACTCCATTCCATTGTTGTTGTTTTTGAAACTTATTTGTAATATAATACACTTCTTGATGCTGTTAGTCATGGACTTCGTCTTTGACATATTCATCTCCAATCCCACTCCACTACTGCTTAAATGAAGAGTCTCTAACATATATTGCAGACCAAAGCTAGTTTCTGATAGTAACACTATATCGTCTGCGAATCTTAAATGAGTTAAAAATTTACCATTAATGTTCAAACCGCAGTTTTTCCTGTCAAGTTTACTTATGATAGTTTCCAGTACAGCTATGAACAGTTTTGGCGATAATGGGTCACCCTGCCTTACTCCTCTCTTTATAGGAAAGTTTTGACCAGTTCTTTCCAATTTTACTTTGCTAGTGCTTTTACTATAATGGTTTCTTATAACTTCTATATATTTGTTCTCTACTTTTTGAGTTTTTAAGGCTTCCCAGATATTAGACAAACGACAAATAACGACAAAGGCGATATAGAGCGGTCTTTGTCTTTCCTGATACATTTCAATAACTAGTTCTACAGAGTGTATATGATCTATTGTAGAGATTTTTTTACTAAAGCCTGCTTGTTCTACAGGTCGCCATGTGTCTAGCGTTTCACTTATTCTGTTGTTAATGATCGAAGAAAATAGTTTATATAGAGTCGGTAATAGGCTGATAGGTCTATAGTTGCCTATATCATGGGAGTTTCCTGTTTTATAGAGTAAGATTATGTTCGATTCGGACCATTGCGTAGGTATAGTCACCGTTTCTAAGATTAGATTAAAGAGGTGAGCCAGTGGCACGGCCAGTAAAGTTCCTCCGTACCTTATAGTCTCGTTATTAACTTTATTTGGGCCTGGACTTTTATCCAATTTTAGTTTCCTTGATGCTCGGAAAATTTCTAATTCATCAATCGGTTGAGTTTTGTCTACAATAGTAGTCTGAAATGTCTCTACAATATCCTGGGAGATTTCACTGATAGGAAGCTGTATATCTGCGTTTGCACTGTACAAGTCTCGGTAGTACATACTTACATATCATCACGCCTGTATTTCCGAAGGGTTAGGCAGCGACGCCTGTATTCCCGAAGGGTTAGGCAGCGACGCCTGTATTCCCGAAGGGTTAGGCAGAGGTGTTCTTAATGTACACCCACAATTTGACGTGTATGTTTTTAGGTTTAGGGGGCGACCTATTTCAATTAATCGGGCACGAAACCAAACTCCGAGCTGCTACTGAGAATTTCATAGGAAAAACCCAATAACACTTTGCTCGACCTGAGATTCGAACCCAGGACCTCGCTCATAGCAGTCGCTCTTACGACCACTAGGCTAACGAGGCAGTTATTAGGTTGTTGCAATATCGATGATGTCTTTGCGTTTGTTTGATATTCTTCCCATCTGTTTCAACCCTTCGATCCAGGCTCTATTTGTTCGAAGTTCCTTAATGGCTTTTTTCAGGCTCCCTTCTAGCTCGAGATGTTTTTCTATAGTATTAGCCCTGTGGTTTTTGTAATCAAGTTTGATATATTTACTTGTTAACTTATAAAAGGCGCTAAGCTCGTTTTTTTGGGTGCGTGATTTATTTTTGGATTTTTGTAACACTTGTCTTCTCTTTATAAGCGATTGTGTTCTTTTTGAAAAAACTTTATGTTTCGTAGTGGATTTTGTGGATGATTTTTTGGTTTCCAGGCTCTTCATTATAGCATACATCAGTGAATCATAACAACTTTGAACATTATCTAATTTGGTCCAGTTTAATAGGTGGTTTTCAAGACTATTTTTGTATTCATTTATGTCTTCGTCATTTTTTAAAGAATTTTGTTTATTTGTGTAAGTCACTCTACTCTTATGAGGTTTGGATAGTGTTATTGTGCTTCGTACTAGTCCATGGTCTGATGGATAATTTAGATTCAGTGTTTCTATATTTTGAAATATATTCGGTTGATTAGTTGTTATGTAATCTATTTCATTTTTATATTGTCCGTTTGGGGATCGCCACGTCCATCTACGACTTTGTTTTTTCTTGAAGTATGTGTTGATAATCGATAGTTTCCTTTCAAATGCGAAGTTTATTAGTCTCTGTCCTCTTTCATTTCTTTGTCCGTATCCATATCTTTTGGTTATTAAATATTCGTCATTTAGGGATTGGCTAATTTTTGCGTTGAAATCTCCCATTATAATTAAGTTTTCATGGGTAACTCTATGACTTTATCTATCGATTTATAGAATTCATTTATTTCCTTCTCGTCCACTGCCTCTGTAGGTGCGTATACTTGTATTGTATCCTTGTATATTGAGATTCAATAATGCAACATTTTCTGTGGCTGTTGTAAAACTTTCTACGTTTTGTTTTTGAGATTTATTTATCAGAAGCCAATCCCGTGTTTACCTGGAGTTTCTCCCTTATAACAAATAATGGAGTCTTCATATTAAGTCACCCCTATTAAGGCTTCTTGCAGTTCAATAAATCGCTCGTATGACGATAAGGACCTGACATTGTACGTCGCCACAAAGAGTTTCTTCCTGAGACTGTTTTGTTGAGTAATCATAGGTATATTCCTAGGAGGGTAGTGGTCATACTCTTCCACGGTGACCAACCGGGTTGGAAGAGGATCTGTGGTGTCTCTTTCTATATTTGCTATTTCTGATTTTTTGAGAGGGGGTCCTGATTGCTATTTGTATTCGTTTTTATTATGATGACTTTGCTTATTTGTGGGCGTTTTATTTACTAAATAATTTAGAATGCCCGGCTTCATTATTCCGTCTGAGCTGTTGGGGGATGGTGAGGGCGGAATGTTTAAAGGAGTGTTTTTTTTTTTTTTTGTTAGCTTGCTTTCCAAGGGGTGGGTGGTTTTGACTAGTTTGCTTTTCTTGGGGGGAAGTGTAAAAGAATCTTTGTTTGTTGTTTTCCGGAGTAGGATCATCTTTTTGATTTCCTAATATTACCAATTTATCATATTTGATCATAACATTATTTAGTTTCTCTCTTTTTGCTTTTAACTGTTCTTGTAGTTCTCTTCTTTTTTCCAAAACATGTTGGGGTAGTCTTCTTTTATGTAATAGTTGGTATCCTTTAGAAACTTTTTCTTCTTGAAGATATCAATTTTTTCCCCAGAGTAGTAAGTGTTAATATTACCGGACGAGCATTATCAAATTTTTTCCTATTCTCGTTATTGATTGATGTTTAGATATGAAATCAATAACGATGTTTTCTAAGTCCGAATACCAACGCTCTTGTTCCCCAATGCCAAATATCACCACATTTCTTTTTCTCACCTGTTTTTCCAAAAGTTCCAATCTTTGTTCTTGTTTACCTACTTTTTGTTTTAAATCATCATATTTTCCTTCCCAAACGTTGAATTTAGCGTCAATTAAGAAAAATAAAGTGCAAGCGCACTACTGAATAAATAACAGAGCACCCGTAAAAGTGTAAATAGTGAACTTTTTTTTAAATAAAAAACCATAAACTACGGGTACTATGCTATTGATATTAAATAAGTTTAGGGAGTTATCGTAATCATCTCGTTAAAAAAAAATCCGGACGGATTATTTGTACTGTTTTATTGAAATATATCTACTCAAATTATCGTATAAGTGCCAATTAGTTGAGGTAGAGGCAGTTTAAGAGCAAAAAATTGCTTGACTTTGACGTATCGAGAGTAGAGCACAAACTCAACCGCTTCGCGTTATGGGGCATGCGGTAAAATACGTAATATGAAGATATTATGTTTTTTATACGACCTCCAAATTAAGATTTTTCAAACAATAGGATACTCCGTATATTAAAAAATAGTCCAAGAAGTTAAGATAGAGAGACGAGAGTTCGCTAATGAGCCAAAAACATCTTTATGTAAAGACCAGAGATACAACAAATTTATAATGATGTTAAAATATAATGTCAAACATGTTTGTTCGATGTTAAGCATACAATAATAGGAGGTTAGACGGCCGAAGGAATTAGATTGAAATCCTGGATTTTCGCTTCAGATGCGCAGGAACATCGTCTCGCTGAGCGTGTTTTATCGTCTGTATCAAAGTGAGTGTCCTAAAGAGTTGTTCAATCTAAAACCCTCCTTTCCCTTCTAAAACTGAACCACACACGCTGGGCTTCAAAGTCATAGTTTTACGGTAAACTCCATCCCGGCACCAGCTGAAAACTTCTCTCTGACTTATTTTTGTCGTACCGTAAAGCTGTAGAACCGTCTCTCCTAATGACATCGGGTCCTATAAGCGTAACGTGAAGATATGTTTATGCAGGCTGGGGTGACAGCGGCGACCGCCGATGGATTTAGATCTCTCTGGACAGTACCGTCAACGTGCCGAGCTATTATAAAAAAAAATATATATATACTGTGATGGATAGATTATCAGTATAGAATAACTTGTAATGCTCGTTTTATGATCATCAAATTTTGACCATATCTTACTAGACTATTTAGAAATCAATAAGTTGATTTTTAAAATTATTATTATTAACTAGCTGTGCCCGCGGCTTCGCTCACGCGGACTACATTATGCCCTAGATCTGGCACACACGCGAATCTTGCTACCCCGCTTCTGGCTATTTTAAAGACAAAAATGCAATTGCTATATGTGGGTGTTTCTTAGAAGGTAAACATTTATACTCTCGCTGACTTAATGTTCATATGTTTAATGTCTACAATTATGTAGTACATTAATTTGCTATATATCTTATGATTTACTTAGTGTAAGCAATTGAAACGCCCGAATTGATTCACCCTGACCAGTTTTTTTTATTTGCGCGGAACCCTAATTCTTTTTCTTAAACAAAAAGTAGGTACTCCTTCCTACTTCAGGTACTCCTTATAACATCAGCTATCTACCAGTGAAAGCTCCGTCAAAATAGTTCCAACTGTTTCGGAGATTACCAGGAACAAACGAAAGACTGAAAAAAATAAAGTAATTGTTTTTTTGTTATAGGTATCGTATATACCTACTTTCATATAATATGTATTTAGTAAAAAGTTGTTATTTTGACGTTACAAACAGAAACTGAAATTTTATTAATTGTAGAAATTAATGTGTTGATAAATACAATACCTATATGTACAAGTTAGAGGTCTTCCGAAGTTTTCTTGTGTGACCGGAGGTGAAGAGACATCTTCGTAAATCTCCACCGTTTTATTGCAGTGATCTCGTTTGGCATCTGTTAACAAAGACAATATAAAATCAGTTGAAATCATGAATTTATTCGACCTTGTTGGATAGTGAAATTGTCGTCCATCCATTGCGAGGTTAATTTATTATATTATTGTTAGCGACGCGTAGGGCTAAGCGTGATAATAGAAATCATAATTGTAGATATAAGTTGTAGGGATTAAGAATTTGTATACAGGATCGGCGATTTAATGTTTTGAATATAATGTTGTAATGTAGAATAGTAAATAACTTATAAAAATGTTTATAATATTGTAGAAATAGTCTCTTAAAGTATTCAACTTATATCTCATCAATAATCTGTGTTTTATAACAGTTATATGTAATGTTTAATGTCGTATAGGATAGTTAGCCTACTATGTGTGTTGTATAATGTTTGTAACGTTTAATAGTGCGTACATAACGTGATTTTAGGCCGTTTAAGGTTGTAAAGTTTATTGTTTGATATTTACGATGTTTATAACCCTTAATGTTGTATATAGTCTTTTTATGTCCGTAATAACATAAGACAGATTTCATAGTGATTTAATAAGTATATTTAGAGATATTAACAATTTATTGAACATTGTATAGAATAATAATAATAACGTAGATAGGGACAGCAATAGTGCAGCCGCGACGCGCCACCGCGGTAGCGCGCCATGACCATATTTGGTAATGCTAGAAGTAGTAGAGAGATAGACGCTATCGCTCCGTCCCGCTCCAACGGTGAAATAAAAGTCTAGCCGTCGCGGCCTACCGACACACACAGGAGCCACAAACTGAAGACTCAAGACTCAAGAATCAAGACTGGAAGAAACAGTACTAAGAAGATAGTACTAAGAAAATAGTATTAAGAAGAATTTAATTGTATCTTGAGAAGAATACAGCGAAATTTTATTGTGGTATCTGTGTGTCATTGTCTTCATGTGTTCAACCCGCCAGCGACACAGTCCTCTCCGCTCCCGTGCTACGTCAGCGCCACGCCTACAAGAAGGCACCTCACTGCGTGTGTACCTTGATGTTTCGCCCTCTTCACGCCTAGTAGTTTAGGGTGTGAGCAGGGTCGGTCACACGTAGCAAGAGGGGCTCGCACGCACTGGTTTCCAGACAGCTGGTTACCGTAGCGTGTATTCCGCCGTCGGTTATACAGAGTTCGAGGGAATCGTTTCCGACGCGTACGCGCTCTCGGTGCGCGGTCCCGCTCTGTATTGTTGACGTAGCACATTTTGTAAAGGGCAGCCGCGTGCCCATTTTAATTATTATTGATTTCGTTTATCACTAATTGTAAGACGTTAAAGGCATGAATAACGTAAACGTAGTATGACAAATTACAAATAATGTAATTACATGATTTATTTAAATAAAATGACGGACTATAAATAACGACACTATAGACGCTTACTTAGTATCAGGGTGACTCAAGGCGTACGGTCAATAGAACGGATCAATGGTACTGACCAATAATACCAGTCAATAGTATGGATTCCTGGTCATTAGTAGTCTACATTTACGAAATATATCTCAAACTTTAAATTGAAATCATGGTAAATCCGTAATAGAACACGATGCTATATTTAATTAAACAAGTTTAATAATAATTTCTCTATCCCGATAAAATATTTATTTTAAACTAATTAATAGGCAAACATTGCTTTTGTTATTATTTAAGAAAATCGATAAAACGCTTAAAAAATTCAGTAAATTATAAAATATTTAAAAAAGTAAGAAAATATATAAGGCATTTTACTATACGGATATAGTAGCACAGAATTTAGTAAAGTAGTTAAAACACACATTTGCTTGATCGCAGCTGGCACGGTGGTGCTCGAGCAAAAAATGTGAAGTGAACATTGAGTACATAAATTCGCTCGCAGAGCGGTACAGCGCGGCGCGGGGCGGCGAGCGGTAAACTCTGCAGTTTCGAACTATCGACCGTCTCACACACTGTTACCGAGAATTGTCAACATGCGTTTTAAAATATTTTTTTAACCCCCCATATAAACGGAGTCTAAGCACTAAATTATTATTGTTATTGTATTATATTATTATACTTTAGTACAGTTAGAAAAAAAAGAAAGATAAACCTGATCGAGTTTCTTGCCGGTTATATTCGATAACTGGGACGTTTTCCGAACCGGTAGTAGTAGTGTTTTGACGTTCATAAGTGCCTTCTTAGGGCCTAAATTGAATGAAGTATTTTTATTTTTGTTTTTGATTTATATATCTGTGTGTCTGCCTGTGGCATAGTAACTCCCAAATTGGCTGAACCGATTTTTATTTAGAAGGTGAATTGATCGAGAATTGTCTCAACAATATTTCACGAAAATCTGTTCATCCGTTTGAAGATTATCAGCTGTTTCTAGTTGATAAATGGATGTAAGCATCTTCCACAGGTCTGATCGAGTCGAAATTTGGTGTTCTGTTACTTCAATGATATTATAATAATAAAGTAAGCTTGAATTAATGTAGCAGCATCTCCTGGAATTTGTAGGATACCCAAATCTCTGACCAACTTACAGCAGGAATATCATATTTAGTTATGTTGGAATAAGTAATTTGTATCGGGGTTTATTTTTTCTGTTTACATTATTGTACTTTAGACATGGTTTACCTAAGGCTACCTGTCCACTGAAGCAGAACGGAACTGTGCAATTTTTGACCAATAGAATTTCATAACTGGATTTTTTCGCAATTCTATTACTTACTTAGATTAATGATTATTGAAGCGCAGTGGAGACCAATGATTAATTTATAAGTATATTTTGTAGTATAATCATAATATATACTACGAAGTGAAGAAAGGTGTAGTTCAAACGAGCGTAAATGTTAGGTTTTTTAAATATTATTTTCATAGATTTCCGCGCCATTTCAAATAGATACTATCGGCGTACTATAAAAATACGGCAATCAAAACAACGCCGAATCGGCGTACTCGAGTCCGTGTCATAGAAACAATACTGTTGACAACACGTTGACAAACTTCATTTCAAATATTCACAACGCACTATGATATTAAATTGTTGTATTCTAGGAGGTATTTTTTGTAGGTAGCACGGCATCTAGTTGAAGGGCCAACGAAAACCGATCATTAATCTATGACTACTTTATTATTGTACTACTTGAAAATTTATTGATACTTTAGTATGGTGGTTAAGAAGAATATAAAAAAAAAATTAAATCCTTTTCCAAAAGCACCATTAAGTTCGTATGTGAACATTTTCATTATTAATCATACTCAAAAGAACTTCAATTTCACTTCATTTTCAAATCTTGTTTTATGAATTGAGTTAACATTAAAAAAAAAACACTTATCTTTGAATCTTAAGACATTACAAATTCATTTTCTGCCTACATTACACGTAATTAATATTTCAAAAGATAAAACTTTTGGGGCTTATAAACTTCTAAGTAGTAAGTTGTACTTAAAGGAGTAAAGTTTGGCACCATCTGTCATTGCAGGCGTCGTTTAACTTAAGCATCAGGTGTGTTATGAAGTAGATTGTAACTTGAAAGACCTAGGATTTGCCAACGAAGTGTTGCTTATTTTAAATAATGAAAGCTAAGTGGTTATAAATTTAACTTTTGATGTCGTGTATACTTGTTTACTCACATGATATATTTAAGTACTACACATATTTGTGAATTAGTTTTTATTCGTTTTTCGTAATTTAGTGGTATCGAAATTAGTATTAACCGAATTTTTTATACAACCAAGGTGGCAAAAAAGCACACATCCCGCCGATGGTAAGCGGTTACCGTAGCAAATGGACGCCTGTAATACTATAGGTATAACGACTTACGGCAAGAACATATCACAAGGTTATTTGACTGCGATCTTCTGTAGCGTTTAGGGTATTCTCCAGTCAGATTGCCCCAAGTAGAGAGAAATCTACAATTACAAAATTTATTGCCTTACTAGTCGTGTGCCTGGTGTGATTTCCCATTGGCATTATCTAAGGAACTTTTACCCTGTTTATTATAATCCCCTTTAACATCCCACCAGAAAGATATCCACTGCTCGATATAGGTCTCCTTTAATACGCGGCTCAATGACGGTTCCTGTGCTACCTGCATCTAGTAGGTTCCCGCAACCTTCACCAGGTTGTCGGTCCATCTTGTAGCAAGTTTGTCAACCCGGCATAACCCGTATGCTGCCGCCAATAACTCTTCGATCCCATCTGCCATCTGTTCTACTAGCAATGTGATCAATATTGCTACTGAAGGCTAAAATTTTTAGAAGTTTGTTGGTGTCTTTGGTTCTTGCGTGGTTCTCCTCATTTTTTATTGAATCACACAATGAAACTCCTCCAAGCATAGCCTTCTTCCTTTTCCTTTGAGTGGCCTTGAGCTCACCTAGGTACGTTATACAAAGAAATACAATGCAAAATTTTAACCTTCCCTCATTACGAAATCGGATGCTTCAAACGAGTTTGTAATGTACCATGCTTACCATCAAGAACAGTACAGTCAATTTGCTGAGCTATTATAAAAAATCTTCTAGGCTCATCGGTTTAATCTGTACGTTGTTTATCGCTTAGTCTTCAGCATTTTATTAATAGGAAACTACTTTTGAGATTAGCAAAAAGTTTCGTAGATCAGTCAATCAATCAATATACAATATAATTGGTACGTTTGGTGGATTATGAAAGGAAAAAAACTTCAGCAGTAAGTATACTAACTTGAAAGGCTTAGGTTTCATTCAGTTCAATTAACAAACCGATAATAACAAAGAAATAAAGGTTTTTTCGATAATTGTGTTAGGTTCTTAAATAAACTTTCTAAGCACATTACCGATTTGCCGGATAATAAGTTCAAGAATCATGTTAAGCAAGTTTTATTGTCAAATGGGTATATTATATTGTAGCTGATTACGCGAATGATGGTTATGTCTGGATATGATTCTCTCTATGTACATCTACTGAAAACTACAATAACTTTATATAATTTAATACTATAATAACTAATTAAAAAAAGATAATAAGATGTTGATAAACCCGATCGAGTTACTTGTCGGTTCTTTTCGATGACTGGTTACGTTTTGCCATTTTTATTTTGTCATTCATAAGTGCCTTCTTAGGGCCTAAATTAAATAAAAATATTTTCATTTTGAATTCCAAAAATCTTGAAACGCGACCATTGCTTGGTGGCAGGGAGTGATGATCTAATGCTCGCTAGGCAAGGTATAAATATTATTTTGAAAATTTAAAATATGTTCCGTTAACTAAATTTTGCCTTTTTTAGAATTACCCTGTCAACATTTTTGCTCACATCATTACCTGACATCTAGTGCGAATTTGCCTATGGCTAAGCTAGTTAAAAATCAACAACATAAGCAATAATTTTAGGCCTCTCTAGTTTGAGACATTGTAAATACGGTGTCGATTGCTTATTTAATATGGCCGTATGTCCAGTGTAAAAGGCCAACAAAAAGCTCCCGAGTTTTTTGTTTACCGCCGACTACTTTCAGCTGCGGGGATTTTTGCGGCTTCGCTTCGGCCCTCGGGCTGCGAAGTTATACATCAAACTGACTAACAACCACTTCAAGAAGGTACCGTTCATTTAGATGCTTTTATTCACTTCCACACTAAACATTTAGAACTATATTATTTTGTTTGAGAACAATTTAAATTAAAAGTAAAGAAACACAATAACCTTAAAAAAACATGACAAAGAAGTGACTTCTATACTTGGACCAGTTTGACTGGAAGACCTCCACCAAACAGAAGATCGCAGCTAAATAACCTTGTGTTATGTTCGTGCGGTGAGTAAGATTTCCAAAAAACTTTATGGAGGGATTTGTTTTGTAAAAAAAAAAGAAAAAGGTAGAGATATAATTTTAATTTCGGTTGTAACTTTGTTTCAAAAAAATAATTAAATATTTTATTTTATAACTTTCATCTTTTCCAAAGAGTAGTTCTACTGGCGATTTAATCTGTTGTCCTTCAAATACATGCACGGTGTATAATGAATGTTCTATGGTATAATGTAACGCAGTATGCGACCACAGTGAGTGGTCGGAACAGGTCATATTGAGCCATCACGTGCACACTGCGACGCGTTCACCACAAAATCCGACCACATCGTTTAAAATCCTCACATAATGTTTTGTTTGTCACTTCACTGCGGTGTATTTATTGTTGGACATTTTTAATCGTATATTGGACAGTAATGAAGTTAGCAAATGTTTACGTATTTGATTCATTCATTTCTTTGTCTGATGTGTGACTGAGATGCGAAAATGTTGCTATTTATGGTTATATAGATCTAATATATATCTTTTTTTCTTCCTTTACAGTAAGTTTCGATTCATTGTAACATCGCGTCGATCGACTAGAGTGCGAATCCTTGCAATGAGCCTGAGTTTTCGGAGAAGGAAACATGGTGATGAATCCAACGCATGGTGATAGGCAGGGCATTAAGTAATGCTCGCCTGTCTACATACCACCAGCACAGGCCCTAACCCTTAATCAAGATAAAGCGAGACTGTCTTTCAGCGCCCTTTGGTTGACACTTTCGCACCATAAATTGTATATCGGTTTATGTTAAATAAATAAATATTAATCAACTCTTACAAAAATTGTCGCTTCAGAAACTAAATAAGGCTATTTTAAGAGTTTCATTAAATCTTTGTATGTTATGCGTAGAGTGCCAGAGACGAAGGATACCGAGGATGAGGGAGGGGAGATATCCATCAACTACTACCATCGTTCTGTTGACCTGTAATTAGACGAGGATAGTTACTAGTACATAATTATGATGATTGATGTCTAAATGAGACGCTCCAAGATAATGGATATCTGTTTGAAATTTTGCAAAGTGATGTTACAATTATTTGGTTTCCTATTTACGAACTAGTTGGATTTGATAAATAAATTTTATGAGTTTTTTGACGTTTTATTCTTAGATATGTTTTGTTTAATATGCATGTGGTGTGGCGAAATGAAGGTGTCTTAACTTGCGTTTCCAATAGCTAACAAAAATGAAATAGCGCTTTCAATAAATGTACCATTATTTCATAGAGATTTTTTTGACTTTATTTTTTATTTTTTTATTAATCACTAAAAGATGACAGTGCCAGACTTCAACCAAGACTATTGAATAGAACATAGAAAGAGAATGAAAAGTTAATCTATTATCTGTTACAATACACGATGGGCATGTAAAATTATATCATCTTGTAAATACACCTTATTATTTAGATGGATATTTTAAAGTGAACTAAGTGTTATAAAGTTTTAAAGTACATTATTTATAAAGATCTCTTAGAAAAATATAACAAAATGTAATGCCTGTGAGCAAAAAGTTCTCGAGTAACAAAAACTTCGTTCGCCTAGAGACTGAACTGTGCCAACTTTTTTATGAACTTTTATAATACAAAAAGGTCACTTTATCTTTGAGGAAACTATTACAAGTTTTATATAACATATGATCCGTTAGAGTACGTAGTTACCGTGCAGTTTAAAAATAAATATAAAGAGATAATATTTTTAAGCGTCGCTGTCATCTTGCCAATAAATTACTTGGTAGTTCATTGGCAGATTTCACCGTTTAAGTTTTCCAGAATCCAGTGGAGGTCGAATGCCAAAACTCCGCAAAACTTCAATAATTAAGTTCTTGGTTTTATCTCCATGAAAAGTAAATAATACTACCAGTTTTAACTATGAACTATTTATTACCTGATCCAATCTTCTCAAATCTATAATCAAAATTTATGCTTTTAATCCCAACTTTATTTCTAGATATTGGATTTGTTCCGTTAAAGTTAATATAGTAAGTTTTTCTTTAATAGTTTCTCCAGTTTCACCTTTCCTTTTTAATGCATAATTCAATTTATGGAATAAATTTATTTGAATCGATGCCGTTTATAACTTTTTCCATTAGTCGTAACTCAATATAAACTTGAAGACTTCAATCATGCTACCAACGGTTGCAATCATAATCGAATAAATTAAATTTTAATTCTTTTCCAACTTTTTATACACGGCACTACCAAGGTTTTGATTTCTTCTAATACAAATAAGCGTATGGACATAAACGCGAGTCGTGAGTTATTTCACACAAATCTACTTCAACATTATCCGTCTTGATTCATCATTTTATACTAATTCCTCTGTCATAACTCTTCTAAATAAGTAGTTAATTGTGGTGTTTGTGCCTAAACGTGTACTTAATGACCTAAAGTTAAGTGGTTTTGCCCTATTATTAGTTATCGCACAGGGATTCCGCTATATTTTTATTTCACACTTGGTTCAACGTGACTTATAAAAAAAATACAGTCCATTAAACGCCCCCCCCCCCCCCCCCCATGTGGATTCAGTCAATTATAAATCGTTAAATATTTCGTCATCAAATTAAACGTAAGTATTTTATTTGGTATTAATTTTACAATCCATAATCGTCTATGTTCCAAATGGAAATGTTCCTCAATATTAAGTGTAAGGGGTGTCGAATTACATCTTCAGAGCTGAGACGCCCAGGTCATCCTCACCTACACGTGATGCATCTTGGTAATTAACGAACGAGGAAATGGCGATAGCGGGTTGATAGGTCTGTACAGCCAACTGGGTTGCGACAACCATATTTGTGGTAAAAAGTTCGTCATAGTGACTCGCTTTTGCATGTCGCATTTCGGGATCAGCCTGTGCAAGTCCAGTTAAATTATTGCAAGTCTGCATGATTGTATTGTGTTTATTAATTGGGACATTACGGTCAATTTACCATGTTATTATATTAAAAAAATAAACACTGCATCATTTAAGTTTTGCAGTGGGTGTCTGTTGTTGTTTAAAGTAACATAACACCTTGTTATTTTACTCGTACTAATATCAGGTTTTAATTTTTTCAACCTAATAGGATTTTAATTCAAATGATTTTCTAGGGAGAAATGATTGGCTTTTTAGCAAGGCTCCATACTTAAGCTCAATCAGAATGTGTCAAACTTTTGAAAGTATATGCGTTATTTCTGATCATCTAATATTTTCTTATGCTGGTATAAAAATTTGTTTATTTCCAATATAGCTTATATTGATTAAGCTTCTATTTGTTTATTTATAAAACAAGTTGTAGGATATATAATGCTTTTAAACCTAAGAATAATATGGCATATTATATTCTTTCAAAAGACTTCATTATCCTCACAAAGCAAACGAATTCTATTCATCTATATCCTGATTGACAATATCATAGTATCATTGGTCCTCGGATCTATTTCAGAAACGCTCAAGATTGGTTTCCGTTTGGTAACATAGGTATAATAGGTTGCCATGAATCGGACCTTTAATGGTATTAACCCCGTAATACGTATTAAGTGGTAAGGAAGTGAACCAAGTGAGTTCCATTCAAAAACGAAGGTAAGGAAACTTATGATGTGTACGGTACTAACATTGATTTCATGATCGCCATCGACATTTGAAAGTAATTGGTTTTAACATTAAATCTACGTTTCTTATATAAAATCAGATAATATTTTATTTATTTGCATTTGAAATTTAACTAATATTATTTAATTTGTTTCGTCGTTTAGTTGCTACATAGTTAAATAAAATTAAAAATACTTGCAGTTGCCCAATGATCGAAATTCGACCAGTGACTTTTTAACTATAGACTATCTTCTGTTCGACAATTGCAGTATGAACCTAAACCATGAATATTATAACACTTGCTGTCACTTTTCACTGAGTGAAAATGTCAATATTTTGGAAGGTCTAAGTACAATGGCACTTGTCGTGTTAGAATTCGTAGTATTAATTTATTTAATTTGATATATTAGTAACAGATATTATAGATAAATTTTAGCTTTCTGCACTCCTTCTCCATATAAACTTTAACCATGCCAAATCTCACAGGCTTCCGTGCACGAATACGCTTAAAAAGAGGTATAAAGTTTTTGCTTCCCGTATTAATATAATGATACCTATAAATTAAAAACTTTTTGGAAATGCAAAAACCATGTTGCTATTCGTGTAATAAATAAACCGTCTTCGAGCCTTGTCGATTCCATATTATTACGATTTGGACGTACTTGGGGATACAATGATGGATTTATAATTATTAAAGAGTTACTCATAGCATCTCCTATTGTAAAACGGTAGAAAATACATAAAGAGCCGAAGTCTCTGCAATAGTTCTAGAGGGTTTAGACAGCATATTAATTCGGGATCGTTGACAATGCGAATAGCTTACTTTTGCATGCAATCTAGTGAATACAGCTGGTAGGAAATAAGAGTGACTTGGAGTAGTACTTCATATAAGGTCGTAATTACGCTTTGTAAGCACATAGATGGAGAGCAAAAGCACTGGCTCAATTGTTGGAGCAGCATTCCATGTGAGGTCGTAATTAGGTTTTTTATAGCACAAGCCGTTGCTCGAGTGTGAAATACTGCTTAGACTTGTTGAATCTGTCCAGCTTTTTATCTACCGTATATTTGTCATAAATATTCTGTCTTTGCACAACATTATTTATTTGAAGTATGATAATATAGAAGCTTCTGTCGACAATGTTAACTATTCAAAAGTAGAACAAGAAAAAGCTGTGAAACGAACTCGATTCTCACGTATCGCCTCGAGAGCTTGCAAAGTTCGTGTCAGTTTACACCTTTCTCGAAGGCTCGTGTTGAAAAATACTGACAGGAAATTTGTTCGGAAACGCTGGTTACAATTTGGTAATAATAAAAGTCTATTTCATATTAGTAATATTATGCCATTCTATTTTGAGATTAATACCTTGACTGAAAACACAGAGCGCTTCAAAAGCCGGCGTCGAAAAAAATTACTTCTAAAATATCAAGAGTCATTATTATTGATAGCAATTTTTCTACCTGCATGTAACTACTCCGGTTAAAATCGCTAAAAAGTTAATTCATTAGTTAATCTAATTAAATATCACAAAAATTATGTGAATAATATATAAAATTTTATCATTTATATCATTTTTAAACAAAAATTTGTTAATCTTAAACTTATTGGAATAAAAATATCAATCTTTAAAGTAATTTCGAAGCAAGTGTGCAAATTTACTAGATTGATGCAAATACTATTATTGTTATATTTATTTCATTATTTGGAGACATTAAAGATGCTACACTTAGGACAATGGAGTATAGTTTTATAATTATTGGATTTAAAATAACGTTACTAACACGCGGTTACGTGCGTTATACACGACCGTATGTCATCACTTTTGTTGCATTTTCCAAGAGCAAAGTTTGATACGCTTTCTACTCGATAGAAAGAATGTTTAATGTATGTGTCCAAAGAATATGATGAAATTGTAGAAGTTTTTTTTTTTTTTTTTAAGTTTTATTATTTATTTGACAGAGACGTGAGAGATGGTAAGCATATAAACATTCAAGATAAACAGACAACGAGAAGTAAAATTCCCATTAATGTCATTGTCATGTCAGTGACCTGCTAATAAAAAAAAATAAAAAAAGCCGGTATTTCTATATCCTTAATTTCCATTTCAAGTGTTGGTATTTGTTTGTTAGTATTTAGTTAGTTATTAATGTTTTGCTTATTGTCTAAATGTTAGTAAGAGTTAGATTTTTGCTATTGGATATGGACCCCTCCTCGGGTGAAGGCCTCCTCCATTCCTTTCCACTCATCTCTGTCTTCGCCGATAGTTAGTGCATTATTGAGTTTTAAGTATCGGTGTATTGATGACAGAGACTTGACATAATAAGTTTTAATTTTTATACAATTCTTAGGAGTCTTTGTGTTTTTGTGATTTTCCTGAAGGGTTGTGGTCGTACTGTTCCACGGGAACCAGCCGGCTTGCAAGATGTGTGTTATGTATTGTGGTATGTGGTGTGCTCTCTTCTTTTTTGTTGGACTGATTGGGGGGGGGGGGGGGGGTTGTAGTCTTGTTTTATATAATACAGGGTTTTTTGTTTTAGAGCTCCTTTGCCCTTTAAGATATCGACCTTAAAACTAAGTGTTGTGAACGTAATAACTATCGGTCGTGGCTTTTCAGTTTTCTTCCCTATTCACTATACAGTTTTGTATTGGGAAGTATGTATGTAATGTATGGGAAATTTAAGTAGGATTTTTCGTGTTCCTCCAACCCAAAGATGAATAGATTGCGTCGTCTTGATTGTCTCTCCATATAATATAATCTTTGCTCTTGATTTTCCACCCTCGACTTAAGGTTTTCATGTTTTTCTTCAAATATATTTTATTTTTCTTCTAATATTTTATTTATATTTAATGTTACCTTCTCTTTCACTTCTTCCCCTTCTTTGTGTATAATTTTATTTTAATCGAGTTGTTTTTGAATAGAAAGAAGTGCGGCCATTAACCTGCTCCATTGTGACGAAAAATAAATTTCAAAAGTATTGGTACTTTGCTTACTAAAATTTTACAGGTTCGAAACTTGGTAAAAAGACAATATCGATAAATAAATCTTTTAGTAGTGACCTATTTCGCCAATTGCCGGAACTTTGTACGTATGTTAATTTAATCTACTTTAACAGATACCGCTAATCGTCAATAGATGGCGTTAGTGTACAATATATTTTTATTTTTTCGGATTTTTTTAGGTTACGTCTTGTAGAATTTTCAGTAAATCACTGTACAGAATTTTTCTAGATAATGATTAATTATTTCACAGCCACTAGTAATTTTACGATGCGCAAAGTCGCCTATACTTCCCTATTTTCACTAATTAGTCAAGAAAAGTCACTGGGTACATAAATTATACGAGCAAAGTTTTTTGAACTGTTTAGTAGTCTATTGTTGCTGTTTTCATTTTGTTCATAATTCTTAAATAATGCACACCAAAGTTCTTTTTGATAATAGCTTTACTGTAACTTCGCGTTTTTTGTATTTAATTTTGTAAGAAAAACACAGAGCCGATGTTGACAGTTATGACAGCCCACCAAATTCCGTTAATAATCTATCTATATCTATACATATATTAATAACGTAACTGATCGATGTCTGTACATAGAAGATATATTAGAAAAACTATTATAAAACCTTTATAAACGCAGCAGAACCCAAAACAATGATTGTTAGAATTTTTGTGTCTTTGGCGGTTTGTCTGTTTGCCAACATTTGTGCGCGCTAATCTCAGAAACGGCTTAACCGATTTTAAAACAGTTTTCACTAATATATTGTGCTAAGGTTCACTTAACATTTACTGTTTGTTTTACTTCAATAAGTTTATAAATAAAACGTCTAAATAAACATTTTTGTCTTTTTTTATATCTGACGGACGACCGCCGAGTGCAGCAATAAATAAATATGGGATCGCAACTTTATAAACAGCCATTTAATTGAAAACCAATCAAGAATTGAATTAAAGTAACTAAAAAGATCGTGTATCGTGGTATTTGCATATTGTGATCATTCTTAAGGCACTTTCTGCCTCGCACAGCCACTCTGTGGAACCAGCTATAGCCTAGGGTCTTTTCGAGCTGTTATGCCCTGGTGACCTTCAAGAAGAGAACTTATTCTTCTCTAAAAAGCCGGCAACGCATCTGCGAGCCCTCTGGTGTTGCGGATGTTTGTGGGCGGCGGTGATCACTTTCCATCAGGTGCACCACGCCGTATTTATCATTAAAAAAAAAATTATGTGTGGGGATCGAACTCGTGACCTATCGGTTCAATAATACGACTTATCGTACGTGATGCAGGCGGAATAGTATGGGTATCTGAATTTTATATATTATTTTTGAAGTGAAACTGCTATAGACACGTATGATTTTTTTGTGAGATTTTTGTATTGGGTCAATTTTTATGAGTTCGCCTCACCAACACCTACATGTAACAGTATATCTTTTACTATATCTGTAACGTGTTGAATCGATCGTTAAATTATACATTAACTTTTTACTTAGAAGTTCCAAAGATGATTCTCTTACAAACGAACAATGTACGAAGAAATTGAAAGGTCTCATAAAATTGTTCTTGGGCGATCGCGATCATAACAGACAACCAAAACTTGAGTGAAACAGAATAATATCTTAGTATAAAAGAGCATGTTAACGATTGCACGGAATGCTAATAGATATGAAAAAAAAATGTTAATAATTTTTATTTACAAATCTTAATTATTCATACTACAACAATTAAAAAAAAAAAAAAAGAACTCAGTTATTCCAAAGTTTTAAGTTTTCACTTCTGGTCTTTCTGCCCCATGACTGCCTATTTTTTTTTATATTTAGTTATTTTATAAGCCTTTAAAAACTACGTATTTTGATTATAATAAAAACCAGTAAATTTAAATAAGTCAGACAGTCAACATGTTACGGGTCATTGGTCTGAAAAAATCTTCCAAAGTCATATGAGATTATAATACAATTCTTTGACTCGACATCGAATAGTTTCTATTCACATTTTTCTATTGAAATACTAATAAAAAAATGTCTTTAAACGCAACCCTTTTTATAGAACAATCTACTAATTTATTTTATCTTGACTGAGATCTTAGGTTACATAAAACTTACATTCATTCAATAAAATCACTCCTTTATTTAATTTTCTCTGCAGGGCAATTCATGTAAGTACTAAAACTTGTCTGGAATAGTTAACAAATAAAAATAGACTGAACCGTCTTTGTGTTTGAGAAGAGATTCCATTGGGAGATAAACCCTCAATCAGCTGATTGCAGCGTACAATTTTATTTGTTGTAAAGAGAATAATACAATTTCTGCAGACTCGGTCCGTGCACGAGACTTGTAAATGATTATTAGTACATTCACAGCGAGAGAATAAACGAAATAAGTGCTCGTATATTTTTACTGTCAATAAATACTGATGCCAGTAGCACAGTTTACTACATAATGGATTGTCATCATGAAGGTTTGATATGGTTTGAGTTACATAAATTTTTATGAATGTGATATTGACATAGGTATATGTTTTTAGTGATGCTCCGAGTATATCTTACATATATCGAGTATATAATATTTTCAATCAATATATTTTTTTTTAATAATAGCTCGGCACATTGATTGTAGGCACAATACAATCGAAACACAACGGCGGGCACCGAGAGATTTAAATCCATCGTCATAAATACTTCTTCACGTTGTGCTTGAAGAATGTTGTAAGATGTTCCCTCCTTCTTGACACATTGACCGGGAAATGGTTTAAATCGTTTGAATCGGCATGAAGATTAACGTAAAACGATGTCTCCGAAGCCAAGCGCGTGAGGTTCTGTTGTGGAAAGGAGCGCGGTACTTTGTATTAAAAAAGTCGACTGCGATTTCAGGCAACTTGTTAATTGAAGTGTGATAGAATCCTACAATCAGCCTGTTACAAAGATCGTGATGAAATCATAGCATAGTGATAAGGTATATTTACTAACGCCAACTCTATTTGAAAATCTGATGCATTTTTAAGCTAAGCAATTGAAACCCAGCCTCACTAGACTGGCTTATCATCTTTAATCGCATCGGATTTAAATTTAGATTGTGACTTGTGTGAAGAGGGGATTGAAGGATGACGTCACGAAATATCTGTAGCGATGTAAACGGTCCGACAATCCCAGCAAAACACATATACGTATTGATCGATGCAGCGTTAATGTTTTTTGCCTCAGCTGTGTGTCGTATTTCTATAAACTCCGATAGAAGTCGAATGTATCCGAACAAAGCCGAAACACATTACAAAACATGCTATGTGTAAAGTGTATAGTACATGAACCTAAACCTGTATTTTGTTATTTCTACTAAATACACTTTACAATAATTTAAAACGAAAAAAACATGTACAGATAATTCCATATTAGGTGTATTAAAAACTTGAAATGAAGTAAAAACAGCAGAACGGGACCCTAAGAGCTTTAAAAAGCCCGAACACAATGAACTCAACACACAAAACTTTGAAAAGAGGAACGTCTTCCAGCTGTTAATTGAAAATAGAGAGAAATTGAATCGAATTGAATTCTTTATCTGGCTTTATCCGATAATGAAGGAGTGGTTTGCTCTTGGAAACCAAATAAGTCTTTTGTATTCCCGCCTTTTGAACAAACCGGTTTTATTCTGTAGAGATTGTATAGAGGTTATTTGAGATCTGATAAACTTTATCGATGTTTTTTTCTTCTATATCGGTTTAAATTGCCCAGTACATTCTATTGTACTATATATTATAAAACTATACTAAGTTAAATTTATTAAAAAGGAAACAATACACCCGACAGCAATAAAAACAACAAAAAAAATATTCTTCTATATTTTGCTTTTTATTTGATTCTTAAAACGTCGCACTTAAATATTATATAGCCTATATCAGTAATGACACTAATGACTTTTTATAAATAGACGCGTAATACTACTAACTAAACTCAATTTGAAAACGTTAGAAATTTTGTTATCAGCATGTTGAAACAAAATCATAGCGTAAGGTGAAAACTCTGTTGTCAAAAAAGGATAAAAGATTCTTCTCGCTCACAGCGGTATTAAGTAGAAAGTAAACTGACGGCAATTGCCCACCATTCACGATACCATGTCGTATCTATGTAGATATTATTGATGTAAATATCATTGTCATTGCCACAATTATGACGAATCTAAAGAAGCCTCGTATGCTGAAATCCTTCAAGCCGTTTAGGCTGCAGAGCTTGCCAAAGAAATAGACTATATACGTGCGCTTGGATAACATAACCCTCCAATTTCGCACTCGAGTAAACATGATGAATACTATCGAAAAAGATTTATGAATATCTTATACACGATTTCATCCCTATTAAATTTATTCGAGCAACTCTTCACCGCATCACCTTGATAACTTGTTAGAATGCTTGTTAGGGCCCCAGACTAACAGTATTGTCAAATCGAAAAAAAAGTGTGCGTTTCGGGATGCTCGACAGAAGTGATAACTTAAATAAAAAAAAATCCAAAAAAAAAAAGAAAAAAAAGGTGGTTGTGAGTTAAAGTGAGAGAGGAGGAGCCTGCCTAATGCTGCCGTATGTATGAGAGAAAGGGAAGCTAGACAGAGTAGTGCCGTAACGCGTTACGTTACGAAGCGGTTTACCCTCCCATAAGAAGTTATTCACTACAATAAACATGGATATTGCTCCACTCCTTGAAATTGTGGTGTGAATTTATATAGGTTACTAATGGTACCCCATAATTTTATTGATAATTGATAAAGTATATCAATTGAGAAAAGATATATTATACATTCCGTATCGTATAAACTTTCATTACGTATTTAGTAAAAGGCTGTTATTTTTACATTACAAAAAGACACTTCAATTCTATTTGTTTTTATAAATAATAGATATAAATATAAATTGAATTATTTATCCATATACCTAGATACGCGATTTCCGGCCTGGAAGGCGTAACTCCAACAGATATGTCAAAACTTTAAATAAAAAAATTATGTTTCTGGAAAATCCTAAAAATAAATTGAATTTGTCAATACAAATCATTCAATAATACAAATTCAGTGACGTAAAAGTGTTTTCCATATATTTTTTATATTCATTCATTATATTAATACGTGAAGCAAAAACTGTTTAAGCGTATTGCGTGCATGGAAGACTGTGAGATTTGGCATGGTTAAAGTTTATATGGAGAAGTGAAGAAGAGTGCAGGAAGCTAAAATTTATGTATAATATCTGTTATTAATATATTAAATTAAATAAATTGATACTGCGAATCCTAAAACGACCAGTGCTATTGAACTTAGACCCCCCAAAAAGTGACAGCAAGTTATATAATATTCATTATTTAGGTTCAAACTGCAAATATAAAATATAATTATAATCATAATCATTGTAATTCGATCATTGGGCGACCGCTAGTTCTTATAATGGGCCAACTTCCCGTCACAATACTAAAGCTTGCAGTAAAATTATTATTAATTATTATATATCAAAATAAAATTTTGGGAGACGTAATAGCATAAAGTCTGGAAGCCTATGGATATCATACAAGAAAAAAAAACAATTGTTTATCCTCACTTTCTCATTGCTTAGAAAAATTGTTACAGATCTCCGCAGCAGACTGGATGTGAACATAAAAACAGTACGTCACGTGAAGCATAAACTTGGAAGTCAAACGAGCGAACTCGTTTATGGAATATGAACTAGCGCCAAAGATAAATTGTGCCAGATAATTCACTCACCGTGTCAAATACGACAAGTGCCTACGAGAAACTGTTTTAATACAATTGATTATTTTGATTTGTGGCTTAGCTACTTGTAGTGTGGAAAGCAGCTAGACTAGAACCTAACTTATGGTGTACGAGCTATGCCTGCAACTCCGCTCACGTGGACTAGAGAATGTTGTCGATCGGGCACACGTGCTGATCGTGCTACTCACGCACCCGGTTGTATGCTTATTGTAGGTGATCTTTAGAACGTAGATATATGTTTTCCCTAACTTTTTTCTAGGTATTTTTAATACATACAGTTATGTAGTACATTAATTTGATATATCTCTTATGGTTTAATCAGCCTAAGCCATTTAAGCGGCCGAATTGATTCACCATGACCACTTTTTATTTGCGCGAAACCCTAATTCTTTTTTCCAAAATAAAAGTAGTCTAACTTACTCCTATAATATCAGATATCTGTCAGTGAAAGTCGCGTTAAAATCGATATACAAATTTTCTATGGCATACTGGCCATACTGTTACATAAAAACTTTTATTTTTTTCAACTTTGTAATTATTTTGAATTTGGAACAAGTGTAGTATTTTAAAAACTTCGTTCGATTTTGCGCCATTTCACATATTTTTTCGTGTTCTTTATCAAATTACAATATGGAATAGGGTGTTAAAGAAAATAGGATTGCAGTGATCGTCTTGCACAAAATGGGTATGTAGCCGTCGGTCATATTCTAGACACTTCAAAAGCTTGGTATCAGCCGTATGTTCGTATATCGTACTATCAACAGATACAAGAATACTTCCACTGTCGAAGACCAGAAAAGATCGGGGCGGCCGCGTGCTGTTAGAACTATAAAGGCTGTTAATCCTGTTAAAGCCATAATTCGTCAAAACCCCATTAGGAAGCAAAAAATTTTATCGCGAGAAATGAAGATTCCTGCTAGGAATCTGTCGCGTATTATAAAACAAGACCTGAAGCTCGGTGCTTATCGTCGATATACAGGGCATGCCCTAAATCAATTTTTACAATTAAAGAGAGTGGATCGATCAAAACGCCTTCTGTCTTGATACGCAGAAGAAAGGCACGGAAATATCCTCTTTTCCGATGAAAAAATTTTCACGATTGAAGAACACTACAATAAGCAAAATGATAAAGTGTACGTTCACAGTTCTAAAAAGCTGCTCAAGCAGTCGGAAAGGTAAAACGTGGTCATCATCCTGCGTCAGTGATGGTTTGGTGGGGCGTGTCTTATCAAGGAGTCACAAAATGACATTTTTGTGAAAAAGGAGTGAAAACATCAACCAAAGTTTATCAAGATACAGTCTTGGATCATGTTGTGAAACCTCTCAGCAATACACTTTTTAAGAATATACCGTGGACTTTCCAGCAAGACTCTGCACCTGGTCACAAGGCACGAACTACCCAAGCCTGGCTTGAGACCAACGTTCCGGACTTTATAAGAGCTGAAGACTGGCCCTCATCTAGCCCAGACCTCAACCCTTTTGACTTCAAATTATGGCCAGTTTTAGAAGACATGACCTGCTCTAAACAACACGGTGACATTGAGTCTCTTAAAAAATCTTTGGAGCAAGCAGTGGCGAAATTTCCCTTGGTAACAGTGCGTAATCCATTGATTCTTGGCCAAACAGATTAAAGGCCTGTATAAAAGCCAAAGGTGGCCATTTCGAATAGAATAATTTTTAATTATTTTTTTCTGAGACTAATAAATACGTAGGTATAAATTTTAATAATATTACATTACTCCATTTAAAAAAAAAGCACTTTCATTTGTAACAGAACTTATGGCCGGACTAGGTATATATTTAAGTAGTGTCTTTGTATCGCACGAGCAGCTGCTAGGCTCAATGGCTTCATGCAGGAGGAACAGATCTAGGCTCAGATTACACTGCGGTTAACTTAAAAAATCCGTGCTTTTATTTAAAAAAAAAGTTGATATGTAATATTTACTTTTACTACGACTGAGTGACATTAACACTAACCTATTTCTTCACCTAAGATTTACAGAGTAAACTCTCTAGAGTCGTTAATCTATGACCTAGCGTCTAAAACGGAAATGTATATTGTGGTATCAAATGTTAATACTGGCTCCGTCACGGTGAGGGCGGCGCTGCTTGAAAAAGGAAATTTATTTTCGTGTTTTATTAAAGCAATTTTGGCCGAACCGTTTACAGGGTTGACACTTTTTCTGAATTAATTTTTACATTATAAGCTAAACAAAAATACTGTTTGTGTTGTTTTCACAATAATAGCAAACATACATACATAAGTCGCGCGTCTTTCTTAGCGGGTTAGGCTGAGACCACGTTCTTTCACTTGCTACGATCCTGGCATACTTCTTTCGTTTCTTTAACATTAATCAGTCTTTTCATGCATAGTCGTCGGTTTAGAGTAATCTAGACCTGACCTTTCTTCAGAACCTCTCCGTTTGATCGTCTAAGCCTTCCTCATCCAAAACTTCCATTCACGCTCGTCTTATAAATCTGTCTAGTCATTCTTCTTTCATTTATTCTCTCTACATGCTCAAACCTTCTAAGCAACCCTTCCTCAATCCGTGTGACTAGACGTTCTTTCACAGCGCAACTATTATACTATTACTTATCCGGTCACTAAAAGTCACTCCTAGCTTATTCCTTAGCGCTCTCATTTCTACTGCTTTTATTTTACTTTCATGCCTTTTCTGCCAATTGCAAGCAAACTATAATAACTGCTAATAATAAATGATGATTAATGATCTTTCTTCTTTGTTCAAAAACACCTAATACGCAAAAGCTGAAGACGTAAAAAATTTTGAACATTTGAAAAAAAAAACACTGCCCACATTCGCATTTTGTAAGTTCCTGTAAGTTCCTTTAATAAAGTGGAATATATAAACTAGAATACAGATAAAATAGAATAATACAATTAATAAAAATATAATAGTATAATTTATTACCAAAAAAAATCTTTAAATTTCTACTACATGTGCCTAAAAAACTACAAATAAAACTTTTATAAACCATAAATCATAGATGATTTAAAATAAATTATGCTTATTTTTGGGTTTTTATTAGAGGCTAAAATTAAAAACTACGTAAGTAACAATAAGTAACGGAAGTACAAAAAGGTGAAGTTAGCCGTCAATTACAATAATGTGTGTTCATTTTACTGACCTTAATTCTGTAAAAATAATTTAACGTTGCTAAAATAAGCATTATTTAAATTTTATTAATATTAAACTGTTTCTACACAGAAAACTCAGTAAAGGGAATTTACATTATTATCATTACTGGTTATCTTAATCAAGTGGTAGCACGAAATACAACAAATTTGGAGTTACTTTTCTTTTGTTATTCGAAAGGTGCGTTTTGCAAACGTTTGCGTAAGTACAAACTTTTTAAGGGCTTAAATAAAGCGTTTTTTATTTCTATCTAGAGACGATATTAATATTTGAAATTACTGGTTTAGACTACACTCTTTACTTCAACTTCCAGATTTAACCGTTATTCGACAGTTTCGTTACTAGGCAGCCCTAGTGTGGCGGGTCCGAAGTTAATGGAGTCAGCTTGCGCATGAATATAATGCAAACTAAATATTTTATATTAACGGAGGTGGAAAGTGGGACGCAGCGGTGCGGTTCAGGCCCGATATTACCTCCACCTCATGAATTCATTTGAATTTTAAGTAGCGTTCGATCGTTTCAGTTTGACGACTATATGTATTATATATTATATATCCCTGCTTAACCCATATAGAAAAGCGTAATGATATGTAGCCTTTGTCCTTCATCGCACTCACCTTTCAAAACTACGTTCAAAACATGGAAACTTTGTAACATACACTTGTTTTATGAAACGACTCGTACGACATCTATTGTAAATAGATTGTCCCAATACCAAACCTTCGCAGATGTACGCACGACAATTCACCAAACTTTTCACAAATTCACAAGCTCTAATTAAAAGTAACCTGAAACTGTATTGCGTCCTACCTGATGTCAGTCAAAGATACATTGCTAAACTTGTAAGGTGAGTTATAATGGTTATTGTGTTATTGCTAATGCTTTTTCCAATTGCAATTACATACCCAGTGAAAGAACATATAATAGTTCAAATAATGTTATGTTTTTACAGAGAATATGCACACACATACAACACAAACATGAAATCACATACAGAATTTTATAAAAGCAGTGAGTCAATTTTCTTAAGTGCATTACCGCAAATATTACAGCTCCCACCGGTAGAAATATCTCGGGAAACCGAAGGCTCCTATAAATAATCGGAAACCAATACTTTATTGCATTTTTTTCGCGGATATCCGAATGCCTAGAGACCTGTTTGATATATTAATATCTGCAGATTTTTTCGTATATTTATTAGTTTGTGTAACTTTTATATTTTATCTAATTTGTTTCTTGCTTTTTCGATCATCGATACAGTCATACAGAAAATTATAGTAAGTTTTTTTATACAAAAAAAAAACATAAAAGAATTATTGTTCAAACTTATTTAAACCAGATTTTAAACTCATACATTCATCAACATAAATCACAAAAGGGAACACAATGGCCGATCATGGTTATACAGCTTCACAGTACCGTACGGTAAAGATAAGAAGACATAAAAAACTTTTTTTTTTTTTATGGCTACAGATTTATTAACATGTTTTTTTTTTTTTTAATAATAGCTCGGCAAATTAACGGCTATCCAGGAGTTTTTGGCTAGAACTCGAAGTGACATGTTATGGTTTTTAATTTCAACTCATTCACTTAGGTTTGAATCTTGGTGGCGTTTTGCGTGATGTAGTTTGAGTTTTGTGCATAAGTGAAGTGGATTATAAGGGATCCACCATCTTGTTAGGACACTGAAATCTCCATAACACAGGACATTATATTTACTTGATAATGGCAGTAATGGTCTTCATTAAAGAGAACTAGTTGACAAGTTACAAAGAAGAAAAAGAAAGCTGATTCAATGGCTGTCGCCGCTGTCATGCCAGCCTGTATAAATATCTCTTAACGTTACGTTTGGTAGAACCTGATTTTGTAAGTAAAAGGGAGCACACTGGCCGAAGACGGTTCTACAGTCTAACAGTATGACAAAGATGAGACATAGAGAACTTTTTAGTTCATGCCAAGATGGAGAATATCGTAAAATTATGTATTTGAAGCCTAGCGCGTATTGTGGAAAGGAGAGGAGGGAAATAGATTGAACACTTCTTCTGGACACTCACCATGTTCCTGAAGCTAATAACAAACAATACTAACCCATCACTATTATCTCGCAACTATAAATACAATATCTCTATCGTTATAATATTTATATCCGAACGTGTTACCTGCCATTGACAATAACTGTCAGTTATGCTATCGGAATTTTTCCACGAGAAAATAACCCGGCGCCCTCGAGCGAAATGCCAATTTATATCCTGATTCGCGAGATACCGACATTGATGATGTTATAGCCGTCTCCTTCACTCGTGTGATGTGATGGTACGTCAGGAGAAATAGGCTATTTGTATTTTACAAAATAAGGAACGTTAAATTAAAAAACATATTATACCAGCCCGTGTATATTTCAAAACATAAGATGTAGTACAGATAGCTTGCTGGAAGCGTTTCAATTCTCATAGAGTGATTTACTTGCCGTCCCGATCGCTAACTTTCGTAGCTTTGCTTAATGGCTTATGGGTAGAGGACTGCATCTATGGTAGATACTATAATTATATTTCACAAGCGGGTAATTAGAGCTATCTACAACATGAGACCTCACGAATGACTAAAGAATAAGTTTCAGGAATATTGGTTTGACAGCCGTAAACATTATCTGGAGCTTACACGCTATCAGACAATCTTCCCAGTTTGCGATCTCCAGCCGTTACTTTACCCTCTGTCGCAGGCCCGATGTCAGATCGGGCGAAAAATCTAATTTGCCCCGGTTCGTTCCATAAATCAAACGGTTTCGTACCGTCCCCGTTACCATGGCGACCGATCAACAATCCAAATAATTCCGATAGGCCGATTAATCGACCGACATCTGCGAAAGGCGGACGGAGTGCCTCAAGATTAGTCATTTGGGATTACTGCTTGATACATTCGCGGGATTTTAATTCTTATACACGGTTGTAATACGAGTTATATCTCTGTGTGCTCGCATCGTTGAGTAATAACTTGGGAAGAATGAGTGTACTGTTTATTCAACCTTAATTTATATGGTTCGAGTATTGTGAAGAATTGTCCCGTCATAAGCAGATATCTGTAGGTTTTGACGTCAGACTGTAAGAAATGTTTGGTTCATTTGTACTTGATAATAAGGATTTATCGTAGTCTGTCTGTTTTTATTTTGGGACAATATTAATTTTGGGCTTCCATTTTATGTCTTTTGGAGATATTTAGGACTGTACAATTTATATTATAAGAGGATATGCTTCTTATAGTGGGTTTCTACGTTCAATTCCATTTCATGTTTTTAAGAGATATTTACATCTGCACAATTTATATTATGTAAAAAGAAATACGATTGGCATTTATTCTATGCGAACGTATTCCTTTGTTTTGTCCCTAGATAATGCATGTAAAGCAAAACATTTTATACCAAACATTTGCCAGTTATACCGGTGTTATCAGGCATCAAGAAAATAAATATTATGAAATTAAAGAAAACATTATAGGTATATTTTCAGATTCATTATTATTCTTAAAAACCCATTAAAGTGGGTGTATTTTTAGAGGAGATTATGATTTCGTCTTTTTTTTTTCATAGGTATAAGTAGTTATAATCATTCCAAGTTGCAGTTGTCTCTATTCTGCTCTTCTTGGTGGTTATGGTAAAGCGCGACAGAAATATATTTTTGTTTAAGCTTGACATATCTCGCTGATAAAACGTCCTCTTAACGTATATTTGATTGATAAAATTTTATGAAATAACCTTTTTACAAACTTGATAACTTTTTTCGTCACAGCCTGCCAAAATCTCATGCACCTACTCGAGTGAACTTCACCAGATGTGCGGCATGTTAAGTAAAACACCACAGCGGCTTCTAAGAGATTAGGATTCTTCAACGTTAGCTGAGAACACTCCTAGCTTATAAAACCACCATTCCATATTGTATTGGTCATGCTGCCTTGGGAGTTGGGAGTCTACTGATGTTATAATTCGTGCATCCAGTTTAGATTATCCAAATGTAAACATAACAAGAAAAATGGTGAAGTTGATACAGGAAAAATCTATTATACCGTTAATGTAAATATCCGCGGAGTGTCGCTGCTCGGATGTGACACATTACGTGAGACCAGCATCGGTTTAACATCGTGCTATGCGAATTGATGTCTTATTGTACATGAAGCAATTGAACTGGGATTCAGTACGCTTAATATATGTACGTAAGACCTATATTTCTTTAAATGTTCTTCATTGAATTAGTCATACTTTAACATTTGATCAAATATATGTTTGTCGCCCCGACATTTGGATCCAACTGGATCGCGACCACGATACAGAGGTGTAATAATACTACGTACCGGGATCAGCCGGTATGTATCCAATAATCATGGGGGGTTACGACTACCATGAATATCGTGATAAATCATTCACGGTAACTCTCGTGATTGGGGATCAGTCAACGTATATTCAGCTGCCAAGAGGCTTGAAGACTGTAATTACAACGAAGACCAGCGATAGATTCTTTATGGATTGTACTTACTGTGCTTACTATTAAAAAATCATTTTTTTTTTAATTCAATTTAAACCCTAAGAAGGCACTTATGAATGTCAAAACTACCACAGGTCCGGTAAATATCTCAGTGATCGAGATGAACCGGGAAGAAACTCGGTCGGGTTTATCAACAGCTTATTTTCTTTTTTTAATTAGTTTTTACAGTTTTAAATTATATACAGTTATTATCAATTTTAATAGATGTACAGAGAGGGAATCACATCCAGACATCACCAAAATTCACGTAATCAGCTACCCTAAAATACCCTTTCGACATTAAATCTTGCTTAACATGATTTTTAAACTTATTATCCGGCAAATCGGTAATGTGCTTAGGAACGTTATTATAGTACCTGACACAATTACCTAAAAAACTTTGATTTACTAAGTCTAAAATATGTAATGACTATTTTATATTTATTTCTATACTACTATAATAATAGAAAAAACGAGATGTCATTATATTTTAACTGATCACATCGTAGGATGCCTCGTGAAAAATTTTCTATACCCTTAGTTCGTAGGATTTGAACAGCACTCCCAAAGCGGTAACCGAGCAAGTTAGAATAGCACCTTTATTCCACAAACCTTAAAAAATTATAGTATAAAAAAACATAAATTGCCTTATTATTAACCAGTAAGAAATTCTTGTATTAATCCAGGTTATATATAAACTATCGTTGAGACGTTTTGCGTGATTTGAATAACACATAATTTTGGTATATTTAAAATGTATTTAAAAATTTAATTGAAACACTTAAATCATTAAATTGTAATAGCTGAAATAGTAGAACATAAGGCCCATTAGAGAAACCGAAGTTCAGAAAAAGACAATATTACAGTAAACGACATTATAAATGATTTTAGATAGAGAGAAAAGTTAATCTTATATCATGATGCGAGAGAATTGACTACGAAATTTTATGTACATTCTTTCAGACAATCTTCGGATATATTAAATGCATGGTCCTTGTCATAAGCGTCCGAATAAGCTGCATATTACATTTATGTTAATCCTCACTCGAATTAAAACGATTTAATACTGGTGATGAAATACTGATAAAATACTGGTATAATACCATCCTGCAAGTGTTTTACTACTGAGCAATGAAGCCTATTCCCAAGGCAAGAAGCCTTACCACACCAGCTCATGACGTATTGGTCAAGAAATCAACAGTTGTATATTTCCCATGTACAGGATTACAACAAGAACATGTCTCAAGTCTTCAGGTTTCCTTACGATGTTTTGGTCACCGTCAGCCGATAGTGACTAAAAATTTGTTCATAATTACTTAGATATATTAGGTACAGTTGGGGACATTTTAGTAGACATCACTGTATTGCAAAAATAAAACTTCGTGTAAATCGAAACTGAGAAGAAAGCTAAGCATTTATACGAGTGTGGTGGCTGGCATTGTATATTATGATAAAATTGTCATAGTGTTTCTCTTTTTGTTTGTCTTGTTTCAGGATCAGTCGGTGTCAAAAGCCAAAAGAATAATAGCCAATACGAACGTTTATAGACATACATTTTCTCGGTGGTTGCCAGTAGTTTTTAAATTATAGTGTGCTTACTATACAGGTCAATTTTTAACAAAAAAGATAACCAACTTCAATTACTTTGAGGGGTTCCCTGGTGTATCTTCAAAGTCGAAGGTCTAATCCCAATGAATTTAAAAAGGGACCACAACGAAAAAATAATCATCTTAATTGGTTCATAAAGTAAGAAGTTATGCCTGAACACCCATAAAAAATATACAATCGAATTGAGAACCTCCTCTGTTTTTTGAAGTCCATTAAAAAATACCTTTTAAAAACAGCTGAGATTGTATCAAACGGTAACTCGTAAATCAATAAAACATCTTATAAATTGTACCACATATAGAGGGCAATTTTGTGCTCTCTTGCATCGTAAACAAGGCACTGTTTGCAGAAGTACTCAGCGATTTTAGTACCATACTAGGGTGCATTTAATACGTTCTCAAATGTAAATACTTCAAAAAACCCTGTCTCGACAGTATAAAATCCTTTTTTATAACATAAATCTTTGCTATCATTTATTATTATCACAGCCATCTATATAACCAGTATTTAGAGCTTTATCGAAGACTGCATAGTACATGTACATACATAAATTTACATACATATAATAATAATAATAATGCTTCTTTATTCCATATCTAATAGACAATTTACAAATGAAAATTAGTGTTAGTATTATTAGTTATATAAAACTTTTATTCTTAATGTATAAATTTATTGTTAGTGTGTTAGTGATATGGATACCTTTTGGGTAAAAGCCTCCTCTAACCCATGCCATTTATCTTTATTCTGGGCAATACTCATCCAGTTTGATCCAGCTATTTCAATAATATCATCAGCCCACTGTTTCATTGGTCTACCTTTGCTCCTCTTGCCTGTAGGTCCTGGCCATCTTGTTACTTCTAGCGTTCATCTCTTTTCTTTGTACCTTCAAATGTGTCCTGCCCATTTAAATTTACACTTAACATGCTCTAAGTCTAAGTCTTTACATACATACAACAACATAATACATTTCAGTTTTGCACGGAAGACAAAATAGAAATAGTTTACGTCCCTTTGTTTGAATCCCGTGACATTAATTAATTTGTTTATAATTTATAAATACCTGGGCAACCGAGCTTTGCCTCTAGAATAGACATAACATCAAATTTTTTAAATCATTGACGACCGTTCATAATCTACCGACAGTTTACGAATCTCACTAGACTGATTATAAACCAACGATTTGTTCTATAATATAATTATCCGATGACATATATAAAAATGGCTCAATTAATAAAATTAGATAACAAATACTTAGTAAAAGAACAGACACAACATGCTGAATCTAGAATATAGTCTAGATATATCAAATTTAAAATACCATTTTTCTCTCTGATATTTCCAACAAAAATAACAAATACTCAACTATATATTGGCAAAACTCAAAAAGTATGTTACTAGCATCACATTAATAGTTATGAATAATAATTTGTTTATTACAATATTATGTTGAATATTAATATTTTAATTGGGTAAAAGCCTCGGGCAGTTCTGTTTATGTTCATGAATGGTACATATTCCGTATGGTCTTCATTTTATCTATACTATTTTAAACAAATTTACTACAATAATATCAATTTGTTATTTTGTGAGAAAATAATATTTTTACTCGGCTCCTTCTGTTTTCAATTCGTATATATTTTCAGTATATAGTATATATGCTAATAGTGTATATGTTTTCAAACACTCTATAGCTACATTCAAATTTAGGAAAGGTAAATTCACTACAATCGAAAAGCTGATCAATAAACCAAATATCGAAATCAGTTTATAAGCATAAAGCAACCACTTTCTACAACGAAGCGCATATACGAAATAAAGTAAGCTAGTGAAGTTATGCGAGGGAATAAAGCTCAGGAAAGAATCGGACAAAAAGCAAAGCGTACTGGTATGAGATTTTATCTAATGACAACCCTCCGTATCTCTTCCTTTTTACGTTTAGTTTTGATTTATTTCTCTTCGCTTTTTAGTAGGTATATGAGCAGAGCAGAAATGTAAACTTTTTGGCTAGGTACCAATTTTTTTTCCAGCTCTACCTTCATCTTGACCAACGTTTTTAATATTAAAATAATAATTATGTAATATTATTATTAATCTGGCAAGGAAGGAATTTAGTATAAAATTCTCTGTTACATTCTTGAATACAGAAAAGGGGAAGTAAATTTTCCAAATTGTTGTAGCATGCAAACGAAGTTTTCCTTAAAGAAAATTTTAGTACGAGCTTAAAGTCTTCGTTTTAAGAGGTTTAAAACTTAAAAGTGCATGATTAAAAACTAGTGAAATTAACTTGGCAGATACGCTGTCTTAGTAAAGTTCAAGTTAAGAAGTTTGTGGTATTGAAGATTTACATTAGCAAGTTAGCTTTACGATGTCAAGTTAATCTCTATTCACTCAGGCTTAGAAGTTCGTTTTATGGTGGATGAGTTTATAAGAAATAGTGGCCACCATATATCATCATGACACACTTAAGCCTGTCGTTTTCTGGGATCGGCACATGGTGATAAACTCGTCACAGTGAATGACTTTTAGCTTGCCACAGAAACAACAGCGTATGCCCATTATCTAGGTCCCGAGAGGCATGCAGTCCTACGTGAAAATGACGATCGACGATGAATTCACGTTCTCTGGGTGCTGTCATTTTGCTGAGGAACAAAAAATAAATAAAAAAACAAACTATAGCATGTATTTTAAACTTAGTGACTAATTCTGGCGACAATTATCTGTCAAGAATATAAATATTTTAGAAGACTTAATTAAACTAGCGATCGCCCTAAGCTCGAAATTCGACAAGCGACTTTTTGATCATAGACTATTTTCTGTTTGACATTTGCACTATTCATGAACCTAAGCAATGAGTATTATCTACATCACTTGCTGTCACTTTTCGTTGAGTGAAAATATCAATATTTTGGGGGGTCTAAGTTCAATGGCACTAGTCGGGTAGGATTTGCAGTATTAATTTATTTCATTTAATATATAGATAGAGATCATGCGTCGTTAACGCAACGAAATATACTTGTGTAGTTTTAAATGATCCCCTAACTCGTTTTTTGCTCCGAAAGTAGTGCCTACTGGACTGTACCTATTCTTTTCACGTATTTAAGTAGTTTTATTAAAGCTTTCCAAAAACCATTGTTTTAGTTAGATCGGTCAATTATTGAAGATGCTATTTATACCTATTTACTTTATGCAAATTTTTGTATTCGGTATCAGAGAGGAGAGTAATATTTGACGATACAAGTCGTGTTTCAATTGAAAGCACAGATTGAAAATAAGTACCTAAGATTGAATCAAATGGATTGACTGCCTAAAGTATCAGCTTGATTATCACGTCTGAAATTCTGATATATAAAGTGGAAAGTTGTAAATTCAATGAAGACCTATTAAAGTCTAAGCAGACTACGTAAGTCATAAAGTTTGAAATGTTATACCCGCTTGTTATTTGAGCATGGCTATAGCATAACTTAGGTAGTTAAAATTATTGCGAACTAGATGAAATTTACGAAGTATTTATGGCTGGCTTCTGATTAGATTACATTGTGCCTTAGTTATTGAAGTAGAAATAAGTTATTAAAAGGTAATAAATAAGCTATTAAAAAGCTTTATGCTATGATATGCTCCAGGTATGGGTTTTGAAAGGAACAGTAAATATATAAATGTTATAACATCTACACTTTTAGTATATATATTAATACGTGAAGTAAAAGCTTTCGATACCTTTTTAAGCGTATTGCGTGCACAGAAGACTGTGAGATTTGGCATGGTTAAAGTTTATATGGAGATAAAGTGCAGAAAACTAAAATTTATCTATAATATCTCTTACTAAAATATTAAACTAAATTAATTAATACTGCGAATCATAACTCGACAAGTGCCATTGAACTTAGACCCCCAAAATATTGACATTGTCACTCAACGAAATGTGACAGCAAGTGATGTAGATAATACTCATTGTTTAGGTTCATGAATATTGCAAATATCAAACAGAAAATAGTCTATGATCAAAAAGTCGCTGTTCGAATTTCGACCTTAGGGCGATCGCTAGTTATTATAAATCTGGGATTGATTGTTTAAACTTCTAAGCAGATTTGAAAGATTCTTTTGTATTTTATAGCCTATTTATTGAGAAAGGTTAAAATTTCATGCTATAATTATATATAAAAGGACACTTAATGGATTGTGATGAAATTTGGCACACAGATTTTCATTATGACATCGATATCAGACGTATAAAGAATTTTTCAAAAATTCATCCCCTAAAAGTGTGTAACAGGGGTTCGAAATTTGTATGATTTTTTTTTAACACGATTGAAACCATCGTGCATTGCTAGTTACAATATAAAACTTAATAAAAACGAAACATAACCATTATCAGCAGGAACGTAAACACATTGAAATAATTTTATTAGAATCGGTTCAGCAGGACATAAAAAAATCTAAATTTAAAAACTTTACCTCTTAGCAGTGTAGGTTAATATTTATTTTTAAATACTTTCGTTCACACATAAGTAGTCCTGGTATATTTTGAAATTTATGGGATGATATTCCTCAGGGATATGTATTAGGTTTTGTAAGGTAAAACAGGCTATATTATTGACTCTGACCGGGCAAATAAATTATTTCAGCCTTCATATTAATCTAGTTCTTCACCTCAAGATACTTTAAGTCTGGCTTCATAGGCATTGTTTACTTAATAGTATTAGATATTAAATGTTGTTAGTAGTCAGCTATTATTTGTAGCCGAATTTTTATTATTTACATATGAATATAATAAAAAAGGCAAACCCGATCGAGTTTCTTACCGGTTCTTCTCGATTACTGGGATATTTTTCGAACCAGTAGTACCTAATGTTTTAAAGTTCATAAGTGCTGTCACATTTAAAAATTGAATAAAGAATTTTTCGGTTTTGATTTTGAATAATACTAGCTGCGTAATAATATTTTTATAGGATAAAAAGTATCCTATGTCTAAACCCAGGTTGTAAACTGTCTGTTTACCAAATTTAGTCCAAATCTGTTTTGTAATTTTTGCGTGATTGAGTAACATAGAAACAAAACAGACTCAAATCACATTTATGATATTAAAATAGGATAGCGAGCGAAGTTAAAAACATTTCTCATTGCTAACGTTGGTTGTTTCTCAAGTAAAGATGTCACAACTCGTACAGATCCTTTGAGAAATTGGATGGAAGTGCGTTTTTTTTTAAGTCAGCGAGATAAAGAATTCCCAAAGTGAGAACTCAATTATTGTCAGTAGCGTTGAGCGTCGAGTCGTATTATAAGCTTTGTTGTATTATAGAGAATATGATATAATATTTGCAAAAAAAAAAAAAAAAAAATTCAGACAATACACAAACAACTGTATATGAAACTTTTTATTTGTTTATTTATTTATCGAAAACATACAGGAACTTTTACTTATGACTAATATTAAACAAATAAAATTATACACAAACTAAGTTTCCACAAAAACTATGAAATTTGTACCAGATACAAAGGAACTACTAAAATATTTTTTTAAATAAGCTAAATTATTAAAAAGGAAACAAAAACCCCGACAGCAACAAAAACACTTGACTATAATTTTTTTTCTATTTTTGGTTTTTATTTGATTTTCAGACCTCGTACTTAAATATTATATAACGTATATCACTTTCATAATTAAGACAAATCTAACGACACCTCGTATGCTAAAATCCATCAAGTCGTTTAGGCTACATATCATGGAAGAGAAATAGACATACATACATACATACGCTCGAAAACATAACCCTCCTTTTTAATAATAATAATAAAAAAAGTAATAATGTTAGTTGAAGCAATGATGGCTCCGTTGGTAGCATGTACTGACTCCGACTCGATCGAGGTGAGTCCCAATCGCTACAATAAGCTGAGCTTTCGGTGTAAGAAAAGATGATTTTTCTATTGCCCGCTTGGCTAGCTACCATTCTCATGTTGAAAATATATCGCCAAACACCAACAGGTGTGTTCCGGCAGCTGCACTTGAGAGCCAATCTTCCACTAGGTTTAACGTACTACCATCTTCAGCCACATCGCCACTAAAGACCAGATGAGATTGTGGTTAGAACGATAAACATAATGGCGATTAAAATACTACTTAATATAGTATTATATGTCGGCGTAATTATTTGATTATTAGTCTGCAAACTTTAATATTTAGCAGCGACATTATTGTACTGCTAACGCGTACTGTTGAATTGTAAAATCACTTTATTATTGCTGACTACCGAACTTTTGCCATCGATTATTGATCTGTTATTGTGCATGCTATTGCCCTGCAACTTTGCTATTCAATAGACGCCATCTTTCCCTGAAGGGTTAGGCAGGGGTGTACTAATGTACACACACAGTTCGCCGAGTATGTTTTTAGGTCCCATGTAATAGGGGGCGAGCCTATTACCATTTATTGGGCACGAAACCAAACTCCGAGCTGCTACTGATAATTTCATAGGAAAAACCTAATAACACTTTGCTCGACCTGGGATTCGAACCCAGGGCCTCGCTCAGAGCAGTCGCGCTTACGACCAGGCAGTTTTTTATTGTAAAAAGTAGTTTAAATTTTTTTATGGTAAAAAGGCGGCAAACGGGCAGGTGGCGCACCTGATGGAAAGTGATCACCACCGTCCACAAACATCTGCAGCACCAGAGGGCTCGCAGATGCGCTGCCGGCCTTTTAAGGAAGAATAAGCTCTCTTCTTGAAGGTCACCAGGTCATAACGGATCGGAAAGACCTCAGGGGACAGCTGGTTCCACAGAGTGGTTGTGCGATGCAGAAAGTACCTTAAGAAACGCACTGTTGTGGAACGCTGGACATATAGAATATAGCGCATAAGATCATATGCCATTAATTATCTTTGCTGTCAGATATAAATGTAAATCAATCCATGCCGTAGTCAATGGAAGAAACGTAAATGCATTAGAATTTGTTACTTATGCAAATGTAGAATAGGATTAATTTACAACAAAATCTATAATTATGACTTATTTTTTTGTAGCATTTCGTATGTTTTTATCATGGCGCAGCATTGTAAGACTTATAAAATTTACGTAACTCTTTTCTAATTGAATTATGTAGCTACGTAGGTATATCCACAATCCACTGGTTTGGTACTCCGTGCCATAAAAAGTGTAATTGGAAAAAAGAGAAAAATATTCTTATAGTTTTTCCATTGCAATTGACAGGTAACTAATAGGTTCAGTTGTAAATTGTGGTGCATCTCCAATTTCCAAAGCAATATAAACAACAAAAAAAACAATGATCTTGTTCATTCAAATTGATGACCCGAAAGACGATATTCGTTACCTTTAGAATAAAATAGCACCATCAGTAAAGTAAACCTTCTATAAATTAGTGAAAAGCAAAAAACAACAACAATAATAACGGCTATTTGTAAAGTTTATATTAATGCAAAGTTTCGATTCGAATTTGATTTTAAAGTTCGCTCGCTGTGCACCAGAAACGCTGTGCACTCTACCAAAGTAATAAAAACTAAGCACCTCGCCTACTATTCCAGAATTCTAATATTATAAACTTTGGCCCGACACCGAATAGCATAAAAGTTCTAACTTACGCTCCACGTATTCGTGGGTATGCAATTGTTTTTCAACTTATTCTATGCCCAGCCAATGAGTTCGAACTGCCAGCAAAGTTGTTTTCAATCTAGTTTTAGGACTCACAAAGGTTTACTAGTTAGAAAGCAGAAGTTCTTTTCACTTCACTAACGAGATGATCGTCTTATAATCAACCGTAAATGAGATTTACTCATTGATATAATCTGGAGCAGACGGCTTTGAAAATGCTTTCAAAGACAATTGATTTGAAGACTTGGAAGAAAAACGCTGCAATTCGTAGATATAGTTTTATATATAAACAAATGAAAACGTAAGACCATACTGAGGTACAGACAAAGATTGATTTATTATGGGAAATTAACAAAACACAATCACTATTTAGTATTCGGGCATGTTTTTAGAGTGAAATAAAATCGATATTTTGTAGGTACTCGCAATTATTACAAACCCTTATATGTTCTCTTCTTTTCCTTTGGAGGTATTTGTACTACGATATGTCTTTTTAAAAAGTTTATTATTACATGTTTATTCTATACTAGCTGTGCCCGAAGCTTCACTCACGTGGTCTACAGAATCCAGTCGGTATTGTGGTGACCCCGCATCTATCCATGGCTGTCGCCCGTCGGTTATTTTAAAGATAAAAAATGTTTATTATTTGCGTGGTACTCTAATTCTTTTTCTGAAATAAAGGAAGCCTAAGTTACTCCTTATAAATTAACTATCTGCCAGAGAAAATCAAGTAAAAATTAGTCCAACCGTTTCGGAGATTAGACAAACGTTATAAAAATTGTATTTTTTTTGCTATAAGTCCTATATACATACTATCATATGCATGTAAAAAGATGTTATTTTTTCATTACACTTGATCTATTATATATTTCATATAATTATAATCCTTTAATAATATCAAAGAGAGTCTAATAAAACATACCTACTTATGTAGACTAAAGTGCATCTGATTAAGAAATATGTACTTAGATTATTTTTAATATTGCCTTCGAAAAATGTTCTATAATAGTCAACTATTATATAAGTCAACTTGTCGATATCAAAGTAATTTTGTCTATATGCCATGCTGTGATATAATTTTCATCTTTATTATTATTCATTTGTATTCGCTCTGGGAGAGATGGACTGTCACCAAAATTTTGTAATTCCGAAATATTTAAACAAAAACTTTTAATTGAGTTTATTAGATCCCTTTCATTAAATCCATTGATCACTTTGTTAAAATACAGAAAATTATTATTAAATTCTCTCTATTACTCAAGTTTTATATACATACTTAGAATTATAATGCGTTCCAAACTTCTGCTTCGATTCGAAATTCCAACAATCGAAATACAATTTAATCACTACGAGTCTTTCTTTTATAAAATTAATTTATTAAATCGGGTACCCTTTTAATCGGCAGTGAGTACCCTCCACTGATCTTTGTAAATCACGGATGCTTTCCAATTTTTCTTTTGTCTTTATTCGAGTAATAAAATGTTCTCAATTCAACTTTTTTTATTAATCCAATTCCCTATAAAGTAACGGTTCCGGTTTAGTGTTTTTAAAGGTTCTTTTTTTTTTTTTAAATGAAATTTGTCTCTGGATATATTAAAGGAAGAGTAATTAAGGCTTGTCCTATGAAAGGAGAATTTCAAATTTGTCAGAAAATTTTCATTAATAATATGTCAATAACCAACAATATAGATTTTAATTATATATTGTAATATATGTAAATCTATAGATGTGTCGTTATTAGTTAACCACAAAACAATTTTTAACAAAAAGGAAATTCTATATCAATGGTTTTGAAGAGTTCCCTCAAAGTTGAAGGTCCAGTGACAATGAAATTAAAATGGGACCACCATTGAGGAAACACCTTAGTCCATTGAAAAGTTACATTTGGGGTTGCGTTTTTTAGAGGACGCAATAATTTTTGATGTGTAGGGAGGTCAATGTAAAGCAAAACCAAGTTTGATGGGGTACGCCACCCTTGTCCCAGCGCAATCTTGAAAATAGGGGTTGAAATGGTTTTTACGATATATCTCTTAAACTATTTATTGATAAAAAAACATTTGGTTAACATTTTTTGTTGCAAATTAGGAATTCTCTACAACTTTGATTCAGTAATTTTGTCGTAGAACTATAAATTAAAAAGTTACTAAGCAAAAGTGTTCAGATATTCGAGAAAAAAAATTAGAAAATAATAAGAACAATAAGAGAGGTTAGAAATAATAATAATAAATAGCAGGAAGATAGATTTTTTTTGTTCCCTTAATGGTCACTTAGAGTATTTTCTACCTGATCAGTATTCTCGGTAACGGCCATCAGATTAAAAATTATTTAAAAATCATCAATTGTAAAATTCTGTAATGGAGTGCAAAAGAGTCAATAATTAATTATTAATTATGTTAATTATTATTATTATAATTATATTAATAATTAATTATTAATAATAATTAAAAAAAATTATAATGAGAAAAAATAACAATAACTGATGACACATTAGTACACACGTATAATATATGTATATATAGTTGAGAGTACTGAAAAATAGTACTCACTTCGGAGCGCTGTAAAACTTTAACTATTGACTTGAAAAAATGTTGCATATAAAAGTTGTTCCTCGAAAAACGATCTACAAAAATGGTCTGACATGATTTTTTCGTAAAATTATAAAAAAAAGTTATATCGAAAAATATAAATTTTTTTCTCGAATTTCTGAACATTTTCGCTTATAACTTTTTTATTTATAGTTCTACGACAAAAAGTTACTGAATCAAAGTTGTAGAGAATTTAATTTGCAACAAAAAATGTTAACAATTTTTTTTAATCAGATAAATAGTTTAAGAGATATATCGTAAAAACCATTTCAACCCCTATTTTCAAGATGGCGGCCGTGGGACAAGGGTGGCGACCCCACAAACTTGGTTTTAGCTTTACACTGACCCTCCCTACACATAAAAAAAATAAAATTGCGTCCTCTAAAAAACGCAAGGTAAGGCCTAAAAAATGTAACATTTCAATGGACTACCTGTCCAACAAAAAAGAATCATCCAAATCGGTTTATAAACGAAGAATTTATGGCTGAACATACATTAAAAAAAATCAATTCGAATTGAGTAACCTCCCGTCTTTTTAACCAATTTCAACAATGGATGTTCAACAGTAACTTCTTTGTTTATGAACCGATTTGGATGATTCTTTTTGTTGGATAGGGGATACCTCAAGGGTGGTCTCATTTTAATTACACTGACATTGGACCTTCACCTTCGAAGGTGCACAAGGGTACTCTTCAAAATCATTGAAGTGTGTTTTCTTTTCTGATAAAATTTTCTTGTGTAGAAGTCGGTTGAAAAACGATGAATTTCATTAATCCAGTAGTGTCAATTACATGAATTATTTTACTCAAACTTTGTCACTAACAGAACTATAGGCATTATGTAATTCACTACAAGCGAATGACAATTTTAACAAAAGTTTCTCTAGTGATCAAGTTTTGAAGATACAAAAGTTCAACATATCCGTGACAAGGAACTAAAATGGACACCATTAAAAGCGCGTCCAAACAAAAAAGGAATCAACTCCAAATCGGTTTATAAACGACAGAATTTATGGCCTGAACATACATTTAAAAAAATCAATTCGAATTGAGTAACCTCCCGTTCTTTTGGTAACCAATTTCAACAATGAATGTTCAACAGTAACTTCTTTGTATTATGAAACCGATTTGGATGAAATTCAATTTTTGTTGGATAGGGGATACCTCAAGGGTGGTCTCATTTTAATTACACTGACATTGGACCTTCACCTCCGAAGGTGCACAGAATTAGCATGACAAAGTGTCAGCACTGTATCTGAGGGTAAGAACAGTACAATCCAATATCAAACGAGACAACCAAAAGAAAGAATTTAAAGTCTATTTTTAATTTAGACTTCAAAACGAACATTTCAATCCAATCAAAACCTAAACATATCATGATACAACTATCTTAGTATAAGATTCAAGTTAATTTGTCTTTAAACATATTTTCGTTGAAGATTGCTCGGGCCACATTCTGTAAACAAGTGTTGCACGTGTTCAATCGATTCACAAGTCTCAGAATTTGGTGTATTTACTTTTCTTATAAGGAAAGCAAATTTGTTGATAGGCATATGTCAGGAACGCACTCTGTAAGCAGTAACAATTAAGGATCTACTTAAACCACTGTTAGCACACCATAGTATACGAGGCGGTTAAAATTGTAGTGTTTTATACCAAATGTCTTTATCTTTTGATCTTAAATCGAAATTTTTTTTCCAATTCATAAAACATTAACATAAAAATTTTGTCAAAATGATCTGGTCTAATGATACCATTTAATCCATTTGAAATAGCCTCTTTTGATAAACAGTCAGTAATTCACTGCGGATGCATTACCATGTGCATGATGGTTCCTACTACCTCGCTTGATTACTGGATATTCATCGGCTGATCTCAGAATGCGATATACCGAAGCGTGCTGTACAGATGTTATAATACCTAGTATATGGTGTTCGTGATCCATTTAGACACAATAGCCTTGTTTTATCACCCAGTAAAAAAAAAAATTGATTTGTTTAAACTCTTCACTGTCCTATGTCTATTGCTTTCTCCCTCATTCTGTCTAGTCCATTGTCTGCTTTATTATCTAGAGATATTCAGACTGTTATTAGCTATTATACCGTAAGTATTTTTATAATATTTCACAAGAGAAAACCAATCAAAACAACCAATTAAATTTCGTAAATGGACCAGAAATATTATTCGATTGTTAATATTTCGAAACCCCGCCTTGAATGATTAACGTAAATCATTCACTGTCAGCCTCCATTAACCGTTCGTTTGTGGCCTATTTGTCCATTCACTCACTCGTTCATTCATTTACCAACGTCGTTAGTACCGGCGCAATTTTTCTCTGGGCCGTGCGAATTCACCCTATTTTTTGCTGCCTCGAGTTAATTTATTTAAGAGAATGAATGTGTTTAGAAGCGGAATGAGCTTTTTGCTTTGTTAACACGTAAATTTGTTATTACACGTTTTGCTTTGTCACTTTTTATATTCATTAAAAATGTGTAGATTCGTTCTTTTACAGTTTTCAGTATTTATGTTACCCATATTTTGTTTTTAATATAGTTATTGAACTATGAACTTTTTGACAGAAACAGTATTTTAATAACAAATACTGAAGAAATAGACGTTACTAAACAAAGTTAAAAATAAATTATTCTATTTTGGTCCTAAGAACGCACCCATTAATGTCTAAACAATGCTACCGGTATGGAAAACATCCCAGACAACAAGAAGAGCCGATAAGAAATTCATCATCAAATCATCATTTTAGTGAATTTCAACACCATCGTACTTGCACCTAAATTCTTGTACTTACTGTATAAGTACTATATTCGCTGTCATTTTTTACTGTTAAAAAACTTCTATTGTGCTGTAAACAATTTGAATATACTGCTTGCAATATCCAATGCACACCTTTAAAACGCTCTTAAAAGTACTATAGTAGATACTATTATCAGAGACAAACATTTTAGCATTCCATAGAATCACCGTGCGGGTGCCGAGTACATCGTGTGGCAGAGAAATGGAAATAAAAGCAGCCTCCGAGACTTGCGACCCAGGTGGAGGTTTAGAGGGCTCCCTTATGATACACATCAGCGCTCACCTTGGCTACGCGCGATACCCTCCCTGCCAAGCCAGATTTGGAAAGAGCTTGTTAATGATGCTTTGGATACCCGTTCTAAAATAAAACTTACTGCATTTCGCGATAAGCCGAGGTCTTTTAGCAAGTTATATAGAGATTTCGTTGAAATACCTATCGCTCCCACTTCTACCGCATAGCCGTTTTTGGTTAGCCTATTACTTAGATCGTATTATTTATTCATTTTTATTGCGTGGTCTTTAGGTATATTAGTTTCCCACGGCACAGTGAGCTCTACAAGTACTATACGTTAATAACAGAAACAAGCACGAAAATCCTGAACAAATTTTTCACATAAACGATTCGTCAACAAGGTGGATGGAAAGTTTTTGCGCGCACGGATGACTTTTTTGCCTTTGTCGAGTTCCATGGATATGTATGGAGGTACGCGGACGTTGCGACGTGACAAAACAGTTTAATACATAGAATAGACAATTGGGTGATTATACAGTCACAGCGACAAAAGTCACCCGTGCGCGCCTACTGTAAGAGTCTAGGAAGACAGAAGAAGCTATGGATAGATTTTGTCAAGTATTATTACGTGTTTAAAAAGTGTTACTAGGTACTGAGATGAATGCTGATAAAGAATGTTGGAAGAAGAAAACATGTTGTGCCGAGGGTCGGGGACTAAAGTAAGAAGAAAGAAATGATAAAGTCAATGCGGACGTTGGAAACAAATAAACAAAACCGCATCAGGGTGTGCAGGCTGCTGCACTTGGACGGCAGTTCTCTTTCTTAGTTATGCATGTCATATTACTTTCACGCAGCATTTTATAAGCAACAAGTGTTTTACCCGCGGATCCGCTTGCGTTATTGTTGAGTGATATATTTTAAAGTCTCATTTTGACTTGCTAAATACCAATTTTTAATAGATCTATCTTCAAGAGTGACAGATTTTCATACAAACTTTCATACCCTTTCTCACCACCAACAATCTACACAATTAATAAAATTATTGAAGTTTTATGAAAGTATATACTATACCTATAACAAAAAACCCATTTTTAAATTTGTTGTCCGTCCGTCAGTTTGTTCCGGGTAATCTCCGAAACGGTTGAACTATTCTGATGCGACTTTCACTGGCAGATAGCTTATGTTACAAGGAGTTACTTAGGCTGCTTTTATTTTAGAAAAAGAATTAGGATTCAGTGCCAATAAAAAAAGCTGGTCATTGTAAATCAATTCGGACGCTTCTATAGCTTACGCTGAGTAAACCATAAGAGATATTTCAAATTAATGTAGTAATATAATTGTAGATATTAAAAAGACCAACAAAAAAGTCAACGAAAGCATCTATCTTCTAAGGATCACCCACAAAAAGCATCTTCATCTTTAAGATAACCAGGAGCGGAGGTAGCACGGTTCGTGCGTGTGCCCGATCGACAGCATTCTGTAATCTACGAGAGCGCAACCGCGGGCACAGCTAGTCCTTGTATATGTATTATAGATTTCTTTTTATTACTATAAAACTATTATTTAGTATAGGAGAAGAAAGAAGGAAGAAGGCAAGACTGTGTGGTAACCATATTTGCTCACTAGACTACAGCTGGCAATGAGATATCCCTGTCTATAGCCAAATATTAAAATTAGGGGTGTGCGCATAGGTGCTCGAATTGATTAATGTTTGACTCGACTTTCGATGTGAATAATTCGATTCGATGTGTAGGCCAATTAAATGTAAATTCGAATATTCGCATACCTCTAGTTAAAACAGAAGATAATACATGCGTATAGCATCTAAACTGTACATAAGTTAATATACAATGACAAACAAACAATAATTAATATAAACTACTCCCGTGACAATCATATATGTAATTACAAACAAACATGACACAATTCCGGTACGTACCGCTTCTAACCGGCTTTATCTATACAGAAGTTTCTCAGACTTTATCATTGACGCCCTTTTTACATAACTTAAATATAATAATCTTGCTACAAATAAGATCCCGGCTTTTTAAATTGAAATGTATAATTAATTACTGGATATGACATCTCATTCATAAAGTATACTATTTTTTGAATAAATACAAACAATATTTGTAAGTACCCTCTCATGCACTTAATGTATTCATTGGAATATAGATTGTACATAACTCTTCTTTTTATTTAAATGTTTGACTGCCTCATTAGTCGGTTTTATTTATTCCCAGGTCGAGCCAAGTGATATTTAGTTTTTCTATGAAATTATCAGTAGCAGCTCGAAGTTTAGATTTGAACCCGATTAATTGCAATAATAAGTAATAAGTTTATATTTATTTGACCTCGCACATTGCTACATTAACTTATTCTAATACAATAAACAACCAATCGACAAAAATAGGTTCGCCCCCTATTAAATGGGACCTAAAAACATACCTGTCAAATTGTGGGTGTACATTCATGCACATTTCTGCCAACGCTCGAATACTTTTCTAATTATTTTTACATTCTCCAAACATTGCTCTAATAACACGGTGGCTCTAAAAACTATCTAGAGGGGTTTTGTGGCAACATAAAATGCAAGTTCCTAGTTATTACTTTTAATCCTTCATTTGTGCTTAATAACCAAACTACATCACGTAGAATGCCGCCAAAATTACGTAATATAGGGTCAAAGAACAATAGTTTACGAAATAAATACATCATGTAATAACATACCAAGTGTATACTTGACTTAAATGGTTAATTAGTAGCAGAAAATTAATTCAGACAAATGCCCACATTTGAGGGTGTAATTTGATAAACTTTGAGTACCATTGGCCTAGAACATGTTAGTTTGATAAGGAAGGGTTATGTACTTATGTAATTAGAGGCCGGAATCAGCTTCAAAACAAACACTAGTAATTTTGTGGACTGTTAAAACAACTGATTAAGGGCAAACCCTTGACCAAAAACGAGAGTTAATTCATCCGACCCGCTACCGTCTACAGTTAGAAAAATTGAACGACTTTACTCAAATTCTGCTCAAATTTCAAAGCTGTTTATATTAGAAATTCTAATGAACGTGGAAGATGGATGTTATCTTGGTTATTAACTTAGTCTTAAGGGACTGAGAAGAATAAATCCAAGTTACCCTAATATACTTTCTTATGTTTATTAATTGATCATTTGTATTTATAGTATGAAATTGTTTACTCGCTGTAAACTACACAAGTAAGTAACATAATATATTTTCAAAATCAAAAATATTACAATTAAGCGCGTTATAAGATATCTTAATATAAGTTTCATTGATACATATTTTAAAAAGTCAAGAGAAACCAATGGTTTTCCAAATCATTTATCGTTACAACCTGTAACCATCTTAAGTTGAAATAACCACATCGGTCGATATTTTAAAATACCGTAAGGTAGAAAAATATATTATCTTCGTCGTGTTTGATAGTCCATTGGATTGTATGGGGAGCGATAATTTATCTAAAGCGCTTTATGAGATACGCTATGAAGAATTTGATACTTCGAGAATTGACGCTTTAAGTTGTAAACTTAAGACTTAAAAAAACTAGGTAATTTGCATCAAAAATCGACATATAACATATTGTCAACACAAGGTAAAAAAATATATTAACTATTACAAAATACCCTAATCATATAATATGTATATTTATTTTGTGTATGTAGATTTAATTTATATGCTTTCTGATTGAATTTTATGAGTTACGTTAAACGTAATATATGGACAACCAAGTAGAATAAAAAAGAACACCGATCTCAGTAAGCTTGGAAATTTAAACATTATTTAAATACAAAGTTTCCTCTACACCATTAGAACTATTTTCGAGAGACCAAATACATAATATACAGACATAAGTATAGGTATATATTTCATAAGCATTCATATAATATTAGATTATACAAATAATTCTGTTGTTTATTACTTCACTTTGGTGACATAAATTATAATCTTAAATAACTTTCATTTTTAAAATGAAGTTCATAATAGTAAAACGGAAAGACGGTATATGTTAAGCTGGCAAAAGAATAATTTAATTATTTTTTATTGAAATTGCCGAAAGAAAACCTCTTCATAATAATCCTGAGTAATTCCTTTTGAAAGAATTATTTTGTAGAAACTTCTCGTAAAAGGATTTTTCGATTGTGGCTCGACAAATTTACGGACCCTAAATAGCCACATAACAGTTTCTCTTTAGGCCTATAAAAGTTAACAAGGGCCTAAAAAAACAAAATCCTCTCTTACAGTGGTTTTACATTGAGAAAATGCGATGTACACTCACCATTTATATCGTAAACGCGAGCGTAAAAATAATCTTACATTCACGTATACAGTTCAACGGTCTGGTACGTAGTTTTGCCCTCTCATGAGGACGCTCGTTACACCGTTGACATGAGCAATTATCGACAATAGGCCACTTAGGGGAACGTCCCTATATCCTTGCGATGTCTATATCGTTATGTTGCCATGTGTAACACAAAAAAAATCCGCATGTTAAATAAATTCGACCGTAATTAATGAAGTTTGTAAATTTTGCTGAGGTTATTCATGATAGAGTTAAAACATGTTTTTAAATTACGGCATTCTGCATATCTAGGCAATTTTGCCAATGTAAAGTGTGACAAATACTCGTTTTAGAATTTAGTTGCCAAATGTTCAGTGTACTGTAGAATAACCTATAAACAAATCACTTAATGACACAGCACAAAACAATTATAAATTTAAACATAATATTTTGCTAAGGGATCTGCATGGATAATATAGAGTTTAAACACAAAATTCATTACTCAAAACTCAATCATTCAATCTGTTATTAAGTTATTTCTGTGGCAAAATTTTAAAATTCTTTGTCGACAATCCCGATTACACTCTGCACGACTTTGAATGACCACAGACTATTAGTGTTTGAAATTGGCAGTATGAACATATACGATATTTTATTAATTTAACGGATTTATAAAGCATATTATACAGGGTATTAGTAGACCGCTCCCGAAAATGAAGACAGACGATAGTACTAATGACACCTTTGATGATGGGATGGAAAAAAAATTGATCCTGATAAAAAAAAAAATCATAGTATTTAAACTTTTTATTAGCATTATTTACGCTCCATCATGTTAGTACAACTTAATGAAACGAGAATTTTACAAAAAAATACAATACTTTACTAAAAAAAAAAACCAGCAATGAACACAAAATTAAATACAGCTGATTGCTCGGATCAACGAACGCCCGCGGGCGCAGCGTCAATCTTGCGCTGCACGCAACTGGCAATGCAATAAATACTTATTTACAATATTGTCTAAATAACTAACTTATCTACTTTGCCACTGTGCTAGTGTCTACCTAGCCACTTTCGTTCGAATTCTACCGGTTGAATAAAAAAGTAACGGGTTCGATTACCCGCGAATGAAAAAAATACTTAAATAAAATTTTAAAAGCATTGAGCCATGTTTTTTAATCCATCGTGTAAGAATGTTTATTATTCTGATGTATTCAGTTATGTACGATCTACTCAGATCAGTTCAAAAATAAGTTATTAATAAAAAATTGGTATGAAACAGCTTACCGATCTAAAGCCTCCGTGGTCTTATGAGATGCGGCTCAAATTGTGCCCCATTCATTTCGAGGAAAATTTGAGCTCGGTGTTGCGTATCCTTATGCAGTCGGCATCATCGTGGAGGTCCTCGACACAGTCCGCACGTAGTTTGTCGAAAACATCCACGTCCTTTGGTGCATTTCGTTGGCACTAACACACTGACGATTAAAACCACTTTCTTTCACATACCCCTACAGAAAGAAGTCTAACGGGGTCAGATCGGGTGACCGAGGTGGCCAAGCGTGTGGTCCTAGTCTGCCGATCCAGCGATCATCAAATAGCTCAGTGAGGCGCTCACGGACGAATCTGAGGATGTGGGGGTGCACCATCATGCTGAAACCATTTTTGGCGATATTCAGCTAATGATAAATCGTCTAAAATGTCCTCCGACTGTTCATTTATGAGGTTTAAATATCGCTGTCCGTCAAGTTGCTGTGGCAGAATCATTGGTTCTAGTATGCGATCCTTAAATAAACCTTCCCATACGTTAACCGACCATCGGGTTTGGTGCCTGGTTTGTAGAACAGCGTACGGGTTCACCTCGGAATAAACGTGTGTATTTCTTCGGTTCCACAGCCCGTTTCCTGAAAATGTCTACTCGTCCGTCCAGATCACGTTTTCAATGAAACCAGGCACACGTTGTTGTGGGTCTTATCCAATGGTAAAAAACTCGCCAGTGATCGTTCTCACCGGATACCAAGCTTGCACTTTGTACACTTTTTATGGGCACATTCGTTTACGCTTTAACACCTTGGAAACTGTCCAGTATAACACACTTGTTACATCTAGAAGCCTTAACAATTTAGCAATACCTCGTTTAACTAAGTTCGGATTTCAGCGAACGACATCAAAAATGCTCTCCTCGAACTGAATAGCCACTTGACTTCCACCTCCTGTCGCTACTGGGGCAGTGGGTTGATTTTCCAACACTCGCTGAATAGCTGCTGTTATCAGGCGAGAGTCAGTCGGATGTCCAGCTGTCGGGAATCTGTCTCGGTAAATTCGTATTGCACGCGAAGCATTCCCGCGAGCTTCTCCAAGGCATATTATTCATTAACATGCTACCGTATTCACGAACACTATAAACGTATGCGTTAGGCATTATTAAAACAAAACTCTCATAAAATCAACACAATCTTAAAAAGAAACAAAAAACGTAACAATAAAATAATGACAAGAAGTTAGATAACAATACGATTGAACGAATATCTGTCGCCCACGCACGCGCACATGAAATGAAAGTCAAAGTGTAACTGTCTCAAGAACTAAAAATACTAAACTTAATAATCAACCCCGCCAAAAGAAATAAAGAGCCGCGGGCCGCCTCCTTGCAGTAGCCCCTCGTTAGCGTCGAAAGCGGCACTTTGATCTTTTCCGCAGATCGAGAAACCGTTATACCTACATTCACGACTATTATTTCATAAGTTTAGTTATCCCTACTGACTCGTCTTCATATGGAATTTAGAAGTTATAATTCAATTTTTTTTTATACATTTATACAATCAATTGTACCCTGACGTAACAAGAAGCTCGCTACTACAAAAATGATATTAGAATATTAAATTAACCTAATTGGATTATCACGTACACAATTAAAAAATTTACAATTTTGTACAACAAATTAAAAATGAAATGGTACAGAATAATGTAATAGTTGAAGAAACTATTTGCAATTATGATCGACAATTAATTAATCTATCAGAATGAATTTAAAATAGAATTCTTGTACTTTATGTTAACAGACTTTCTGTTTTTAGTCCGGCCAATACTTCAATTTGAAAACAGGTAGGTACGTCACATCTATCGAAAATTACGGCCGGCAGCTGGCGATCGCACAAGTACTTATTTACAACATTTGTCTAAATACCTACTTTGCCACTATTCTAGTCTCTACCTAGCCGCTTTCAATCCGATCAAAGTACCGGGTTCGATATCCCACTAATTAAAAAAATACTTCAATTAAATTTTAGCAAGGGTAGAGTCAAGATTTTTAATCCATCGTCTATGTTTAGTAGTATTCTGATGTGTTCAGTTATGTATCAGATCAGTTCAGTACTAATTTGGGCCAGGCGTTGAGATACCTAAGTGCCGGGTTCGATTCTCCTCCAAAGTACGCAATGACGAAGTTGGAATGTCAATTCTAAAGGAACCTTGTGACGTAGAATCTGCACATACTAAATTAATTATTGTCACTACTGTGTTTTGTTTTGTAAGATTCAGAAATACACACCGTAAAATTTTCCTAATTTTTTCTATCTAACTCTGTACAAAACAATGCATTATGAATTATTACAGCACTACACTTTAGGTTTTTCGTACTTTCGCTCATTTTAGTCGTTCATTTTACACACACACCGGCGGTGACACCGCGTCACCGCGCTCTCCCCGTGCAAGCGCGCCAACACAGCACTGGCACGCGGCCGCGGCCACGGCCTGCTGGTGTAGGTACTAAATTTGCAAGCGACATAAAAGAATTAGAGGCGGCGCCGGCGTTCACGATAAAACTTGCAAGTAATTATTGTAAGTACCAACCTGTTTTCAAATTAAAGTATTGGCCGGACTAAAAACGGAAGTGTGTTAACATAAAGTATAAGAATTCTATTTTAAATTTATTCTGATAGATTAATTGACCATCGTAATTGCAATTAATTTCAACTATTAAATTATTCTGTACCATTTCATTTTTATTTTTTTGTATAAAATCAAAGATAAAAATATTAAATAGTTTTTATAAATAACAGCTAAGTTTATAAAATAAAAGTTGGGAATGTCTAACGCTTTATCGATCTGTGGAAATGTACAAAGTGCCGTCAACGGCGGCCGCGGCTCACCGCCAAAGGAGCGGTTTGTTTTGGCGGGATTGATTATTAAATTTAGTATTTTTAGTTTTTGAGACAGTTTCATTTAGACTTTCATGCGCGCATGAGCGACAGATATTCGTTCAATCGTATTGATATTTAAATTCTTGTTAATATTTTATTGTTACATTTTGTGTATCTTGTTAAGTTTGTGTTGTTTTTATTATTGTTCTGTTTTAATAATGCCTAACGCGTACGTTTATAGTGCTCGTGAATACGGTAACATGTTAATGTGCCTTGGAGAAGCTCGCGGGAATGCTTCGCGTGCATTGCGAATTTACCGAGAGAGATTCCCGACAGATCGACATCCGGCTGACTCTCGTCTGATAACAGCAGCATTTCAGCGAGTGTTGGAAAATCGACCCATTGCTCCAGTAACGACAGGAGGTGGAAGTCAAGTGGCAGTTCAGGCCGAGGAGCGCATTTTAGATGTCGTTCACTGGTATCCGAACTTATGTACACGAAGTATTGCTAAATTGTTAAGGTGTCGGAATGGAACAAGTGTGTCGTACTGGACAGTTCATAAGGTGTTAAAGCGTAACCGAATGCGGCCATACAAAGTGCACAAAGTGCAAGCTTTGGTACCCGGCGATCACGACCACCGGCGAGTTTTCTGCCGTTGGTTATTATACCAGCAACAACGTGTCCCTGATTTCATTGAACACGTCATCTGGACGGACGAGTCAACATTTACCAGAAACGGGTTGTGGAACCGAAGAAATACACACGTGTATTCCGAGGTGAACCCGCACGCAGTTCTACAAACCGGGCACCAAACCCGATGGTCGGTTAATGTATGGGCAGGTTTATTTAAGGATCGCATACTAGGGCCAGTATTTCTGCCACAGCACTTGACGGACAGCGATATTTAAACATTATAAATGAACAAATAGGAGGACATTTTAGACGACCTATCATTAGCTGAATATCGCCGAAATGGTTTCAGCATGATGGTGCACCCCACATGTGCAGTTCGTCCGTGAGCGCCTCACAAGCTATTTGATGATCGCTGGATCGGCAGACTAGGACCACACGCTTGGCCACCTCGGTCACCCGATCTGACCCCGTTAGACTTCTTTCTGTGGGGGTATGTGAAAGAAAGGGTTTTTAATCGTGAGTGTGATAGTGCTAACCAAATGCGCCAAAGGATCGTGAATGTTTTCGACAAACTACGTGCGGACTGTGTCGAAGACCCCACGATGATGCCCCGACTGCATAAGGAGACGCAACGCCGAGCTCAAATCTGCCTCGAAATGAATGGGGCACAATTTGAGCCGCATCTCATAAGGCCACGGAGGATTTAGATCGGTAAGCTGTTTCATACCAATTTTTTTTATAACTTATTTTTGGATTGATCTGAGTAGATCGTACATAACTGAATATATCAGAGTAATAAACATAATTACACGACGGATTAAAAAGCATGAATCTATCCTTTTTAAAATTTCATTCAAGTATTTTTTTCATAAGCGGGTAATCAAACCCGGTACTTAGCTTATTCAACCGGTGAATTCGAAAGAAAGTGGCTAGGTAAAGACTAGCACAGTGGCAAAGTAGATAAGTTAGTTATTTAGAGAAATGTTGTAAATAAGTATTTATTTCATTGTTAGTTGCGTGCAGCGCAAGATTGACGCTGCGCCCGGGCGTTCGTTGATCCGAGCATCAGCTGTTTTTGATTTTGTGTTTCATTGCTGGTTTTGTTTTTTAGTAAAGTAATGTATTTTTTATGAAATTATCGTTTCATTTAGCTGTACTAACACGATGGAGCGTAAATAATGCTAATAAAAAGTTTAAATAATATGATTTTTTTTTTATCAGGATCAATTTTTTTCCATCCCATCATCAAAGGTGTCATTAGTACTATGGTCTGTCTTCATTTTCGGGAGCGGTCTACTAATACCCTGTATACAAGATTTAGCTTTCTGTACTACATCCTTATAATATACTTTAACTATACCAAATCTCACACTCATACGTGCGCTCAATATGTTAAAAAAGCAGTACAAAGATTTGTATGTCACGTAATAATAAATAAAGATTTTAAACGCTTCGTGTTTTGAGGATTTGTCTAAAAAGTTAATATGCTTTTTCCTTTTCTAACAAAACTATGATTTTACTGAGAATAATTTTAATACGAGATTTAAGCCTTATAGAATAAGAATCAATCTTATTCCTTCATTGACAATATTTACCGTTTTTTATAGATCTTGTATAAACTTTTTCGGGTAATTATAATTAAAATTTTAGGAAGTAATTATGAACACTAATATTATACTCTTGAACATAAAATAGAAAAACATTGATGTAAAAAAAATATTACAATCACAGTATTATTAAAATTTCATAACCATATTTTATCGTACCTGGCAACCTTGTACTGGATACCGAAAAACTATAGATAATAGAATTCTCTTTTAACGACGTACCCTTTCAAGTGGGGTGTAATGGCGTCCCACGGGACCGGTCGGGTTCGCTCCGTGGGTAATCGGGTCTTGGATACGAGCATTAGGATCGTTTTGGCCTAATTTTTTTACTGCTTCACCATTAATATTCTTTATGAGGGTATAATATGGTCAGCTCAAATAAGTAGATTAAGTATACATAGAAAATTTGACCATAATCACTCTAAGGAATTAAATATAAAGTTTATAAGATTCAATCGATAATTCCTTTATCTGTACTGCGAATTTTAGTCCGTACGTATTTTCGTCATGGGTTTAGCTAGTAGACGTACGTAAGGAAACGAAAATTTAAATCATATTTGAAAACTATTCAAACTATTACTACATAGTTTTTATATTGCGTTTTTGGTAATAATAAGGTAAATCATCGCAATACAAATTTTGGCAATTGAACCTTTTATAAATAGACGCGTTATAATACTCTTACAAAAAAACAAATTTGAAAACGTCACAAATATTGTTTATCAGCATGTTTTAACAAAAGGGATAGGAAATCATAACGTAAGGCGGAAACTCTGTTGTCAAAAAAGGATAAAAGTTTCTTCTCGCTCGCACCAATATCAAATCGAAAGTGAACTTAGAACAATTGCCACTAATTCACGATACCATGTATAGAGCGTCAATATCGTATCTATCAAAGATGTTTTTTAAGTGTAGATGCGTCAGTCGCGCTCTATTTTGGCAATATCTGACATTCTGTTAGTTACATATTATCCAGCGGTTGCATTTCATTACAACTCAAAATTTAATTTTATATTGTTAGAAATCTCTAATACTTGCGACTAATATAATATTCACGAGCGAATAAACAATGTTAACGGTTTCACATCATCATCATTATCCTCGCTATCTTCATTGGTGATCACAGGTCACAGGTCTCGTGGGCGTCATATCTCTTATAGCCACTCCGAGCCGAGCCTCTCTGACCAAACTGGAACTGATCTGGACGTCCACCTGGACCAGCAGCTCGATATAGAGAATGACCCTTTCAGGGTCCGACTCCCGACTCAGTAGGTAGGTTCCATCGATTCTACAATCCAGCAAGACTGTGTCTCTCTTTGGACTCTGACGTAGTAGGTTGCACGTTACGACGGTTCAAGCGACACTATAACTCAGCGTGCTTTTTTTCCTGACTGACTATACTGTTAGTCTCAGGGGCCCTGGAGCCTCTGACAGCTTTTACAGCTTCACCGGACTTGAACTCAGCGTGCATATGTGCTGCGCCTTACATACCCCTTTTCTCGGTCCAAGCAGTAGGGTAGATGTTGATATCCAATTATGAATATACGCCAACTTCCGGACAATGATAGCTACGAAAACCTTAAATGTCTAACAATATATTCATTTCGTTCTAACAACAAAAATAAAATATCTTTCCATATTCTTTCCCTTTGTTGCATACTATATAATTTGAAGTATTATTTATACATATTTTGTATGTATAGTTTAATTACGCTGTTTTTTAGTGCAGTGATGTTGATCTATGACGTGTCTATATATAAAATGTCATTGGTATCTAGCTATAAACTGTCACTGACAATACCACACTTCCTTCCTACCATATGGAAGTCCTTCAAAAATAACCTGAAGAGAAATTTGAGCAGGCCAACATCACAGCAGTGACTGACGATTGTTAAATCCCGCCCGCCGCTGTTTTAAACTCTTCTGCTAAGATTATGATTTGCTTCAAAATATGCATTTTTTTTGAAAAAGATTGAACTAAATACACAAATCTGTAACAGGACCCAAATAGCTAAACTAAATTTACTTTTTTAACCTGAGGTTTAAGTAAATCGATGCGAAAGCAGATAGTCATAAAATATGTTCGTACCTAAATTTATTTGGATAATATTAACATTTAACTTTCACTTACACCGGTCCCTCTCACCCAAATCTAAATTTATAAGCCAGAAAGGGATAAATAGATGTTACTATCTTCATTGCGAATGAACCCGAAAATCGCAACGGACCCAGATTAAAATATTCATGAGATAAAATATGGATATAGCACGGGTGCCTGTAACGCGTGAGTACAATTTATAAGATACATGCTGCTTTAGGTTTATTCCATAGATTATTACATTTGTAAGGCTTATTACAAATAAGGTAGGTCCAACTTTGAAAAAGAGGTCAGTCGACGAATCCAACTCGGCTGGGCAGCGTTCGGGAAACTGCGCGACGTTTTCTCGTCCAAAATACCTCAGTGCCTCAAGACGAAAGTCTTTGACCAGTGTGTGTTGCCAGTGATGACATACGGCACAGAGACGTGGTCGCTCACTGTGGGCCTCATAAGAAAGCTCAAGGTCGCTCAGCGAGCTATGGAGAGGGCTATGTTTGGTGTTTCTCTACGAGATCGAATCAGAAATGAGGAGATCTGTAGACAAACTAAGGTAACCGACATAGCCAAAAGGATTAGCAAGTTGAAGTGGCAGTGGGCGGGGCACATAGTTCGGAGAACTGACGGCCGTTGGGGCAGAAAGGTTCTCGAGTGGAGACCACGCACCGGAAAGCGCAGCGTAGGACGGCCCCCCACTAGATGGAAAGACGACATAATAAAGGTCGCTGGGAGCCGTTGGGTGCAGGCCGCACAAGATCGGTCGCTCTGGAGATCTATGGGGGAGGCCTATGTTCAGCAGTGGACGTCCTGCGGCTGAAATGATGATGAAGGCTTATTAAAGTCAAGGCATTATTATTTAAATTTCATCTTATAATATTAATAATAATAGAAGTCGGTCATGTCCCAATATTGGTCAAAGGTCACTTCCAGAGGAAAGGCGCATATTTTTGTACAATAACTCTTTTTAGAATCGATTTACTTATAACAACTCCGGTATGGAAATTTTAAGAGGAGTGAAATTTAGAAGTGTTTCTTTTAGCGTTAACAAAAAGCGTTACGATGTGTGTACATACATCATTTTGCTTTCAGTCAGTCAGTCCGTCAACAACTCAATCAAAATGTCAATCAATCACTCCTTTGTCTATTGCATATTCAAAGACAATCGTATTTAAGGAGTAATAAACTCCAGTCGTGCGTCGGTGATGAGTGATGACACATATACACTTTTTTATTATAGCACGGCAGAGTGTCGTCATTTTACCTGATGGTAAGTACAGTAAAATCTAAAAACAATGGCGACCATTGAGTGATCTTAAATTCATTGTGAGCTGTCGCTTTAGCAACGGCCTGCTCGGCAGCTGGACATGGTAGGCTGATCCTGAAACGAGACAAACCGAAAGAGAATCATTTTGACAAATTTATCACAAGTATGATGGTCAAAATCCAGTCGGGTACAAATTCCTACCAGCCCACATGATTACTGGATATACGAGTATATTGGCTGATCGCGGATTCAAGCAGCATAATCGCGCGATCTCTAAAGGGTTATGGCAGTCGCGATTCAGCTGGACTAAATTGTGGTACTAGTAATTTCAAACGACGGGAACTCTACACTTCTCTATTTATTTATCCACCAGGTAATAATACAAGGCTACATTTTAAGTACCTACTTAGGTTTCTTCACAATTTTTTCCTTCATCATCAGCTGAAAATACTACAATTTTTTGACATGACAACGTCTTATGGAGCCGGCTGCACGCCCAAAAAAATATGACTCATGCGGCGTTACCTCGCTATGAGACGTTCCATTTAAGGCTTGAAGTGCAAGCGAGAGCGCGGAACGAGCGACAAAGAGGCACAATCGGTCTCCGCGTTCGGCAGCGTTCGACATCTGTCTCTCTCCTACTTGAGTGAGCGATGCGTCCGCGTGGACAGCTGCTATACAATAATACATTTACATGTTTTCGTCAAGTATGAAGTGCAGTGAAAAGTGAATGTGGTGTCAATTGTTTATAGCAACGATAATTGCGACGATAAAGGTAATGATTCTTTCGATATTAAATATATGTTCAGTGATATATTGTCGAATATTCGTGCTTTCATCATTAAAATAAATAGCATCGGTCCGCTAGTGCAGCGATTGTAGGTTATGCTATATCCATACAAAATATCTATCAAACAAATAAAATTAAAATTTTCTATTGAAAAATGATACCATTCCATTAGTATTTTCTTATGACGTTGTCACGTTCAACTATCGTCAGTAAACCGACTTTACAGACAACCGTTTTTTTTTTATTGGTAGAAGCAAATTCAGAATATTCAACTGTTTTAATAACTATACCCCTAAATAAAAATAATAAAAAACTATTTGCAGTAATGATATTTATAAAATGTCAATAACTTGCAGAACCTTTCCACACAGATATTGCTTGAAATATTGATTCCAATAAAACTATTTTTGCGCTCCTTCTTTAGACCAAGAACGGAGGGATGTCCTTGACCTACATCCCAACACGTTTACCTGCCCTTACTGTATTATATATGTAATTCTTCAGTAAAGGATTCACCGTGTTGCTAACGGAATATTTTGTACTTAAGCGTTTGGTGTCAGAAAGTTATATTATGTAATCTTGCTAAGTTTGCTTATTTATGTGCAATCAACTTACATTACCAGCTTCGCTCGAGGTTCTGTAGAACCTTCCTGTCGTATACGCTGGGGTTGTGGAGTGGGTTACCAAGCACGGTATTCCCCAGCGTTATGAAATGGGGCCCTTCAAAAAGGGATTGAAATACGGTCTCCAATTTCGGCCATATAGCTGTAATGCTTCTGGTGTTCAGTTATTCATAGGCGACGGTAACCATTTACCATCAGTTAAACGTGAAATAGTTATTTCTCAAGCATTACTCTGTGAACAGAAGTAAGATTACACTATAACTTCTCTAACAAAGATGTATTGTCGTCGAACATTAAAGAGACTAGAGAACCAGTAATTTATCGTAAATAGGGTAGCACACTTACCGTGACAAGGCGATGTCAGGTAGATCATAACATAAATTGAAGACCCAAAACGATTGTATAGTATAGCCTATAAGATCTAATAACCAGATTAGCAATCATATCGTATGCCGAACTTGGAAAAGATTGTCACGGTGCCGAAAGCGACAATACAAGTAAAAGCAGACTTAAGAACGTAGCTGATGATAATAACTCTTATGGACCATTTTTAGACTTATCTAATAATGCCAAGTGTACTACAAATTTTTTATAAAACTATGTAGTAGAAAAAACCAGAGACGTTGAAATTTTTTTCGTAAACGAAAAGAATTTAGCAGAATTCTTGAATAATAGTTTTTTTTAAATCACACCTTACGTGTAAAATTGCAAAGCATTTTTAAATACATTTGCCTTGATAAAGGATCACGCAAACTTCGTAGTTTATATATTGCTTAAGGCTTAAACTTATTTACGTCTACGGAAGTTATTTGCAATGCATAAACGCTTAAATAAGCCTGGCGTGTGACCAACTTGTGTGACTTACTTTTAAGTAACAATGCGGTCGAGGATTTTACCTAGCTAAGTCTTCAAAAAGTACTGACTTGTAAAAACTGGGACCCCATCATACTTTTTTTATTATTTAGCAACTCTCTTTTTCTATTTAACTAGTAAATTTATCTTGTAATTTATAAAGATTTTTTACTTTTAGCGACAGAGCAACATAAGGACTTGCACAGCCGGCAACCTCCGATGGGTGCTTGTTAAAAAATTTAGCTTAAATAATTGGAATTAGAAATAATGAAAGCATATCATGGTAGTATTTTTACACTGTCATCACCTGTAATTTTATCCAGCAGCCATATTAAACAGATGGCTTCTTTTGAACTGATCTAGCTACCAGCATCGGCTATGTTGTCGCTTAACATAAGTTAAGATTGTTGATAAACCTAACGAATAAATTGATAACATTCATATTATACCGTGTTTAGATAAGTTATTATATTATAACATTATTGTATTTTCATCTTTGATTATGGTGTAGAAGAACTATTGCAAAGGGAGGATCCTCCGACCAGACGGGTGTTATGTCTGGCGGGCAGCTGCTCTACGGTTGTAGTCGGTTTCTTGTAAATACACTCAATCGAAGAGTTAATTTCTATAGTGCGATATAGGATGCGTCGTATGTGGCTCGATAGATGTCGCTGTGTGTCGCTATGTAGATGTCGCTACATCACTCCCCTCCGAGACCGGAGGTATATAGCAGGTTGAGTCATCCATACATCTTGTGATGCTTGCCGGGCAAGTGGAATGTTCCAGTGAGTCGGAACCAGATGCCGCATAGTTCACGGTGAGTCGGAACTGTCTGCGGTGATGCCCCAGTGAGTCGGGGTGAAGCCTCCAGTGAGTCGGGGTGATGCCCCAGTGAGTCGGGGAGATGCCCCAGTGAGTCGGGGTGATGCTGCAAGAATGCTCCAGTGAGTCGGAGTGTTGCAGTGCTGCGTAGTGACTGGCTGCTGCGTCGACCAGGAGAGAAGTGCGTCTCTGCTTGCTGACCGGCCGAAGTGCAGTGTGCTGTGCCAAGGTCGCTGAGAAGGCTGTGGGTGATGACCAGGAATGCGCGTCCGCTGCATGCTGGTGGTCAGGATATCCGTAGTAGCCGTGGATGCTGGCTGGCTGTATGACTCGCTGCTCGAAAACTTGTGGAAGTGATGATGACGTCACGATGTAGCTGTGCGAAGAAGGTTGCGCTGACGTTCATGCTCGGGGTCACCAGTGTAGAAGAACCATCGAAAAGGGAGGATCCTCCGACCAGACGGGTGTTATGTCTGGCGGGCAGCTGCCCTACGGTTGTAGTCGGGTTCTTGTATATACACTCAATCGAAGAGTTAATTTCTATAGTGAGATATAGGATGCGTCGTATGTGGCTCGATAGATGTCGCTGTGTGTCGCTATGTAGATGTCGCTACAATGGCATCAAAGATTATCATATTGTACACATATATAATGTAGTACGCGTATCTGAATAAGTAACCTATAAGTAGTGGTTTAACTATCAATTAATCTATAGTCATTGACTCAATCGAATAATCGATAGTTGGGTGTAAATTATCGATAGTATTTTGTTATTATTTAAAGGATATAGTTTTGACTATCCCCAATTAAATGTACATTCAATGACCTAAAATTGTACACTGAAAAAATAGATTTGTCATTAGAATTGATTTACCAACCAATATCCAAATGCTTACCTAAACGTTCTTCAGTATTATTAGTATCTGGCGCTTGCCGTCTTTCTTTAACCTAACCTAGCTCCATCTTCCAATGCTTAGGGCTTTGATTAAATCTCCGTTTTTATCATAGCAATTTATTGGTAAATAAATATATTGTTTTCTTGACATAACGAATTAAGTATTATCAATAAAATTGGTGATAATTATTATAAACTTTAATGATGGAATATTATGTAGCCTTATCTATCTATATATTAACACGTGAAGTAAAAGCTTTCTACCCCTTTTTAAGCGTATTACGTGCACGGAAGACTGTGAGAATTGGCATGGTTAAAGTTTATATGGAGAATGAGTGCAGAAAGCTAAAATTTATGTATAATATCTGTTACTAATGTATTAAATGAAATTAATTAATACTGCGGATCCTAACTCCCTTTTTCATCTTTGTATTGGTTGACATTTATAATACTCATGGGACACGAGAATGACTTTTTTAAACTGTTGACACTCCGCCATCTGGAAACTTATTAATTACTAGATAGCTCTTCGCAAAAATTTTGATCCTATGGCATTTTATATCAATTGATGTGTATTAAACACTATCCATAAGAGTTGAAAATACTTTAGACCAACACCAGTACGTCCTAGACTTTTACTTGATAGTATTTCTAGTTCGTTACTGCGTCAAACATGTATGTAAAATTTATATGAGTTAAGTTCCGTTTTATTGCTCGAAGCGACCTCTAACGGTGACCCTTTTTAACGAGCTCAAAAGCGTCAAATATAGACTACTAAGGGAAGAGGGGCTGAGATATTTGAATGAGAGTTCTTGAGGGTTCTTTAATATGAACTGGAGAGTTGATTTTAATGATTATGGGGATAAAATCTTTATAGGTAGGTATTTATAATATTCAGTGGGGTGTGTTGTGAAAGGGTCGCCATTCTACCATTTTTAAATTTACATGATTTCAATCTATACCGAAACGAATAATATAATAAAGCGGAAAAGCTTTTTTGTTTGAGTGTTTGTTTATTTAAACACGCTCATCTATGGTACTACGAGTCGTAATCGAAAAATGCTTTTGGTATATGATAGCCAGATTCACAAGGAATAGTATAGGCTATCTAACATTAGGCTACAAATCTCAGCTAGCCTTAAATATAAGTTAAGTAAGTTGGAAGTCGAAGTGTTCCCGAACTGCTTTATCTGCGTACGCTGACGTAATGGTTAATGATAGGTAAATTTCAATGTTCTACAAAAATATTATTCCTTAGTATATCTAAACATTTAATCACGTCTACTAAATATTAAACTACACTTTAAAATAGAAGTGGGAGTTGTTCTAACGCAAGCGTATACTATGCATGACCTCTTTCGATTTGCTGATATGTATACCTATAAAAATAATAAAATTTTAGTGTCTGTTTATACGGTATTATGTATTATACGGTACTTATAACAGAAAAACTATTTTTAAACTGTTGTCTCTCTGTATTTGTTCCGGGTAATCTCCGAAACGGTTCGTCCGATTTTGACGGTACTTTCACTGGCAGATAGCTGATGTTATAAGGAGTAGCTTACTACTTATTTATATCTTTAAATTAACCGGTAGCGGGGGTGGTACGATACGCGCGTATGTGCGATCGACGGTATTCTGTAATCTATTATTAAATACATGAAAAAACCTAACTCACTTCACCGCTAATAAATATAATCGCATTAGGTTAACAGATCACAATGAGTTAGCATGTTAAATATTATTTTTGTGCAACAACACAACACATTTTAGTGCAAGCTACAGGCACGTGTATCACAACATTAAATTCTCTAAAAGCGTTCTAACTTCCTAAAAGGAAAACAAATTACACAGTACCCGGTGTTCTCTGGTAAACTAGGTCAGGTAATAATTTCGAAGCTAACTTACATTCTGAATTTCAGTTGGAACGTCGCCAGCGCAGCTGAATTAGGGCATATATACTTCGTTAAGTGAATTGATAAGGTCGCACTTACCGCATGAATTTGGTCGAGATGGAGGTGTTTGCTTCTAGTGACTTTAATTCTCACGTACATAGTATATAACTAAATTAAGTAATTTATTTATATACAAACGAGCCACTTTATGGTTAGTGAGCATCAGAATACAACTGATTATAACTAAATTAAGTATTTTTTTATATATACAGACCAGCCACTTTATGGTTAGTGGGCAGTACAATACACATACAGTTGATTATAACTAGATTGATCCATTTCTTAATATACAAACAGACCACTTTATGGTTAGTGGGCATCAGCATACAACTGATTATAACTAAAATAAAGCAGCGCCTTTCAGCATGTGATTTAAATCCATCAGCGTTCACCGTTATGATGCCGGCCTGCATAAATATCTCTTCACGTTAAAGGACCAGATGTTTTAAGAAGGAGAAAAGACAGCTTCACTGTTCGACAAAGATAAGATAAGATAAGATCGAACTTTTTAGTTTGTGCAGAGATAGAGGTTACTGTAACACTGTGGTTCCGAAACCCAGCGTGTGTGATTCCGTTTTGGAAGGGATAGGTGGGAATTAGTTTGCACAGCTCTTCAGAACACTCACCATGATAAAGACGATAGAACATGCTTCACTCTGACTGTTGCTAAGCGCAACAAGTACTTACAATTCAAAAGCAATGGTGACCACCAAGTGATTAAATCCATCGCCAGTCACCGCTATAATCCTGGCTTACGTCTATGATAATATAGCAGTTATTCTCACTTGTTAGCAAAATACAAAAATGATCTTTTTATTACAAACAAGCAACCGTCCGCGTCCACTACTTCGGTCGCATTAAATACCTACAATATAAAATAGAATAACAAACACTTGGTGAATGTAGCTTTCTATCAGTAAAATAATTTTAAGGATAGACTCAGTAATATACAAAATACAATAAATACTTACCTCTTTAACAGTTGTATAGGATACACTAAAGTTATCTATTCGTCGAAGTATAAACTACTTACTTAAGATCCATGGTACCAGCCTGTATGAATTAATGCGTTATTTTACAATTAAATATACATTACAAAATACATATTTATCTACTAATATATAAAAATCAATGTTATAAGCTGTATTTTATTTCGTATTTTATGCACTACCATACTGTTACACTAACTGCGATAAATCTTTGTCAACTTATTACTTGCACTTGCGCGAAAAACATAGGCGCGAATTAACTTACAGTAGGAGGCGCGCGTGTTGTTCCTACAGGCAAATGTATTTGAAAAACATGATTAATGAAATTCTACAATATTTTCATACTTTCAAAATAATGAAAAAATTGACAGTCGGTAAAAGACAAACATATATAATATATAACAAGACAATTTTTAACAAAAAAGTAAATTAACTTTAATAGTTTTGAAGAGTTCCCTGGTGTATCTTCGGAGTTAAAGTCCAATCCAAATTAAATTAAAATGTTGTCCCCGCCCTTGAGGTAGGTATTCCGTATCCAAAAAAAGGATCTTCCAAATCGGATTATAAGCAAGGAAGTTATGGACGAACATCTATAAAAAAAACTACATTCGATTTGAGTAACCTCCCGTCTTTTGTTGAAGTCTAATCGCATATCTAATTTATTTATTAGTACAACCTGTTTATAACAGATGGCGTGCAAGTCGTTTTGTTTTCAAGACAACAAGAACGAAGCCGCGGGTAAAAGACATTCTATTTAAATTACTATACTGTAAATAAAATAAAAATAAAAATTATACCGAACTAGGAGTGCTAAAAAGTAAATAATTATTTGTTAGACCAGGCCAACTCCGAACCCCGAAGTGACTATATAATCCGACCTGTCAACTTTTCTTCTAAAGTAGGAGTCTATGACCTTCGAAAATGTATTTCGACAGCTTCGTCGATATATTGAATAGAGGAAAAACTAATCAAAACCGTTCCACATATCACAAACACCTACCACGGCAGGGCCTTCAGATAAAAGTTAAATTCGTTTTTTAAAAAAAATAGCTTAACCTTTAAAATTAAATTTGAAAGGTATTAAAATATTTATTTTCTGGCCCCTCATGATATTTCTTTAATTTTTCTGGTCAATAATGAAAAAAGTTTTCCCACCCTATTATAATTATTATTATTATTAATTTATTGTAATTAATTGTATTATTATTGTAATTATAATTACACATAATTATAATTCATGTAGCGTGTGTATTGTTTAATGTATAGGCGGTGTATATAGATTGCGCACAAAAAAAAATCTCCCTCAATTCCGGCCGTCCCTATTCGATCAAGCTATTGTATATCACAATCCATCGATGAAGCCCCGCCGTGAATTTCCCTGGGACATTTTTAATAAATAAAGGATTCTTGTAATCATCCTACAATAGACATTTTAGGGGTATTATGAACTGGAATGAATAGGGGCGAATTTACTTTTGTTTTTTATACAATGTATTTTTTTCTAAGCACAGTATATTTAGAAATTTATTGTATCGGGATTTACTTCATACAAATGCTCGAAGATATAAAAAAATGACATAATCCAAAAATACTGCCTGTAAATTTGCCCGAGAAGTTGCGATCGTAGATTTTACCGGATTTTTGTTGCCACCAGATTTATTTTTAACTTATAAACTAAAATAAAGTTTTTTTTTTGTTTTAAGGTTATTCTACGGTACACCGAGCATTTGATAATTAAACTCCAGAACTGTATTTGTTATATTTGACATTGGCGAATTTGCCTATATAGGCAGAAGCAATAAATTAAAAAAAACATTAAAGGTTAGTCAAGTGGTTGTTTGACGTTATACGGCGTATTATGAAAAAATGAGAAGAGTTAATTTCTTAATGCGCGCTGTGCGTCCTTATCAGAAGTATCTAGGAATTTTTTGTGACGTCTCAAAATGCATGTTTCCAGTTTTTATTTACAATTCACTTCATGAATGTAAAACAACCAGTATATATCAGTCAAAATGCCGTCAATATTACTTATCACAGTGCGTAAGAACCTATGCTAATGAATTAAAATAAAAACCACAACATGGCAGCTCAAGAACCCACCAAAAACTCCTCTACATAATATGTTGAAATCAATTTATTATATTGCCTGTCACCTGTGTGTGTCGCTGTTATTCCGCCTACGTAAATAGAAGAAAGAAAATCGGCACTCCAGGAAGCCTGACCGTAAAATGCAGATGAAGATTTCTTAATATCTAAAACCGGTAATACTTAATTAAGCTGATGAGCTAAATCGGGAAGAGGTGTTTGCCCGGTTAATGGCATATGTTCTCAGTGGATTTTACTTTTAAGCACAAAGAGAAATTATTACACTTTGAAAAACAGTAACAGGCATCTTGCTACGAACGCTATTGGTACCTACTAATTGTAGAAATGCGTTTTCAACTGCTGCTATTGGTCATCTCTTTCATTCATATATAATACCAAGTCTTGCTGTTTGTCTCGCGTTTAATTTACTTAGATTCACATATATTTTTGATTGAGTAATCGATATTTTAGTTAACAAACCAACCGATACTATCGGTTTTGAAAACTATCGATGTTTTTATTCTAAGAATGATACAGGTAATGCAGGTGTACTACAACTGGAGCGCCTATGTTTATACGGGTCGCGGCCTTTTGAATTATTCATGAGTTTATTTATGCCTGTATATATATTTTACAATATCTACATTAGGTATTTATTAATTTGTCTAAATAACTCTCTTTAATATTATTTTGTTTATCTCGACATCTCAATAAATAAACTTTTTTTCATAAAACCAAAACCGACTCAAAATAATACTTACTCTGAAAAAATGCACTAAAAATTTTTTTTTATTTATTTACTTTAATTTACTTAAAAATATCATTTTTTTAATTCAATTTTTTCGTCTGCCACATACCTATTTTATTAGGACAATAATATACAATTAATGTTTTTTTTTTTGGATGGGTAAAATCTTGTGATTTCGCGTCACCGACATGCTTGTTTTCAGTTTTAACTTCTGTCGGTAGTTTTTATGAGTGTTTGGTTTTTTATTTTACTTTACTACGTAAACATTTGGTCCTTACCTAAAATATATATATATATCACGTTATTTTCATAAAAAATAATTCTGTAATTAACGCATGCGAAGCCGCGGGCACAGCTTGCATTAAATAAAAATAAAAAATCATTTTTCAGCGTATAAGAAGTACAAGCAGACTTGGGGTATCCGAGAAACTATACACACACTAACTTATGGGATTTTATACATTGTAAAATAATGATTCAACAATATTTTTCCAAGGCAATTCTATTTATTGATAGAATTGCTTTGTATTTATAATTTAATATAATTTATTTATGAATACTACAATTCCTGTTTATCAAAACTATGCACAGACAGCGCGCCGAAATGGCTTCTGCTTTACAATGTAATTCAAATAGGATACTTATAATAACGATATTCATTAGCATTTAATAAGTTCTGTATGGAATCAAGAGGCGTAATACGATACTCTTTTTTTGCGATTGTTATGTTTTATGTGAAAAATATATTATGTATCACAAATATTTACAAGATACATTGAAAATATAATAAATCCTCGACACACGTCACCTATTCATTGAGACCATCCCAATCAGCCCAAACACGATATCTCTGCTGTAAGTTAGCGAGGAGTTAGGTATCCTGCAGATTTAAGATGACACTGCAGCATCAGGTCAAGGTTTTTCTAATATCATTGAAGTAACCGACTGCCAAATCTCGACTTAATCAGACATGTTGTAAGATGCTCACATCTATTCATCAATTAGAAAAGAACAGATGACCTTGAAATGGCTGAACAGATTTTGATGAAACATGTTTAAGAACTGCCGCTGGAAAACCTGTTTTCAAATAAAAACAACCGCATTCAAATCGGGTTAATCATTTAAGAACTACACACACATATATTGATCAAATAAAAAAAAAAAACAAAATCTTCTTTTACCGTGCTCCCTTTCCTCATATATTCTTGAATTGGATCAATATTTAGTTCCAGAGATTACCACCTACAAACATGCTCACAAACTTTAGCTCTTTATAATAATAGTATGGATGTTAGTATATTATAACTCTAATGAATAGTAATAACAAAACTTTATTAACGTTATATTAAACTTTGCCAAAGTTAACAAAACAACCGTTATATTAAAACAGTGAACGTTAACGAATTATCGTATTTGCTCTTATATCGTTTTATCTGGACGAGTGCCAAGTAAAAAAGGTTAAGATGTCTCTAGAATTTTTCAAAACATTATTGGGTAATGAAATATTAATTATTTTAGAGAAAAAAAATTGACACAATTTGGCTAGTGCTAACAAATCTTGAAGAATCTTGTCGCTGCAGATTAGTTTTTATTTTGTTTTTTGTCTAGTCTTCTTTGTTGCAACCAAGCTACCCATAATAAAAAGTTTAATCAAAGATGAAACTAAGTTGGAGTCTCTTTTCTTGCAAAATGTTATCGAAGCCACGACGATTCCCTACGAAATGTATGAGAAAAGTTTTTTCAATTTCTGAAATTTTTACTACTCAAACCTCAGTTGGTCCCATAGAGCTTATAAATGCCTAAAATAAACAGGAACGAATGGCACGAAAAAAAAGGTTTTGTGTAAAGTGGCCATTTTCTTGTTAACTGTACACTTTTTATAACTGTAAACGCTGATCAAAGTTTTTCAAAAAGAGAAGGACAGTCTCCAAAGTTACCGTGTAGCTACAGAAGTTACAGTACCTAACCTTACTGCCCCATCTTAAAAAATTATCATAAGAACATGACAGTGGTAGATATTGATAGTATGGTATAGAAATATTCAATTTAAAAACAATCCAGTCACCTATTTTTTTCCTTTACGCAGTAGTAATAATATAACATTTTTCAAACGTTCCGATTTCCATACGACGATATTCATGCAGAGGGACAACTTTCTTATCACATGCTTAGGTTTCAACCTATGACATTTGACTGATTTTCGACTGGTGTTCATTAGATTGCCTCAACAACTTTTTGTTATCATTCATGCAAAAGCAGGAACTGTAAGAAAGCGCGTTTCTATAACTAAATATTCAGATGTAAATAAGAACATGGGGCTGATCTTCGACCTTTATGATCATTCATGAATGCAAAGGCTGGAAGAGAGCTAATACGTTTCTATACCCTAATACACCTAGCTTCGAAACTAAGACCATAGGTGTTAATTTCTTTGGCATAATGACTTAATGTTATTATCATTCATGTTTAAGCTAGAATGAATACGTTCTAGCAAGAACTAGTACGTAAACAAAACTAATACGTTTCTATAAATAATAGTAGGCTACTCTTGTACCCAACCCACTACGTTTATTAAAGACAAATTCCCCGTCACACTGGAGAGAACGAAATAAGCTTAAACTGTCTCAAGGGACACCGACGCTATTGTCTCACATTCTAATAAATTGTTTGCACTATTTCTGACATCACTGGACACTGTATTGTATTCCAACAAGGCAATATACGAAACGTATTGTACTCTCTAGAAATGTATAACATAAAATTATCAACTATTGAGGAAAAGATCTCAAGAGGGACAGAAATGATGTTTGGGATATATTTAACTATTTTCATTTACTGTGTAATCAGCACAAAGCACAGATCTTCATACTTCTTTATCCATAAAATTCTGGTCGGTTGAGGTATACCTTGTTTTCCATAGAGTCTAAATGTACCTTCCGAATATTTAAATTTTTCAAAATTTATCAAGTAACTAAAATTTTATTGATAGCTCGTGGCACTCGTGTGGCCTATTTTTGTTTTCACTTTTCGTACTTGCCTATAGCTTTCCAGATTGATTGATGTTCATGGTTACTTCTCCGTTACTTCGTCGTCGAAAATATATTTGATACTAGCTGTGCCCGCGGCTTCGCTCACGTGGACTACAGAATGTCCCCGCGAATCTTGATCCCCGCTCCCGACTATTTGAAAGACAGAAATGCTTATTGTGGGTGTTCCTTTGAAGATAGATATATACTCTCGCTGACATTTTGTAGGTCTTTTTAATGTCTACGATTGTTTAGTACATTTAATTTGCTATATCTCTTATGGTTTACTCAGCGTAAGCCATTTAATCGCCCGAATTGATCCACCATGATCAATTATTTTATTTGTGCGGAACCCTAATACTTTTTCTAAAATAAAAGTAGCCTAAGTTACTTCCTATAAATTCAGCTATCTATCAGTGAAAGACCCTTCAAAATCGGTTCAACCGTCTAGGGGTTACCCGGAACAAACAGACAGATAGACAGACAGACAAAAAAAATTAAAATGGGTGTTTTATTATAGATATCGTCTATAATTTGATATGCATTTAGTAAAAAAAGCTGTTATTTTGAAATTACGAACAGACACTTCAGTTTTATTAATTATGTAGATATCCTTTGTCAATAAATGTGCTATACAATGCAAAAAGAATTTTTCAAATCTTACTGGTAGTTTCCGAGTTTATCGCTTTCAAACAAACTAACTCTTGTGGTTTTAAGAATTATAATATAGAAATATAATATCAAGGCGATCAAGCTCCGCTTGGTGTTTTTCTAGAAAATTTGAAGTTTCTAAGTCACTTAGAAGTGACTCACAAAAACGCTACTTTTGGACCTTAATAACTCAAGAACTATTCGTTAAATTTAGGATTGTAAGTTTTCAATGGTGGTTTATTTAACATACGAAATTTAAAGTTTGTAGCTTAAATAGTTTTTGACCTATGGAGGGTTTAAAAGTACTTCGACATGGTTCGTGTAAATATACACAATGGCCGGTGTCGCCTGTTCCAAGCTTGGCTGTTACACTGCCATGTGTCTAGAACATTATCTAAATACTAAGTTTTATCCAAATTGTAGCAGCCGTTACTATACAAATAATTACTTTTTTATTTTATTATTATTTGTTTATTTATGACGTTAACATTTCAGAGAAATAAATTCACTTTTTCTCTTTCGATTCTTGCGCTTATACTTCTGTCGATGATGATATTATATTTCCAAGTAGTAACTTCATAACGCTTATGCACAATCATTGATCATTATTGCGATGAATTAAAATAAACTAGCGGTCGCCCAATGATCGAAATCCGATCGGCGGCTTTTTAATCACAGACTATTTTCTGATTGACATTTGCATTATGCACTTTTTATTGAGTGACAATGTCAACATTTTGGGGGTTCTAAGTTCAATGGCACTGGTCCGGTTAGGATTCACAGTATTAATTTATTTAATTTAATAAATTAGTAACAGATATTATAGATAAATTTTAGCTTTCTGCACTCCTTCTCCATATAAACTTTAACCGTGCTTAAACCGCTTAACCGCTTATAAAGGGGTACAAAGTTTTTGCTTCACGTACTAATGTAATGATTTGTTATTTCCTCCTCCGAACACTTCGTGATAACCGAATGGGGGCAATGACTGGTGACAAAGGGCGACAGTATGAATAAGCTTCTCTATTAATCTAAATTTAAACCACCGCCCTTCTATCTATCTAGTTTTTATCTGTATGAAGAGATATCTATCTATCTCTGAGATGAGCTGCCCTAAGCTGAAATGAAGTAACTGGAACTGAATTGAAACTACAAATCCTTTTCTCTTTTGAAACTGTGCATATAAAAATATTATTTCCAAATGTCACGACATTTCTCCTTAAATTTACTTAAAACTTCCGAATAATTTTGGTGGAAGTTTTTGAATAGCTATTTTATTTTTTTATTTAGTTTCTTTTTATTGATATGTTAGTCTGTAAGCTCTTCCAAAATTGTAAAATAAAATAACTTATAAATAAATATGAGGGAATACTTATTGTTGAACCTCTATTAAGGCTAACTCGGCTAAACTACCAATCTTCTCGTTTCATTCTTAACTTATACGCCTACCTAAACGTATATATTTAAATGCATACTAGAACCATCGAGTTGATGTACACTTTTATAATACGGCAAAATATGTCTAGTATAAATTGGAAATTATTCCTACAAAAGAAATAATATATTATGTAGCATAACGACAAATAAATTTAATGTTAACATTTTAGAATATTTAATAATTGGTCATTAAAACAATACTAGGTACGTTGAATATGAAGGTAGTAATTAAATTAAAACGGTCTCACGTGTATTCTTAACAATCGCAAACATTTAACGGCGTAACAACAGATAAATGCAGACGTCCAATCAGCAATCACCGAGTTTACACACGGGACGCTATCCGTGACCGTAATACAAAGATACTGGCAATTATAACCCCGTGTGTATTACGATGTCGGTATGAGCTGAATGCATTGCCCTTTTGAATTTCGAATGAACGTCCGAATTTTGAATGAAATTCTCTGTTTAAATTTCCAATATACACGTCAACGTATTCAGGGAGCGGATACAGCGAATAATTTGTTATTTGTGTTTTAAGTATTATTATTTTTTGTTTGTATTGAGAATAAATTATGATTTCTGGGTCCAGATATATATTAATTAGCCCTTGTAAAAGTATGATCAATTTCTACATGCAAAAGTGTCAACTACCATGTAAAAAGAACGTATTTAGAAAATAATACCAATTATTTTTACACTTGTTTATTTTTATTAATTTTCTCGAGACTCGCCTCATGTCACACTGATAGTTGGTACTGAGCCAAGAGTTCACGGGTTCGATCTCCGCATATGAGTGTCCATGTGTGCGGCACCTTTGAAAAGGCAAAGGTTCAATTGTTAAACATACGTAAAATGAGATAAATACGTCTAAGGAATTTAAAAACAACCTTTTATCTGGAGTAATAAAGACACATCTAAAAAGTGTACGACATATTTCACTCAAAGAACAATTATTATCAATGTTTATAATGAAAAATTACAAAACGTGCAGTATGTCCTTGTCTTATCTGTCTTAGTGTAATGAGCATAAATTGTCAGTTGTGTGTCTAGTTGTTAAATATTTATATATGTATATTGTAAAGTATATCAACTATTCAGTTACCATAATACAAGCTTTGTTTAAAGGAAAATTATTTTAATTTTATTTAAATCGCTAATTTCATCAACTTGCATTTCCGTCACCTGATGCGTACGAAGCTCTCAGTTTAATCCTCTATTAAAACCAAAAGAACCATAACTTAACATTAACTTAACAAAAATATTAACATAATAACAATAACATAAGCATAAAAATTTCAAAGAATAACCTTTAATCCTTCCTAATAATAACTAATTAGATAGGTATTGATTGTAAAAGAAAATAAATCAGCCGTTGTTGTCCTGTAGCCTTGTTTTCTGATTATTGAGATAAATTATAATCATAATATAATTAAATAATTATTTACTTAACAGATTAATTAATACATAAATAATTATGTTGACGACAGTGATAGTATTACAAACTGTGCTGCAGTTGACAACTATTCATTACGTTCATTTATATATTAATTAGTTAAAATAAAATATGACAAAATTAGACAAAAATAAATAAAAACAATAGTAAAATAAGTGTTTTATTGCGCGTGTGTGAGTATAAAAAGTAAATATTATTTGTCAAATTAGCAATATAAAAGTAATATAAAATGAAGTCGCTTCCCGCTGTCTGTCCCCTATGTACGCTTAGATCCTTTAAACTAGGCAACGGATTTTAATGCGGTTATCACAAACATTTAGAGATTTTTTTACGGAAGGCTTATATATATAATAAATTCTAATTAAGTTTTTATATAGTAGAGAAAATTCAATGATTTATAACCAAGACGTCAAAAAATGATTTTCTGGCGCTTACATTACATGGCTTACGCTGGCTAAATATTATAAGATACATCAAAATAATGTTTTAAAATAGTTCTTCAAAAAACCTAGAGAAGAGTCCGCTATGGCATATGGTTTTTCCTAAGGTTGACTCACAGTAACCATTTTAATCTTCAACTTAGAAACTACGAATTGAACTAAGAATTTCATAGAAAAACTCAATAGCTCTTTGATCGACCTGAGAATCGAACCTAAGACCTCGAGCATAGCAGTCGCGTTTAGGAACACTAGAATAATGAGCCAGTTATGAAGTTATGAACTGTCAATTTTAAAGCGATAAACTCTAAATCAGGCTTTTTGAAACATATCACTTTGTAAATTGTACCCGTGCGAAGCTGGGGCGGGTCGCTAGTTAATAATAAATAAATGAATTAAAATAAATAGAACTATCAAAAATAAGTACTCGTATAATATAATGTAAACAGAAACTAAAATGTTATATTTAAATGATAATTCGCATCTACAAACATTTCTGCTTTTTCATTCTTTCTAAAATTCCAGTCACGTGTCTCTCAGGGTTGCTCGTGAAAAATACAACCGCAGGACAGATAAACACGTCCCTTGATCTTAGTTATTTCCTCCGCGTAAGATTGATGCCGGTGGAAAGATCAGCTGATGAGACTACGCGAGACAATGATTGATTATCAGCAAGTTATCGCGTTTAGTAATTTGTTCTGCTTGAGCTTTTTAAATTTGTTCCTTTGTCAGCGTTAATTTATTTTTAAAGTAGAATTTTTATTTTATTTGTGTAGAAGCATTTAGTTAAAAAAGTATTGGACTATACTTTGGACAGTCCGACTGGTGGAATGTTTCCACTATACAGAACATCGTAGCCAAATAATTTAGTGTAATAGGCTCGCCCCCTATTACATGGGTCCTAAAAACATACCTGGCAAACTGTGAGTGTACATTAGTACATCATTAACGTAATGGTATGTTATATTGTGTTATGTTATGTTATTTTCCTACTGTGAGTAGGGTTTCCAGAGCATTTTAATTTAGGGAGGGTAAAGGTCGGTAACGCACTAGTGACATCTATGGTGTTGTATAAAACACCACACGTCGTTAAAAATATGTGAAAATGGGTAGGACTAGTACCTTGTTGAGCTAAACGTTGCTTTATTGAGATGATGTAAATAGATGATGTTTGTATGATGATGTAGATACACTTTCACTGCACTGAGCTGGCGCCGGTTTACTTAATCTTGTTAATTTCGTATAACCTTTTCACTGTTCTTGCAAGTTATGACTAAAGTACGTTGTCACAGAGCGGAAGAAGTAACCACAGACAATCGCGGTGATAGTGTAACCGTTTTTCACGTTGAGCTGACTAACGTCACGTCATTCTGGCGTGATCATATAGTATTACAAGTGTCCATAGGTTATGGTAGCTCCTTACCATCAGAAAGTCCGTAGGCTTTTTTGTGTCCTTTGTTGTAAAAAAAAAAGTTGGAGTAATCGCTATTGTATCTAAGCTAGGCAAAATTATTTTTATATCATCAAAAATAAAGTACCTAGAATTTTAGAATGCTAATAAGGGATTTATTGAAATGGATGGGCAGTCGCCAATTAGATTATATTTATAATCAAAAGTAATAAAATTTGAAAGCCTTTTAAGTTCACAACTGCTTAATTTATTTATAAACTTTATCTAATACTAGCCTCTGCCCGCAGACTTCGTTTGCGTTGACTTCAAAATTGAAATTTGGAGATGAAGAAAACTATGTCTTTAATCCGTGCAACCATTTTTGCGTCATTAGCAAACTTCACATTTGTAAAAATTAGTAAAGTAATAAATCAAATCAAAAGCCCAAAACTAATATTTATAACATTAAAATAAATATTGAAAAAAAATATTTAGAAAAAGTGTAAAATCTAATAAAACAGGCTTAATTATACATATAAAAAATAATTAAAAATGGCACTATAAAAAGTATCGATGTCAAGAAAAAAATATCTCTTAGAATGTTAATATAATAAGCATGATTTACAAAAATCGCTTTAATAATCAATTTCTGTACAAATTACAAGAAACATTTATATGTGCATCTCAAAACCTTCAAAAAATAATATACAATGATAACTGTTATTAAGCCAATAAAACTAAAAGCTAAATATGAAATTGCTGATCCATAAATCAGAAATATAAAACCCAGTTTGATAATAATTAATGGTTTTTACTGGCTACAATACAATCTGATACTCTGGAATTTTATGGAATTAAACTGAACAACACTTACGTGGAAGATACATTTAATAACAGACAAACCACAACAAGCAACAACAAATCAATAATCTTTATAGACACGAACAAATAAAACAAAAAAAAAACCATCATAAAAAAAAAATGAAAAGTTAGCGTGCCACCACACGTGACGGATGTGAAACTTTTTTTTAACTTCCTAAAAAAGTAAAAAGTGGGTTACCTAAATTGTGTATTAAATACCTAGACAATGTCTTTCTCACTCTGTTTCGTATGTTTCTTTTCTCTCATCTAACGAAATTTGGTTGAACGTGAAACTTTCTAGAAATTTCACTCTCAATTCTCAATTACAGAAACGCCTCCTAAGAAGTTTCACTCAAAAAAAAAAAAAACATTCGAGTGTTTATGTTTGTTTTCCTCGTTTCCTGATTAATGATGACCCGAACATCAGAAGATGGGACGTCACGACAGCTCTTAATGTGTTTCGAAAATGAGAGATGACGAAAATCACAAAAAGTTACATAATACATTTATCAAATTCTGATTGTCATAGAAAACTTTCCTTGCCGTAATAATAATATTATTATAATTTATTCTCCAATTTAAATTCGCACCTTGGTTAAACTAATATGGTACATTATTCATTAATTTGTTTATATTCTCGGGGAATAAAGTTTCTTTTGTAAAATTATCTGCTGCCAGAGAAGAAAATAATTGTGATATTATCTGACGAAAATATAGAGCTGTCTTTGTTTAATAATGTTACAATTGAAGCTGATGCATTGAAGTATAAGTTTTCCTTAATTTTAGTTAAGGCTAAAAGTTTCGTTCGGTGTTTTGAAAAAAAAAAAACATATATCTAGATAAACTTTGAAAGAAAACATGATCTAGTGTCTAGCTAACAATGTCTAAAAAATCTAAGATAATAGCGACTATTATAACGTTGTAGTCTGCCAAGTTTAAATTTTTTTAACGATTACTTTGACTGGAATAAAAAAAGTTAATTATTGAATGTCTAAAACCATGTTATTCATATTGGGAACTCAGACTGCAAATAGATGCGGGTTAATATTAAGTTAGATACAATAAACTTGGAAAATATATTGTTGTTATTAAAGTGAAACTTTTATTAGATCGTCTCAAAAATTTTGGTCTGTGTGTTGCATGTCGCGTGACGGATCGGCCGCGGAGTAGGGATGGCGGCGCCTATAGTTCGCAGCAACTGATCGTGTAGTGTATAGACTATTACTCATTTGTGAATTTTTAATTAAATGTCTATAATGTGAAAAAAAGTTTCACTTTTACCGTGGTTTCATAAAACCACACAATCAATTTTTGTATCAAGTTCTAGCATTAAAATAAATATTCAAAATAAGGACAACCCTAATGTGTTTACATATTATCCTATTTAACAAATACATTACCTAAATATACGACATTATTACAATATATTATAGCTTGAATTAGTCGTACTACGAGGTATTCTATTTTTTAACGAACATAAGTTTTAAATTATACTATATATTCTTATTCTGCCTTTCCACGACTAGTAGTTTTTAATGATTCTCAGTAAAGACAAAGTGTGAATAGCGCAATGAAGGTCTTTCAAAAACATCCTTATTCAACTATACGATCAAAAAGAAGTAATCTACCTACAATTTAAATTATGTAACGTATAATACAAAATCTTGAAAGAGCAAATACGAAATGCAATTTCCTAAAGCAACACTAGTAATCTCATTATATGTCACGCGTCATGGCGGTTTCACATTCATACACACACGTACATACAAGACTTACAAGTCGCATTCGAGAACGACACATGACTTAAATATATTAGTAGATGCCTCAGCCGACGCATCCAACTGGGATTTACACATGTTACACTCCGTCCTACTGCAAGGAATAAATTGAAAAATATTCAATTTTGCTTTAGGGACATTTATTTCTATTCCCTTATTTTTTTTTTCATTGTAATTATAAGTTGTTATGGGTATGAAATATGCAGCTAGTAATAAAATAGGCTATTTTTTAGGTTTAGTTTAGTAATAGGTTTATTTCGGCTATCTGTCTATGTGTGTAATTTCGTCAATATCAAGTATGACAAAAACACCTTATAGAATTTAGTTGCCAAATGTTCGGTGTACTATAGAATAGCCCTTAAATAAAATATATTGACACAACACAAAACACTCACAAAATACTTCTTATGGGAACTGCAGGGATAATATTAAACTATATAATATATTAAATAGTATAAGGTTTCTACTCTTGAGTACCAGAACGTTGCCAACCACACTCTTCAGATTGAGGACCTGCCTGAAGACAAGCTGTTACTGTAGCCTATGAAGGCCTAAATTAGGGACAATTTCATATATCACTTATGACAGATGTCACGGTTAAAAACCATTTGAAAAAATAAAATCAAATCAGTTATTTATACTGCCGACAGAAGTGAAAACTTAAAACTATAATTTTTTCCTAAACTTCAAATGATTGAATTAATAATAATATTTACAATAGAATGAAGAAAATACAAATTTAATTTGAAATAACAAATACTAACTTTGTAAAATATTCAAATAAATTAACTTTATAAATGAAGGCTCAACAGTAAATGCTAAAAGTAAGCCCTTCTCAATCCTAGGTTCTGCACCTGATTGGACTATTTTAGTGTACACATATGAAAAACAATATAAAATCCCAGAGGATGTGGGTGTTTCGTCATCCAGACCGGAAATATTTCTTTATTCTCGAGAAATCAACCGTATAGTACTTGTAGAGCATACTGTACCGTGGGAAACTAATATACCTAAACACCACGCAATAAAAATGAATAAATATTACGATCTATGTAAGGGGCTAATTAAAGAGGGCTATTCGGTTAACTTATATGCGGTGGAAGTGGGAACGAGAGGTATTCCAGCGAAATCTCTCTACAAATTGCTAAAAGACCTCGGCCTGTCGAAAACTTCAGTAAGCTCTATTTTAGAACGGGTATCTAAACCAGCATTAACACGCTCTTACCAAATCTGGCTTGGCAGGGAGGGTATCACGGGTAGTCAAGGTGAGCGCTGATGTGCATCATAAGGGGACACCTTACTTTGAATATATATTTTAATGCTCCCAGGGGATCATATGGATATAGAAATTGATACAAATAACAAAAATAAATTTTCCAAGTTCTGTATCTAACTTAACATTAACCCGCATCTATTTGCAGTCTAAGTTCCCAACAAGGTTTTAGACATTCAATAATTAACTTTTTTTATTCCAGTCAAAGTAATCGTTTAAAAAATTTTAAACTTGGCAGACTACAACGTTATAATAGTCGCTATTATCTTAGATTTTTTTAGACATTTTTAGCTAGAAACTTTATATTTATATCATGTTTTCTTTTAAAGTTTATCTAGATGTATGTTTTTTTTTCAAACTACTGAACGAAACTTGTAACCTTTAACTTAAATTAAGGAAAACTTATACATACTTCAATGCATCAGCTTAAATTGTAACATTATTAAACAAAGACAGTTCTATATTTCCGTCAGATATTATAACAATTAATCTAATTATCAAAAAACCTGTAATGAATTTACTTAATAATTTACGATGTGACCGAAAATGGCTACACACAAAACTTAGAAAGGATTGATTCTCAATTACAGCTGTTTTAACACATACAGATTTAGTGTCACAAAGACCGACTTCCTTTACCAACACGCCATATTAAATTAAATAATATTTAATATAAGTCAGAAAATCCTATCGGAATGATTGTGCAATACGTACTAATGGCTTGGTATTCATACTATTTACTTTACTATTAACCCGTACTATTGACTGAGCGTAATAGGAACAGGTGTGCTCTGTAACGTCATGCACCTTATAAGTAGGCGAAGACCGGCTTGAAGACATTGTTGCTCGAGCTATTGGATAGTAAAGACCTTATTTAATAAGTCGACTACAATACCTAAGTACTGTTCATAAATACCTTCATTACAATAGTGGACTGATTTTTATAGTCAACAGTCGAAAAATAAAGTGTAACTACTTATTATTTCTGAAAGTGACAGGTTCCTTAGTACAATTTCAAAGTTTTTAAAAAATGTGTATATTTATAAATTATTCTACAAACACAGTTTCATCCATTAAGGTTCATTTAGACGGAGAGAGTTTATCGCACGTTACGAGGCGACAAATCGTACGCTATTATCGCAAGCAATAATCGCCATAAGAATATCGTATCATAATGTTTACTCGTAGGCAAATAATTAAATTCTCACCTACGATTATGTCATACGACATTCGCAAGTAACATAACGCCTACTGCAAATATTTTTGAAGAAGATTCTTGCTTACGAGTTCTCGTCTTATTTAACCAATTTATTGTCTTACAAAAGCAGAAATAATTAAAACGTCCTTGCGCACTGTACTCATGGTAGCGACTGGCACAAAATCTCGAAATACAAATATTGCTTTCAAACTCTTTTTAGACAGAGAGATTCAGTATTCAATGACGAAGCAATTGTCGTCCATGTGGAGGAGCGACAATCGAGAATGTTTACATGAAGAAACTTTTTTATGTCCTTTCGATAATCGTATCTTCGATTCGAGAAACTCTCTACATCTAAATGGGCCTTAAGTAATAGACGCAAAGAATTAGATGCTCCTAATGTTTTTTCTCGCTATTCATTTTTAAATCCAACATTTTCCGTGTTTTTTTATTATTTAAAATACCCTCACATACTTCACAAAATCTTTAAATACGATTTTTGCTTTCAAATTCTGTTTAGACAAAGACGATTCAGTAGATTCATAGGGAGGGAATTGTCGCTTACGTGTAAGGGCTATAATCGCGAATGTTTACATGAAGAAACACTTTTACGTCCTTTCGATAATCGTATCTTCGATTCGAGAAACCCTCTCCATCTAAGTAGGCCTTTAGGATGGATTGTCAGTTGGAATATAAACCTCATTGGTGACTTGTCGCTTCAACGCATCATATTTCGGGATCATCCAGTATATAAGTTTAGCGTAATAATTTCAACGAGCTGTTATCATTATAAGGTTTAATATTGTTCGATAACTGCTTATTATTCTGTACTACCGACTTCATTATATCATATGCAAAATACAAATTAATTTAAGTACTGAATAATGGCAGAGTATTCTCAATTATGTAAAGCCGCCTTGCCTTAGCAATGTTATTACACAGAATTACACATTAACAACTTAGCCCGTTGTTAAACAATGAAAACACACGGTCTTAATTCTCGTACGTACTCACAGGCATAAGGTAATTAATGCTGTAATTACATTTAATTTAATATTTTTACTTCGTATTATATATTATATTTATAAGTAATAATAATGAAATCGAGCATTTCCGTAGTCGCCAGAGTATTTGCATTATGTATCGAGGAACTTGAAGTCAATTGTGAAAACCGAAACTTGTTGCCCTATAACTAGGTTATATAACACTTATTAAGGAATATCAAGGTATAAGTGCCGATATTTTTGTTTGTGAATGTAGTAAAAGTAATGGGGGTTAACTACTTAAGCCAAAAACTGTATGTCAATGACTCACAAAACCGAAATTAATACAGTTTACGGCATTTAGTGGAATCCCCAAACGACGTAAAGGAAACTCACTAAGTAAAAATATGAAAATTCAAAACTCTTTAACTTTAACCCTTTGCAAGTTAAAAACTCTATAACTCAAATTATTTAACGTTTCCCTTGGACTTTAACTTGAAAAGATACTACTGTATTTCTTTCTAAAAGTAAATATAAAGTGACGAATATAAAAACGTTAACTTTTTATTTTAATAATCGCAAGCCTTAATACTGGTTGGGTGGAGGCCATGAAAATTGTGCCCGATTGGATCGCGACCATCATATATGTACCAGGTGTAAACGCGGCGACGTTCTTTATAACCGAGCTCGTCAACAACGGCGAGATTGTCGCTGATAAAAGGAACTGACAGACCTGTAGCTACCTGATCCGTGCAGACCGGGAATACGCTACGCTACCTCGTTGATGTTCTTCAGCTTCAACAGCGCGTTCCTTGATCGGTTATAGTGGACTGTATTACAGTATAGCGGGTAAGTAATACACAACGATATTCAAGTCAAGGCTGTAAAAGCCAACAGCGGCTCTGTTTTTGGATAGGACCCCTCAGGCTAACAGTAAGATCAGTAGCAAAAAAAAAGAAAAAAGATGTTCATGTGCGTACGGGGGAACGTAGACTACTCGTAATTACGAACAGCTTCCTAATCAGTCATGGAAAGGGGTGACAGGTAGCCGTTGAGGCGGATTGGTTAATTTTGAAAAGAAATGCCAATTATGTGGCGCGAACACCAGATTTAACACCAGCATAAGCGTGTCGCATCTCAGAATCAGCTAATGATGTATATTCAGTAATCAAGCAAAGTGGGAGGCTATCTTTATACGACTTGTGCATAGTATATAATATGGTGATAAATCAGTTACAGTGACTTTATTTTGATTTGTTGCATTTCGGGATCAACTGCTGAGATGCTTGCAGGTTGGTGTGAGAGCAGCGATCGTCGATGGATAGCCCATACCATCAGGCACAGTAAATAAATATTAATGTTTATGTTTTAACCGCATCGTTTAAAAACGTAATAAACGACCGTGTGATTACATACAATCGTCGTAATGTAAGATTTGATGTTGGCTCTGTGCTAGGGACATTTTAGCGAAATTATATGAGAAACATGCTAACGAGAGGTACTTCCATATACACGCATCATTATTTAAAACTGTGCATAACACATGGTGTAAAAATTTTTGAGTATTTGTTTGTATTTAGGTAGCGATTGCGCCACCTATAAAACTAGTTGTAAGTCGCTAAAATAAAATAAAAATTACCATAAAAAAAGTTATATTCAGTCAATCTTAAAAGATAGACATATGCTATCGCAACTCTTTGTTTAGAACTTTTTAAGAGAAACAATTCTATCACACATGTTTGTTGCGTAACATTAACCATTTGTGCAGCGCACGCAATAGAACGCTCGTTAAAACATGTTACGCTAGATGGATTTAATTTTTAAGCACTAAATGGTGCTTTTGTACTCTCACTGCGAGGCGAGGCGTGAATGGGATAGCTTAAGTCAAATTTATGCCAATGATGATTTATATAGTTATGGAATGTGTACATCAAGGCACCTCTATCTATCCATAAAGTAATTAAAAAAAAAAACCACAATTAGTAAACTAGCTAAACTGCCTCCATATAGATTTTCTTTTGCCACTATCCTCGGAATGATGCAAGGATTCTAACTTACGACAATCCATACATACAAATCTGTTTAAGAATTTAAGATAATATGGCGTCTATTTGCCGCCATCAGTGATACTTGCAAGAATAAGACAATTCGATTGACGTAAGAATCATCGAAACCAGCCCACGCGCTTTGGTCTCTAGAGCGCCATAAAGGAACAAACATACATAGACTATTAAACATATTATTACCCTTCTTTGTGTAGCGCAGTTGGGTAACAAATCCAAAAATGTTAATGTTTTGCTTTGTTTACATATAATATGTCTAATTACACAATAAAAAAGCAATAAATTTAATTCACATTATTATCGTTGATTTACTTCATGACGTACTTCCGTCATATGATGCGTGAGTAGTTCCCAATTTTACTCTAATAAATAAGTGAATAAAAAAAATAATATAACATATATTTTGATTTACTACTCTATATTTTTACTATACTTTATTTAGCACTTTATTTATCATGAGAATAAGTATACGGAAGAAATTATTATGATCGTATATATAATAACAACGTACAGTTTCTCAGAAATACGGGAGTTAGAAAGCCGGTATTACGATCTATTGTTGTCAACGACGACAAATGTGGTGATGTAGTCGCGTTTTAAGCTTTACAATGCTCTTTGTTCGTGTTCTCGGTTACATTGATGTTAGTTTTTGTTCGTAGCAAATAATTGTATAATTTAATGAAAATAAATAATTGTATTCATGAAGCCATTCTAAAGCATTTTATTGGAGAATTCTAATGACAGTGTTTTATAAGATAAAGTTGAATTTATTAAATTTTTTACTATTATAATTACTAGCGATTGCCCTAAGCTCCAAACTTGACCTGCGACTTTTTGATCGTAGAATATTTTCTGTTTGACATTTGTTTGGGGGTCTAAGTTCAATGACACTGATTTGGTTAGGATTCGCAGTATTATTTACCTAGAACCAAAATATTGGTGGCTCTTTTCACCAACATTGAAGAATTCTAGTTGTGACAGAAATGGGGCGTACAGAGTAAGGAGAACCATCTAATATGGGGGACAAGTTGAAAAAATTCCCAACTGTAAGCCGCAAATTATATTTAAAAAACCTACCAAAATGGCGATGGTGTAGCAATAGGGAATGATAATTTTCGTGATTTTATAGTTTTTACTATTGTAAAACTTGAACAATAATGGAAAAAGTTTGTGTAGGGAAAAATTGTCCGTGGGCGGAAATTAAAAGATAATAACTTTTAGTGTTATCGTGAAAAGTTTACCCACTTGCTACCATAGCGCCACCCTAATTTTGACGCTTCTCGATGGACACAAGGATATTTTTCCTGATTTCTATCTACCCTTCATATTAAAATGACTTCCATAATCAACTTAGCATATATCCCAAAGTCAAAATAACAGTCGTTAGTAAAATTCATCTTTAATACTACATACACGCTTTCTAATAAATTCTTTTTTTACATATAAATAAGGTAGTTAGCCTTTTAAACTACCACCTCAGAATAGGTACCCTAATTTGAGCCTGGTTCACTGATTATTCATGTTTATGAGATGTTCAAATTAATTGATATACAATAAGATAAATAAATAAAAGATAAACACAATACTATAACAAATAATTTAATAAATAAATCCTGCAGTTAAGAATGGATATATGGTAAGCAACGGGCATCAATTGATCATATAGAGGAGGGAAATTGAATTTAAATTTACGCTATTAAGGAGATATTACTAACGTTGCTCTAACCGAAATATTGCATAGTCTTGTATTTTTATAAAGTGTTAGTAAAATATATTATGTAATAACTTTTCATGCGTTTAATATGTCCCGTAACTTTGTTTTTACTTTTATTTTGGTATTTATTTATAATTTGTATAGCCTACAAATTTCAAAATGTTATATAATGCCTTTATAGAAAATTTCATAAAAATCAATTAAGCATAAATACAATAAACTAATTTTTTTAAATGGTTTTAACAAATTTACGACCTATAAATTCAGGAAATATCTACGTATATAAAAGTTCATTAGAATCAGCCAAGCCATGTTTTTGATAAATCTGGATAAACAAACGTACAGACAGATATTTTCTATATAAAATCCTAAATATGTATGTTGCAACAAACTTGAAGAAAAAATGTTCAGAATGAACTACAGATTTTTTAAATATATCTACTTAGTTAAGTACCTCGTTACCCTGATAAAAATAATTAAATATATTTTCGATAAAATCCAAACACATACCAATTACTCTAAAATATTCACACTAAATTTTAATCTTTAGACGTTACTCTGCCAAGTAGCGACAACAAAAAACTCAGTGGAATTTCTTTCTTTCCAAGTAGAACATCACCAAAAACCAGTATAACCGAATTTCCAAACGGTTATTAGAATGAAATGAATAATTAACGCCTATATCTATTTAGGGAGTAATATTGAACCTCGGTAACAAGGACGTGTGGGTGTGACATATTGAAGGATTGTATTGAACAGATATTATACTAATTTAGAAATAGCTGCACAATAATTCGCTCTTAATTTTTTTTAAATAAAACCATGGGTACACCTTTCTTAACTTTACCCAAGTTAGAAATATCTTTCTTTCTTAAAAGCTTTCATTGAAAAATTATGACTGAAGTAACAACCGGTCCTGTATTGGTCCTGTAATAATGTAGTTAATGTAGAATGAAAAGAAAAACTAGCAAACAAACAATCTAAAATAAAAACTATATAATTACATATCATTTTAAATTAAACCTTAATGAATACGAATTAGAATCATACCTATTCAAAATATATATTTAGTTTATTTGTAAAATATATTTTTCACTAGAAATAGAAGATAGTAGAATTAATTAAATTAACAAGTTTATAAATACTCTGAAAATGTTATTCAACTACATCAAATAGTTATCAATAAAATATAATAAACTTAACTGTCAAAATTCTTTGTCTATAATATTATAGTTCATCGAAGTTTCATCAGTTTTTTTTAAATAAAACCATGGGTACACCTTTCTTAACTTTACCCAAGTTAGAAATATCTTTCTTTCTTAAAAGCTTTCATTGAAAAATTATGACTGAAGTAACAACCGGTCCTGTATTGGTCCTGTAATAATGTAGTTAATGTAGAATGAAAAGAAAAACTAGCAAACAAACAATCTAGAATAAAAACTATATAATTACATATCATTTTAAATTAAACCTTAATGAATACGAATTAGAATCATACCTATTCAAAATATATATTTAGTTTATTTGTAAAATATATTTTTCACTAGAAATAGAAGATAGTAGAATTAATTAAATTAACAAGTTTATAAATACTCTGAAAATGTTATTCAACTACATCAAATAGTTATCAATAAAATATAATAAACTTAACTGTCAAAATTCTTTGTCTATAATATTATAGTTCATCGAAGACATCGATGTACAATGAATGAACGACTTAGAAACTAAATTATTACTGACCCATTTTAGCGGGGTTGCCGGCAACAGCGCAGAAGAGGGTAAACAGCAAAACCGATCTCCACTCCATGACAGCGCACTCACTTTCACAGAAGAAAATAACTTAACAATTTTGTGCACGACTGTCGTCCGCTCATCACATTTTTATCGTACGACGTGTTTGATCGCGTAGCGCTACGCTCTGAACTCGTAGCCCGTAGTGCACAAACGTCCGGACTGTGCTACGGCGCCCAGACAACTGAACCGAGCTACGTACGCCACAATAACGGAGTTGAGTTGTTATTGATTCTTTAAAACGTTATTTTTGGATATTTATTTAATGAAGCGTTTCCTATTTTATACATATATACTTACTTAAATAATATTTTTTACGATTATCTCTTTTTTATTAAATTTTAAATGATGATAATGAAATATCGATTTCTAAGTTATAATACTTTAAATAAACAGAGCGGGTGACGTTTTATAGCGAAGAAAAGCGTTTAAACTGAGTGAGATTTTCACGTAGTTTTTGCGTGTGGAAAACTTTGTTCGTATTACTTAATGTTTTTCAACTTAAATAAATAAATGTGTAGGTTTTTCAAATCATTTTGATAACCATATAAAATAAACCTTATATTGGGGACAAGTTAAAAAAGTGTCCAGCTGTAAATAACAAATTACGCTTATACATACTATCACTTCTGTATCCCCGAAGGATTAGGCAGAGGTGTACTATAAATGTACACCCACAGTTCGCTGGGTATTTTTAGGTCCCATATAATAGGGGGCGGGCTGATTGCCATTAATCGGGCACAAAGCCAAACTCCAAGCTTCTACTGAGAATTTCATAGAAAACCTTAATCACACTATGCTCGACCCGGGAATCGAACTCAGGGCTTTGAGCATAGCCGTTTCACTTATGACTACTAGGCTAATGAGGCAGCAGCAAATTATAATTCAAAAACTTATCAAAATAGCACTAGTGTAGCAAAAGGAAATGATACTATTCAAGGATTTAAGTTTTCACTATTGAACAACTTTAAAAAATAATTGAACAGTAATAAGAAATGTTTGTGAAGTGAAAAGATGACGAAAATTAAAAAAAAACTTTAAAATTTACACATTCGCTACCGTAGCGCCATCCTAATTTGATCCTTTTCGACCGATACTATTTCATTCATATTGCAAATGTCAAACAAATAATAAATAAATTTATAGTATATGATGTTTTAGCAACTTTTTCGTTGCTCGTCGAATTTCAACTACCACGCGACCGCTAATATTGAATAATTATGTAGATATAAAAATAAAATCTGACACACACAGAGAGAGTATGTTTATTGTTGGATATGTGGTTGAGTTTAGATATTACACACGTCAATATATACTATTGACATTGGCAAAATTGCCTTCATAGGAAGAAAGCCAAAATAAAAAAAATATTTACACTATAATAATGTTACGCTTTTAAACGCTGTTGTAACCTTAATAATTACCTATTATGAAATATCGCACCCGTTTATACTACGTTAAAAAGTGGGTAAAGCATAATCGAATATTCCAGAAGTCCTTAGTATAATATAATGCGGGCCGTTGTAAAATTAAAAATTCCATCGTCTTCTAGTGACTGTGGAATGCTCTCTGTTATTTGTTCTGCATTTACTGTGTTGGATCTTATGGTCTTAAACAGTTATTTAAGTTATATATTTCTCGAATAAAATAATTAATTAACAGGTACCTCCTAAAATATGTATATTAATAAATCTGTATTTTTGTTTATTTATCCATGTAATTTTTTTCCAACTTTTCTATGTAATCACGAAAAAGACATGTTTTTTTGTCTCCATGTCAAGGTTAAACTCAAAAACAGCTTGACTAATTCTTATCAAATTTTATGCACGAGAAGCTTATGTTATTGGTCAATCGACAGGCTATAAGGAATTTCAATAATGCTTATAGAAAACGTAGAATAATCCAAAAAATCAATCTTTATTCATTCTTATCAGTCTTGATGAAATATTGTACACGAACGTATAAGTTATTAAAAAAAATACCACCAATTTTGATGAAAATTGTAATTGTGATATACCTGTACCCATACATGCCATTCTTCAATTGATATACTAAATGAATTGTCAATAATATGAGTAAAAACAAAATTAAAACGAATGCGGAGCCACGGACACCGCTAGTATTATATGAGTGAAAGATAATGTACTACGATATTAGATTAGGGAATAGGATTTTGCGAATACAAAAACAACATGTAACATTTCTCATTTTAATGAAATCCATTGACTTACGTAATTGGAAAGCGGCTCCCTGATTACGAATTTTGCAATAGTAAAGTGAAATCAGAAATCGCTAAAACCCACAATTTCAGATTATGATTGGTACATAATTCATACATTCAGACGTTTACTGCTGGGGAAAATTCTCTCCCAAAGATCGCCGCAACGACCAGTCCTGCAGTGCTGCATCTAACGGCTTCCCAAAATCTTCACCAGGTCGTCGTGTGACGAGTCTGCCCACACTACGTCTTCCGATACATGGTCACCATTTGAGAACTCTTTGGCTCTCAAGAATGGTAGACATACAAATTTACCATTTGAAGAAGATATTTAGCGATGTCTGCTATTGCTTTACTTATGCGAAATACATTTCTTAATTAGAGGGCTGGTTTTTAATTTTAGTTAATAGCAACGTGTGTCTGTACGTATTCAATGGCACGTGGATTTAATATATTTCTAATCTTCAAGGTTCCCTTGTAGAACTTTTCAGGGGTTTTTTATAGTAACTGAAAATTTATCTACTCTGTTGTTATTTATTTATTTATTTTATTTATTTATTTATTTGGCGCGCCAACAGAGCCACAACATATGATACATGATTATATTTTAGTCATACGAACACATCTCAATAATTATGTAGTACTCCACTTACAGGCGAGCACAGCATGCAACAATTTTCGAGCCTTAATATTGATTAAATATAGTACTATGTTAACAAACTTGATAAAAATAATAACAATAATTAAAAGCAAACAATAATAATACAAAATAATGTTAATAATATAAATACTCAATCATGTCATAATTGGAGAATTTTAAAGATATAGGATTTAAGAGAGGTCAAAGAACTGAAGAATATGTCAAGACTTTGGTCGTAAATTTCATTAAATGTCTTCGATATGCGCCATATAGGAGACTGCATACCTAAGTTAGTACGTATGAAGTTACAAGCGAAAGGAACATAAGTGCAAGATCTAGAATTTGGACGTGGTACCTTAAGTGATATTCTCTGTAAAATATCCGGACTGTCAACCAAGTCATTCAGTATTTTATACAAAAATATTATTTCAAATATAGACCGTCTGGCTTGAAGAGAAAGGCAGTTTAACTTTTTTAAACGCTCCTCGTAACTATTATTGCATGGGACCATATGGTGCTGAGCACAGATTTGTCGAAAGAATCGTTTTTGAACCCGTTCTATATTATTTACATGTACTGCGTAAATAGGATTCCAAACTATGCAATTAAATTCCAGCTGACTTCTTACAAGAGCGTTATAAATAATCATTTTTGAAGTCACGCATCTGAAATCCTTAAAATTTCGAGAAATACATCCAAGCATTCTAAACGCCTTATTTACAACGGAATCCACATGACTAACAAAACGCAGTTCCGAATCCATTACTACACCAAGGTCGCGAATTACACTAAATTCTTTCAAAATAGACCCATTTAATTCGTATGATGTTTTTATTTTATTTTTCCGCTTACGACTAAACTGGATATGACTACATTTTGAAATATTTAAATACATGTTATTGTTTTTGCACCACTTATTTACATTATTAAGATCTTGTTGGAGGTATTATGCGTCAGTACTGTTAGTTATTTTTTTATAAATTTTAAGATCGTCAGCAAATAGAAGGTAGTTTGAATATTTAATTTCTTTTACAACATCATCTACAAAAATAAGAAATAAAATGGGTCCCAAATGGGATCCTTGAGGAACGCCGGAAGTGGGTGTGAAGTAATTAGAGACATAACCATTGCCCGTGACATAATTTTTTCGATGAACAAGATAAGACTTGAACCATTGCAAAAGGTTTCCAGCAATACCAAAACTCTCCAGTTTAGCTAGCAATAATGTATGATTGACTTTATCAAACGCTTTACTAAAGTCAGTATATAGAGCATCAACCGAATTACCCTTATCAATTTCAGTTATAATATAATCTGTGTAATGTAGAAGGTTGGTGGTGGTAGATCTTTTAGGAAGAAAACCGTGTTGTGATGACGACAGAAGATTTCTCACGTGTGAGACTATGTGTGGATATACCAGTGATTCAAAGACCTTAGCCAATGTGTTCAGTATCGTGATCGGTCTATAATTATCTACAGCTGATATGTCACCTTTCTTGGGAATAGGAACAACTGAAGCCGAAGTTGAAGTTTTCCATTGAGAGGGAAAGGTGGAAGTTGTAAAAGATTTGTCAAATATAATTTTAAGCGGAATACCCAATGAAGTTGCAAGAGCCCTGAAAAATACGGGTGGAAAGCCATCTGGCCCAGCACCCTTGTAGGGGTCAAGACTTTTCAATTTCTTAACGATAACATCCTCATTAAATGCTACGTCGTGAAGTATATTATTGCTTTGTAATTTGAGATTATATACACAGGTAGGGGCACTATGATCGTAAACAGATGCAAAATAGGTAGCAAATAAGTTAGCGATGTCAGTACCATTATCCGCAATAGTATTTACAAGATGAACTTCTTTGGGAATATCAGATTTGTTAGATCGCTTATTTTTAACATACTGCCAAAAGCATTTAATATTTGATTTAATTGTACGTTCTATTTCCATAATGTATATTCCATAGTCCTCTTTTATAAGTTTCAGACATCGATCTCTTAGTAATTGAAATGTGAGCTTGTCTCTTGGGTTCTTATATTTTTTAAACTTTAGCCTAAATTTCTCCTTCTCTTTAATTACTTTTTTTAAACTTTTTGAGAACCAAACTGGGTCACGAGTAGATTTATTTTTCTGCGTTGGTATAAACTTATCTACTATATCTTTCAGTACTACGTATAATTGGGAAACCATTGTATCAACATCCATATCATCCGATAAAATCTCCGACCAATCCAGTTCACTCAAATCAGAACATATCTCATAGTATTTAGCTTTAAAAAAATTTGGCCTGTTGTGAGATAATGGCTTTAATGTGTCAACTTTAGACTGCAACTTTATTTCAATTATTAATGGTGGGTGATGTGTATCAACCTTCGAAAGAGGTCTATTACATTCCGTAACTGAAACAGTTTTATCGCTGATAATTAAGTCTAAAATTCTATCATTACGGTTGTGCACATTATTAAATTGTTCAAAATCACGTAGGGTTAAGAAGTCCATAAAGTATTGCCCCAACTCAAAACGAGAATGGATAATTGGTTTCAAATCATTATCATCGCTTAGGCACCATGATATAAAATTAAGGTTGAAATCTCCGACAATCAAAGAATTATCTAATGCAAGGCCATGGTTTTCACAGAAAGTTGATATTTCATTTAATTCTACTGGCGGAGGAAAATAAACACAGCAAACAAATATTTTTTTTGAATTTAGGCCCTTCTGAAACTTAATGGAGACCCAAAGATCTTCACAGACAGATTCCAACTTAAATTCTCGTTTTGCATGGAGATGCTTGGCTGTAGCTATTAAAACACCCCTACCATCCTTCCCCGAATTAAAACCAGTGGAGTTTCTATCCCTACGAAAAACATCGTATCTTGTGTCAAACAATTCGCTATCAAAGATTCCAGAGTTAAGAAATGTTTCTGTTAGGCAAATTATGTCATAGTTATTATTTAAGCAGTTCAGGTAAAATTCTGTAGTTTTCGTTCTTAGACCTCTTACATTTTGATAATAACAAACAATGTCAGTCATAAATTAAATATCAGAAATTATATAATAAATACTAGAGTGAACAAAAAAGAAAAGAAAAATGGTAAAAATAATTAGGATTTTGTTAAGGTTAAGAGTAGGTTGTTGAAACACGTCTCGTCTCTGATTGCAATTACTTTGGTTCTTTCGTCTTTGCGCATAAAAATTCTTCCTCCTCTAACCCACACAAACTTGAAAGAGTACTCTTTGGCTTTTTGTCTTGCCAACGCATGTAGGTTTTTATGAAATGGGGAGAGATGCTCGCAGGCATACACTGGTAACTTAGGTCCTCCAATTCCAAGGTGTGATGACGCTAGCTTATCATTATTATGGCTTTTATTGTATTTAGTAGTAGCTGCTAGAACTTCGTCGCGGATTTTAGAAGTTGGTAGTTTTACAATAATCGTTTTTGGGCGATTCGATACGCTGTTGACCTTAGCAACTCTATGAACTTTTATTATCTCCGAGTCAAGAATTGGGCGTGAAATAATAGTACCCAGCTGTGAGACTATATTATTAAGGTTTTCTGGTTAACTTTTTTTTAAGATCGGAGACTTCAATGCATAGTGAATTATTTTCCTGTTTAAGCTTTTTAATGTCTGTCAGATTATCCTTGGCCATAGAGTTTAACAAATCAAATTGTTGCGATAAATATTCCACAGACTCTTTCAAGTCGCGCAGTAAACTAAGGCCTCCACGTATTGTAGAGAGTTCACGGCCAAAATAGCCTTTCGTATAGAAATATTAATTTAAGTACGCACAACGTCAAGAATCGCAGTATTGGTTTGGTTTGCGGAAGAGGAACCGATTTCCATGTAATCTTCTTCAACGGGTGCTGATAGTTTTTGCACTTTAATAGGAGTTTCATCCCTGTTACTGTTGGATTTTCTGTTTGCAATCAGACATTGTGGACATATCCAAGTTTTCTTATCTATTGATGCTTTACTTTTAGAATTAACAATACATAGACTATGGTAATAAAGACTACATACAGTGCATTTCTAACTGGGCGAATTATCTACATCCTTGCGACATGCATTACATTTACCAGTCATAGTTAATTCAATATTATACTTTTAGTCACTGTATGTTTTGAATGCGTTGTAGACGTTAGCAACATAAAATCATATACAACTTCTCAACTCAGGCGATTTAACAATGGCGAAGTTGCTGCAATTGAGTGAGCGGTCATAATGACGTAAGCGCCATGCAAATAATAGATCGTTAAATTTTTCACTTTTGAATAATTATTTATATTTAGTCACTTTTACACCAAATTTATTATGTTACACGATACACTATAGTGTTCAACAACAACTCATTTAGTGAATATAACAATTTTCGGAACTAGAAATTCAGTACTACATTAAAAAACATATTTAAACTTGGGAGAGGCACGAAAAACACCGTCTCGTTAAGCAACTACTTTACTTACTCATAATTCATTTCAGTAATTGATTTAAAAACTTGCCATTTCCGCCTGGAACTGATTAGTAGTTATTACGTCTTTCTGTAACTTACTTTTCTTATTATTGTTTAAACCCGATCGTTACTAACCTTGATTCCTAAATGATGAAAGAGTTAAAATAGATAAAAAAAGTTAAAATATCAAATGAATTTAATTAAAAAATAATTGCAGATCGTGAGACGTACAACGATCGTAATCGATAATATTTTTTAATAATAAATTTATAAACAAGTAATAACAATTGTTAGTTGCAGAAATACGTAACAACTGCTAATTAGTTCCAGGTGAAAGTAACAAAGAAATATTTTGAATTAATTATTTTCGATGGGTTTCCTCAAAGTAACACTTCGTCATTCAAATAATTCATTTCACTTTTGCACAATATCAGAAATAGTTATATTTATTTATTTACTAGATACAAATTATTATAAAGGAATAAGGAAGCAAATTACATTTCCTTAATATTTGTTAATACTTAATTGCGTTATTATTAATACGTCATATTTGGTCTAGACTATTTTCTTTTGTACGAATTAACGAAATGGTTAAATATGTCAACGTCATTGAAATATAAATTATTCATATTATATGTTCTATATAAGAAGGTGTTTGAGACAAAATTTGTTTTGCACAGAGCTATGTCCTTTTTTTCTGGCCTAGTGCCAACGTTCTACAGTACCCAAAATCGAGTTCACCAAGAATATAAGGTGAGTAAACTAAGTTATTGAATAGAAATATTTGATTTTGAAGAAAGCAATGTGTAGGATTTAAGAATGATAATAATTAAAAAAAAAAAATCAGGCTAACAAAAAAAATCCGTGATTATACCTACTCATTAAATAAAATAAAAAAGGCAATCACAAAGGCTTCAAAATGTCAAGTTATATAATATACCTGTATATGTCTATCTGAACATCAAAATAAATACATATAGCATGTTTTACAAATGTCAGGTAGTAAATCTATTATTATACAAATCGGAAGAAACATATTTAATAAATAAAATATTTAATTTATAAAACTTACAATGCAGATGACTATAAATTTATATTTAATTCTTTCAATCATTTCAATATATTATAATACAAAGTCCACTCTGTGAAAACATACTGTAATACTGTCATATCGTTGCTTACTTCCTTGAATGTATCCGATACGGGAAATATATAGGGCATTAGTTTCACAAGCCGACCTATATTGGTTCTCTTAATGATTTTCCGACTTTCGTAATCTTATCTTCTGACGGACACGCGGCGTTCATTTACTTATGATTTGTACCAAATTAATAACAAGATATTTTGTTGTGTATCTTCTTTTTTATTATTGTTATTTTTATAAATACTACTATTTGGTTAATCTTCTTACATATCTCAATATCTCTAGCGTACATGCGTAATTCGAGTCAGTTTGTCTTGATTTACGCTTATATACTTTTAAAAGTATAGTAATTTTTGCTTAGACGTATAGAACATAACAGACCACCACTTAGACATATCGCTTTTCAGAATCAGCTGGTGCATCCTGTAATCCTAATCCAGCTACTTGGAGAAAGGGGGGGGAGGGGAGAGAAGATTTAAAGAGAGGTAAGGCACGTCTAAATTTCGTTAGAGATTGCCCTCTACGGAAGATCGCAGCCAAATAACCTTGTGTTGTGTTCAAGGTCGGTAATGGGTTAGTGATATCTATTGTATTACAAGCTTCCATAGGCTACGGTAGCCGCTTATCATTAGTCAGATCGTATGCTTGTTTGCCACATTAATTGTATATGAAAAAGAAATAGTTAAAACTCCGCCTAATGAAAGCCTAGATAATTTCATATTGGAAATTCTAAAGAACTAAAAAAAAGTCTATACAGAAAACGAAAGTTTATAGTCTCGTATTTAGAAATTATTAGAACTCAAATAAGATCCTAAAGTATCCTAAATAAGTAATCTCTAAAGTACATTATTAAATGTATTGAAATAAATACAATACAACTTCAAAGACAGGCGGTAATTCGTTTACGTTGTCTCTTTAGCTGTCACATTATGCGTTATCTGCGAGACGCTTAGGTTTTTTACACGCACACGATTTCCGTTTGTACTGCGACTGTTTATGCAAACATGCATCTTTCACGAGTGCACAGTTTCTGGTCCGTGTATCCTGTCGTAATGATGTCCATGTGCGTGGTGTGAAGGGTTTCGCTTTACAAAGTAGACCACTGCTCGAATCGCAACCGTTTGGACTTGTAAGTTTACATTACGATCAAATCACAGTCAATGTTTCATGAGAAATATTAAATATTGTTACCATTTGTATAAAAATACTCTATTTGATAATACTGATATAGTATCTGTAAAAATATAGAACTCTCTACCAACATCGATTATAAATTCGTAGAACTTGTCGGTCCAAATATCGTAAACAAACAAATAGTTACGACAAATAGCTTGCCTGGAAACAGATTTCTTTTAAAACGTACAAGACCATTTTAGAAGTTTTAACCACTCGTTTTTATCGGATATAATATAAGCGAGACACAGTTCGTCAGGTGACAATTCTATTCTGGTCATCGAAGTAAATAAAGAAATCTACAAAAGGACCACGATTACTAAGAACGTGTTAAACATATTATACATAACAAATAATTTATATGCTAATGGTTTTTTATTACCCACAGATGTAACAATATTCTACATTACTGTATAACAACAGTACCGTTTATACGAAAACCGTGCTTGAGTGTAATGGGCCTTAGTCTGATTCACTTACTGCTTCCAAAGAAATAAAATCCAGACACATTAAGCATTTAAGTTATAGAGAATATGTATTAAATCACGTAAAGTTTTTATGCTTATGTAATTTGTATTTAAGTATTAAGTTTTCTGATTTTTATCCCAGAGCAAAATCACAGTTTGTAAACAAACAAATATGTTTTTTATGATTTTATAGTTGTTTTTAATTGCTCGTGTTTTTTTATATCATTCGGGCTAATCAAATTCTAAAATTACATTCCAATCCAAAGCTAAATACGTTTGTTTGTAAGTCAAATTTCACTCAAATTGTTCACATAGAAAGAATGCCAGTTTTAATAAGAATCAGTGTATTATAAATTATAGTAATATATTTCTTAGGTCAAGAAAATCATTTTTATAACTTATAACCGATCAGGTCACGAACGATGGTTCTTCGAGCCGGATCGTTGTTACTTGCTCCGATAGCTTAGGCTTTGGAGATGTAGGGCTGGTTTGTTTGTAGTAATATAGCAAAACTTTTTACAACAGTAATCGTTTAATGTAAATAAATACAATAATGCATGTGATCGCTAGGACGGTCAAGAGTAAGTGTTCCCGTAGTGTTGCGGGTAGAGGGCACGAGGCTGCGCGCGCGCAGGTACGCCGAACAAGGGGTACTCGCGCCCCGCTCCCCGCCGCCGCCCATGCAAGCGGAACAAAGCAAATGGCGACAAATCCATCGTAATAGCACTGTTTTTGAATATACTTTACGTACATATTTCTAAATTTCCAAGTTTACCAAGATAGATGTATTTTGGTAGAGACTAAATGAAAATTGATCACCCAAGTATTTAATATTATATTTATACATCAAACGGCTCTACGTTTTTCTTGCAAATATTGACGAGCGAATTCTTTCTTCATCTAATTATCATAAAGATGGCCGCCATAAAACATTAACCTCATAACGGGTCGTGGGTAATACGAACCGCGCATAATCCCTGTAGTGTGACCATGAGTTATAAATTATTTTAATTATTAAATTAGATTGTAAATGTCCCTAGTATTGAGTAATAACATTTTCCTATACATTAGCTTGGGCATAATCACCTCTCTAATTTAAAACGCATTGGCGATTTACACAACTGAGAAACTTATGATTCTACTTTTTCAACTACACAGTGATTCTCAGAGCTTTTTAAATTTTCTAAATTGTTTATTGACGTATTTTTATAAGTTTTTATTCATATCTTAGCCTAATGGGAGGCGTAAAAAAGGCATAGAACAGGGGGTGGGTTATTCACGCTTAGAGGCTCGGATCCTTTACATCGTAGTCATTTGTAGTCCGTGAATTCATTAATCGTGGTAGGGTATGTACCATCTAACGTCAAACATTTATTATCTAAGATTTAATTTTATTGATCTCACATAAATTAAGCAAAACATTAATATACTCTTTACCTTATATTTACTGGAAACTCTAAACAAAAAATTGTTCCTTTTCTGCAATACTAACACGGTCCAAATACAATTCCAGATTAACTAAAAAAAAAATAGACACTCTAAATTCGTCTCAACGTCTCACTACTTTGGTATAACGTAATGTCGCTTAAGTCGGAACGTGATGCGTAAAGGAATTTTTATATTCCTACGGGTGTGTATAAAAATCTTAAATTGAAGCATATTATACGCACCCCACGTTATACTGCATAGCGGCTTTTTCAATTCTATAGTTCAGTCCAAATAGAGTAAAATATTCGTATGTTATCATTTGTATCATGAGTGTTCTAAAGGGCTGTTCAATCTAATTCCCTCCTCTTCTTTCCACAACAGAACCATACAGTTCTACATTAGCCTGCATCTCGACACGAACTAAAGTTTTCTATGTCGTATCTTTGTCGTAATGGAACCAACTCCAATTTATTCCCTCCTTCTTATGACATCAGGTCCTTCAAGAGTAACGTGAAGAGATATTTATGCAGGCCGGCGTGACAACAGCGACCGTCGGTAGATTTTGATCTCTCGGTGGTCACCGTTGTATTTGAATTGTACTGTTCTTACCATCAGAGATGGTACAGTTAAGTTGTCGAACTAGTTACTGCGTATACCTTCTCAGCATTAAGCGTCTGTTAACTAACGAGATGCTGGAATTAGTATTCTTGTAGGAAGCTCGTAGATTGGAACTAATTACACACGTTAAATTATATGGACTTTAAATAATTGTTTCAATTACTTTACTCGATATTAGTGCTTTGGCCGCAGCTTCGCTCACGTCTTCTATATCCCATATTTGACCTATTACACTAATTACACCTTAGAAATTGAATTTGAAAGAAAACGATAAAACACGCCTTTTTTACCTTTCTAGCTGAATACTAATATTTTCATAGGTCTAGCTTCAAAAATGATGGATTTCCATTCAGACTTTCATCCTCTTTTTCACAATATTAGGGATTGAATCCCTGGAATTGGAATTGAAGGGAGTTTTTTACATATAAATTGATTTAGTGTTATTCTGCATTTTGTTGCGGCATACTGCAATGTTTCCCTTTGTTATTCCTCTTTTATAGTTCAATTTACAGCGACCAAGTCACAGTTGTTAATATGTATCCGCATGTTATAATTTAGGATGGCTAGATCAGTTGCTTCCGTCGCCTGTCTGATGAATCTGCCGATTACATTGTCCGAGTTATCGGTGTAATACATGAAGGTGGATTTTTGTCGAGATATGATCACAACAACGTGCAAGACACTGACGTGTGTAAGTCGATATTAAGATGTATTTAAATAATTACTAACTCCCATAGTCACTTTGAATAGGTTAATAAATAAGATAGAACATATAAAACCGCCCACTAATATATATATATTTCATAACAAGCTAAAAACCATTATCCAAATTACTACAGAATTAGTTTAATATACGCTACAATCGTGTTTTACAGAATGTAACATTTAAATGGGTCAGTGAGAGAAACTCTGAAAGTAAAGTAGATAGAGAAATATGTTCTAAAGAAACATGATATCGATTTTAAAGATAAGAAAAATTGAATTCATAGATTTAAAATAAAAACTTTTAAACGGGTCGGAAATCGAACACAAACCTTTAAAAAAAAATTATGTCATTTTATAACGATAATTGATAGTATAGGTTGTAAGAAATAAATGTTGCTAAGAAATTCTAGGTCTAAAATTAAAACAAAATACTGAATTTAATTATTTTCATTAGAGATGTTTAAAATAACTGCTAGTGTTACAATAATTAGCTCTTTTATGTAATGGTTTGTGTATTTTGTAGTTTCAAGGATGTTTTTTCAAATGGTCTATAAAGCAGCTGTAAGATCTTTAAAGGTGTGTCGTGGCTGGTTCTTTAAACTTTAAATTTACAAATTTATACATAAATATATGAATAAATTTACGAACCGTTAGTTTATAAACAATCTAGTCAGATTTCAATAGATTTTTAAAGAACATTAATAATTTTTAATTTTTAAGGTTAAGCAAAATAAGCAAAATCATAATATTGATATACCTATACTTTGAATGATGTGAATTTACTTTGCTTCGCTCGCTCGGTTCATGTGCTGTGTTACGCAGTTTCAACATAAACTAACTAATCCAGTTAGTTTATAAACCTACGAAAATGTAAGTTTATTGATTTAGATATTTATAAAGCTAGTAGTCTAAAATTACTTACACTAATGATATAATAAATTGACTTATGGACTGCGTTAAGTGTAACAAGAGAAAGTGAAAACACATTTCAGCATTCCATGGATTCACCGTGCGGGTGCCGGGTCTATTGTGTGACAGCGGAAGGTAATCCGAGCAGCCCCCGGGAATTGCGACCGAGGTTTACGAGGCCTCCTTGCGATGCTCATCAGCACTTACCTTAACTGCTCGTGATACCTTCCCTGTCAAGCCAAATTTGGCAAAAACCTGTTTTTGCAGCTTTAGGTGCTCATTCTAATCTAGAGTTTATTGCCGTTCTCGAGAGTCCAAGGTCTTTTAGTAAGTTATAGGGAGATTTCGCTGGTATACCTTTCGTTCCCACTTCTACCGGATATGAATTAAGTAACATCATTCATTGAATTGTTTTACAGACAAATGCCGCATGAATATTTTGTGTTACGATGATGTTGTTACAAGCTTGTATACCAATCGAGTAGATGCACCATTATAATTAAAATACAATAAAATTTATGAAAAAATGATTTATACTATTATCCGATAATATATTATGAATATGTTTTAGAATTAGAAACTGTTTCTAAAATGTGGCAAATATGTAGGGTCATGTGGTGTGCGCAAAATATGTCTATTTCTTACTGTGGCGCTAAAATTTTATATGAATCGAGTTAGGAAGAATAATCTCTTGAAATTTTGCATGAGAGTTGAAACGAAGTTAGTTATGTGTAACTTTTACAATGTTTATTTTATTTGGAAGTCGTTAGACGCACTTGTGTCTACATTATATAAGAAAAAGAAAGCAACAGTGGCTATATGAAACGTTTTCTTCTATTTTCTTTACTTCTGAACTCTATTAAAACCGTAATGATATGCAAGTTAGATTACACTTCGGTAAATCCTGTACCTGTTTATGAAAATCATATCAAAATAAGTTTAGCGGTTTCGGAGATAACCCAGATAAACAAACAAATAGACAGACATTTTTTTAAATAAATGCGTGCTTTGATATTATTTATGTACCAAGCTACTAACGTACACTTCAAATGTATTTATTTTTATCGATGCATTAATTTTTTCCGACGTGTATCCTACTGCGATACTATTGACCCGTTATCTTTGAGAAACTGGCTAACAAAAGCTAGTCTCTACTAAAATATCACTACAAATTATTATGGATTAAATTGTTTAACGTTGTAACGTAACTTCCGGTGCCGTCAGACGCCATTCTTGATTTATACTCTGACGTCCGGCTGTCGCTGTCTATTGCTCCGTTGGAAAACTGATTATGAATATTTCGTAACAGCGTACAGTCTTTGTTTATTTTCTTACATTGTCATTGAAGAAGGTGTTTGTACGAGAATTCTGTAATATAATATTTAGTATATTAATTTATATTGTTCTATGTTTTACACAAGGTGTTATTTAATCATATATGGCTTGTGGTTTCTAGTTATAGTCAATTCTTAACGTTAACGTTAACGTTAACTTAAAGTTAGGTTCGAATCCATGCAATGAGCCTAAGCTTTCAGTGAAGAAAAACATTTTGATGTACCCATAGCATGGTGGTAGGCCATTTTATAATGACTGCCTATCTAAGCTACCTCCTTCAAGTTGGAAATCTATCGGCAAATATCTATATGTATGTTCTGACAGATGCATTTGAATGCCAGTTCTGACCACTAGGTTTAGCGTGTAGCCATGTAGCGGTGGGCGATTATGAGATATACTAATATAACCATTCGATTATGAAGATATCTCGATTATGACCATAAGTAATTACTAATATTAGTAAAAATTTCGATGGGGAATGATCATTCATAATCGAATTTCGATTAATAATTACTAATGCTAGGTTATATGTTACTAATATTGGTAGTTACTAATTTGAAAGACGAAGAACTTTGTCGACGACTGCGAGACCTTTTTTTAAGCTTCCCACTGACTCTGCATTTTTAATAAGTACATATGTATATCAATTCAGTCATCATTCATAATCACCCACCTCTAAGTATACTTACAGGGCTCGAATATGAATCACATCACTCATCATCGAAATACATCGATTATGTAAATCATTCACAATTGAATATCTTGATTATGTAAATCATTCATAATCACTTACGTCTACATTTTGTACCTCATTGTCACTTAAGTTATTAGGGTACACCTGATAAGGTGTGATTGTGACAGAATGCTAAAATCTAAAAAAAAATCTGAACCAATTGCCAATGTTTTTTTATTTTATTTTGAAAACCTTTAAATATGCAAAATAGTACCCATTTTCAAAGACAAATCGATACCATAAATACTTTAATAAATTAAAATTCAAAATCATAGATAGATATGGCTACTCTATTTAATTTAGGCCCTAAGAAGGAACGTTAGGACCCTGAAACACTACCTGCGTTTTGGACTATCATCGAGAACTGTCATAAAAGAACTCAATAGGGTTAATCAGTAATTTTTTTCTGAATTTATAAACGAATTAACAAATTAATATTTGGTATTTTATAATGTAGTTTGAAAAGCATTAAATTACAAATTGAATTTAAGAATTTTTACCATCTACAATTATTTTATAAGAACAGCGGAGTCCACTAACTACATGAGAGTCTTATTCCCAATATTCGACTTAAAATGTTATTACTGTCTTCGGACATATCTTAACTTCTGATGATGCTATGGTCAACAGCTAGAATTAATTTAAAAAATAATAACTATAACTATACTAGTATTTAATTAATTTCTAGTTTATATATATTCAGCAGTAGATTTTTGTTTGTTTTATTGGATTTATGAAACTGTGAATACTTACCATACAAATGTATTTCTAGAATTAAGTTAAGATTATATCAGCGGCGGTCCAACTGGTCTAGTGTAAGTTTTTATGGTTTTCAAATATGATTCCGCTTTTGTACTGTTAATTTTGTGAAACCCGAAAAAAAGTTTTAATAAACAAATTAATAATAAAAAAAAACTGTTTTGTGTAAACCACAAAGTGATTTTGTACTCCACGAGATACATTTGGTATTAGTTTATACTAACTAGCCCTGCAGATGTTCTTCTGCCTTTTCCAGTACATAGTCAATATCTCGATCGCAGTGCCACGTATCGCATTCAAGGATAACATGAAAATATTCTCCATGAAAAATTATCAGCTTTCATAGTGATTAGTCAAACGGTATTGGAATTTATCAATCTCATAATTATATACCTACAAAGATAAAGACAGTACGAGATTTACTTTTAGGGTGAATTGAACAAAAAAAGATATATTCATTTTTAGATGATTAAGTTCAGTTTTTTATAAATAATTCAAGCCGCCCTTAGTTTTTTAAAATATGTCAATTGTTATTATAGCACGAATGTAGAGCGTCTTTCGTACTGCTTGCGGCCTCCACTTTGATTCGATTAGGTCGGTTAACGAACTGAAATGTCACCGCTCGGTAGGGCTGCTACAATATGAAATAAATAAAAAATCTTAAAGTAATGTAACATCGAGTGAAACAATAATAATCTCGTTGCATTTATTATCTTTTTTATAAACAAATAATAACGTGGCAAATAAGCGTACGGCCCGCATGTTTGTAAGCGTATCCATATACTATGGATGCTTGTAACACTATTTCCGAAGGAGCCCTAGAGACCTAAATCACCGCAAGAACACAACACTAGCATATTTGACTGCTATCTTCTGTAGAGTAAATCTATAAAGAAACTGATCTACCCCTCTAAACCTATTACATCTAGTAAAAAAAAGAATAGAAGCAGTTATTTTTGCGTACCGGTTATCATGGGAGTTGTGATTATTTAAAAAATACTACATTTGTGTATTTAGAAAATTATACCAGAGTAAATAGATTCATACTCAAAAGCGCTAATAAACGAACTGTGTTTGATATATGAAAGGAGATTCTTATGAAATTGGAAGTTAGTGAAGTAAACAACTATAAATTTAGAAATGTTACCTATTGACAGATTCAATTTTTTCCAGTTTTGTATAAATGTCAACACAAAATGAAACATAATTTATATTTACACATAAATAAGAGTATACATGTTCCTATATAATATAAACTCCAATAGCCCATAAGATTTTGGGTGTAAAAGGGTTGAAATAACATCTAAAGACTTGAAACACCCAAGCCGATCTCACCTGTATGTGGTACAGCCCGCTGAGTAACGAAAGAGTTAATGCTGATAGCAGGGTGGGGTTGGGCTGGACAGCCGAACTAGTTCTGACCACCATGCGTACGGTACAAACACCTTCATAGTGATTTGATTAAGACAGCTGCGTTTCGTGATCGGTCCATGCATATCCAGTTTCTATTTACGCAGGTCGGCAAGACATGATTTATTGTTACTACATGTAGCGTGGAGGCAGACTAGACTCGTGTAGTACATGTACTAAGTATTAATAAAGATTAATTAGTGACACTGAACTAGAACGAACTATTCCATAAACTTAATAATACAGCTTTCATTTAGTACTTCTTTTGTGACGTGTTTAGTATGTATGTATTTCTATCGCCATTGGTTAAGTAAGATTCACGAAACGCGAATCTGTCGACAGGGAATGAGATACATGGTATGCATCTGAATTCTCTGAGCTCTGATTCATTAAGCTATGTTGAACTTTATTACAAGAAAAATAACAATTATTTTTAAACACATTTTAGACATTTTAGTGAGGTTATCTTTTTTCTAAGAATTAGATATAATCAAAATTTGATTTTAATAATTTATTATCAGTTAGTATACTGCAAGCGTACATTTGTATGTGTTTGTTGTGTATCTACTCAATACTTCTTAAAAAACAGGTCTTTAGAATTATACTCCGCCTATAAAGTATGAAGGAGATATTCGTCCGTGTATAATTCATTCATGTCGCGGCAGTGTATGTACTAATGTACTAATAGTACTAGAAGTCTGTACTAGTACAGTTGAAAGATTGTAATAGAACAGATTGCTCTTTTAGTGAACGTGAACATGTTCTTACATGTCTAACCAACACTGGCGGTCGTCACGGTCGATGCTATGTAGGAGATGTTGCCACTAACTGCTTAGTACAGCGCGGCATCTTGCGCGGGCACTGCAGGTTCTGGTCAGGTGTATGTATGATGTATCCTTTATAATGTTGATCTATACTTTTTCGCCAGTATTTTTGGACTGTACTATGCTTGTATCTCATTCAGTCGAACCAGCGATGAAGTTCATATAAATATTTATTTTAAGATGAAAAATAAAAATTCGTGCCAGCCCTAGCGCCAGTTAAAGAGAACTATTACGAAAGCTATTACCCGTTCGATAATTGTTCGAAACTGAAAATTTAATTTCAGCTGTCGACTTAATATCGACGTGATCGTAGAATACAACAAACTTCACGGTAGTTAGCAAAGTGCAGCTAATTTCAGTTTATAGCAAGTTATAAACTTTTCTAATATTGCACTGAACTATTATGGTTTACGTGAATGGTTATGAAATTGAATACATATCGAAAAATGTATATTAATTAATTAATCTGAAATTTCTAAACTAATTCCGCTTGCAACAGATTAACAGCAGTTTTATATCTTAAAATAATAATAATAATAAAGCCCTTTATTCTGGGATTAGAGATAATATAAACATTTATATCATATCTTATAAAATGTCTCTAATCTCAGTGTGCTTCTTGGCATAGGCCTCCTCTTCCAATATCCACTTAGATCTGTCCTGAGTAACTCGTCTCCACCTCGGACCTGCATTCATATTGATATCATCCTCACATCTTAGACACTGTCTTCCACGGCTTCTTTTCCCATCTCCTAGATACCACTCTGAAACTGTCTTGCAACGTTTTCCTTGGTTGTCACGCATCATATGTCCGGAACACCTCCACTTTTGTTGGTCCTACAAATTAAATATGAATATTAACACAATGATAATAATAATTACGAAAATAAATAATTAATCTATACATTAATACGTGAAGCAAAAGCTTTCAATATTATTTTAAGCGTATTGCGTGAACGGAAGACCGAATCTGGCATAGTTAAAGTTTTTATGAAGAAGGAGTGCAGAAAGCTAAAATTTATCTATATGTTACTAGTATATTAAATTAAATAAATTAATACTGCGAATCCTAAAATGCCATTGAACTTAGACCCCCCGAACAAATGTCAAACAGAAAATAGTCTATGATCAAAAAGTCGCAGGTCGAATTTCGAGCTTAGGGCAATCGCTAGTAATAATACAAATAAGCATAAATAACTAAAAAATACGAATAATATTACAAAAATAAATTAATTAAAAAGTATATTGCAGGTGAGACGTAAAACGACCACAATCGATGAAACGTGCTTCGCCTCTCAACGAGGCATCCTCAGATCGATCTTGACTATTCCTAAGCCAGCGGACTTGCGAGTAACTGTGTATTATATTACTAGCAATCGCCCGCGGCTTGGACGAGTTAAAGGCAATATAAAATTTAATAACAATAATTATAGCCTATTTCAAAAAACATACAAAATAGCTAACAAAATAGACTACCTGATCCTTACGAATATTTTGCGCAATATAGAATGTAAGCAATCTAACAGTTATCATGCTAGTATAACAGATTGGTAATAGATGGCGCCTCCTACATGTTAGTTGAATATACGAGTATTTTCATTAGGATAACTTTTATTATATTTTTTAAATGAAAATATTAATTTAGGTCTATTTATCTATTTTTTGTGAATAGGGGATTATAAAAGGAATTAACAAAAAAAAAATGTCGTTGCCATTAAAACATCTTTTAGAATTAATGTATAGAGATATCATAGATTCTAATTTTATTATATAATATTTGTCCTTTATTTAAAACATGTATTTGATCCTCTTATTCCATCGAGATTAAATTTAAACGTTGGCTGAGACACTCTTTCTCTATTTCATGACTTATTCGTTGAAACCCTCGAGCACTGTTTACTGTGAACTCGTATTGACTTAAAAATTCCAAGGTAGATCGTGAGTAGACCTGTTCTCACTGCGAAACTACAGTCTACATTTAATTCTTAACTTGAATTTTGTAAACTTTATGTTACCAACCACAGTATCCAGTGTATAGATAATTAATTACAAGCTTTACGTAATATTCTATTGTAATATATTTATTTGGTGATGATAATATTTAAAAATATTATTAATCATCGACGGTGTTATAAACAAGATAATTTTTAACAAAAAAGAAATCCAGCTTCCAATCTATATATTATAATACGTGAAGCAAAAGCTTTCCTATCCCTTTTTAAGCGTATTGCGTACATCTGTTACTAATATATTAAATTAATTCAATTAATACTGGGAATCCTAACCTGACCAGTGCTATTGAACTTAGACCTCGCAAAATATTGACATTGTAACTCAACAAAAAATTCACAGCAAGTGATGTGGATAATACTCATTGTTTAGGTTCATACTACAAATATCAAACAGAAAATAGTATATGATCAAAAGGTCACTGGTCGAATTTCGACCTTAGGGCGATCGCTATTATAATTAAATGGTTGTCCGATTCTGCGGTATTTCCTATCCAACAAAAAAAGAACCATCCAAATAGGTTCATGAACAAAGAAGTCATGGCATAGCAACCATAAAAATTTATTATTATACTACCGTCTTTTGTTGAAGTCGGTTAATTCAAACCAGTGAAGAACTAAACCTCATGTCAAGGCAAGATATGGATTTAATACCACGTCAGCACACTGCAATACTGGCGTTTTGAAACGGTAAGATCTTTTATTTCATTATTTTCTTCCTTCTGTATATAAATTCCAAAATATGGCGTAAATAGAAAAAGTACAAAATAAATTCGCACTTAGGGGCATTCGAAAATAGATTAGAAATGCAGAAATCAATGGATATGTAATTTCATAGATATTTAACTATTGATTATATTTGTTAGTAGATATTTCATTATTGCAAACTGTGATTTTAGGAATGTGGATGTGAGATTCCAATAATATATAAGTACAAAGGATATTACAAAAGGACAGAAAAATACAAATATAAATAATTTTGATGTCACATGGTTTTTCTTATATACTACGATTTTTTCCTGTTCCTTTTTTTTGTATCGTTATAGGTTTACCGTTATGACCATAATCTTACTTGATCTTCATAAGTGACGATGTGGCTCAAGATGGTAAAACGCTTAGCCTAGTGAAATACCGACTCTGAAGTGCAGCTACCAGAACACACCTATTGGGGCAAGCCAGAGGCGAGCATCTGAAAATACCCTAACTGGTTTCATCACGATGTTTGCTTTCACCGAAAGCTGAGGATCATTGCAGAGATTCGAACTCACGTCTAACGACGCTACCAACTGAGCCATCATTGTCTCTATTATACCTATACCAATTTTTTCTCTAATAGATACAATAACTAGATTATCTTTCTAACAAAATAAGAATGCTCATGGTGACCAAACAATATTTCAATTAAATATCAAGCATCCAAAAATGAATTATTTATCATATTAATGAAACCAAAGCCTTTTTGTTTAAAGAGTAGAACTACATCAACAATAACAGACCCTTTTGTATTAAACTTGTTAAGAAAGAAAAAAACACGAGGCACTGAAAATTAATTTAATTTATTCACAGAAGCTTTCCGCGTAATAAAAAAAGTGCCCTGCCATTGCATAAACACGGTTGGTTCAATTAAAAAGGCATTTGCATCGCTGTTGAACGTGCAACTTGCCTTTAATTAACTTTGAACTTTTCATTTACTCCTTTAAATAGAACCGCATGAATTGATGAAAGGAGATTTCAAAAGATAGGGACGTACCTACACGTTAATTTAGTTATTGAATAAGGTGCTCGGAGATCTTACAATTAGTACTGTGGGCTAAGAAACTTTGATATAACCTAATTAGACATGCTTAAGGTATGTAATTTTTGAAGTGAAACTTTTTACGCGGCGATTATATAATTTGAGGAGAATTGATAGTGAAATTTTAAGGACGCGTCACGTTTAGGCACAATTCGTTACATGAGAGAGAAGAAAGATATAACCGTAGTGAGAATGAGAAAGTAGTACCTACATTGTATGTCTTTTATCTGTTCCATCACATAATATACGGAGCTATACGTGCAATATTTTTATTACCAAAACATATAATCCATACCTTTATAACATTGTTTTATTTCTGTAATAAGTACATTTTTTTTTGTTATATGGATTTTTTATTGACGTAACTACTTAATAAGCTTCTGCCGTTAATAACAAATTTGAATGCTGGTTTCTGCTTTTTCTTAACTTGGTGGTCTATTCTAGCTATTAAACACCATTACTGCCATTATCGAGTAGGTAGTTATTTCGTTTTACAGAATATTTTGTGATGAGCACAGTATTGAAACAATGCCCCCTTTGTTAGAACTTTTCAGTAAGTTTTTATAACATCTCAGAATATTTCATTCTTTATGATATTATTTCTAATTCATTTCACTTGTTTAGAATAATAACTAAGCTATATTATAACTAAATTATTAAAATAATAAAAAAAACCCGGCTTGGACAAAATCAAGACTGAATAATTAAAAAAATTGTTTGGCTTTTTGTTTGATCCCCAGATGTTGTATTTTAAATATTATGTATGGCCTATATCACTCCCATAACGAAGACGATTCTAACAACACTTCGTATGCTAACATCAGACAAGTCGTTTAGGCTACAGAGCGTGACAAAGAAATATACATACATACATACGCTCGAAAACATAACTCTCCTTTTTCGTGGTCGGGTAAAAATAAAAGCCAATGCATGACAGACTAAGATTCTACCAACAACTTCTAAGACTTCATTATTGCAAACTTAACTTTTTTCTCTTTCTTTATCGGCATTGCAGTAGCATTTACGACATAATATTAAGTTTTCGTGAAGGTATTATATTATTATGAATATTCCGGCGACATAGCTGCGCAAAAAAAAACCACCTTTAGAGATAAACTTTGAAATTGAAACATTATCTAAATACAAAGTTTCGTCCAAATAGTTTTAGCCGTTTCCGAGAAACCAATTACATAATCTATCTATGCGATTAATAATGTTAAAATAACAACTTATATCATGTGATACCTGTCACAAATGAAAACCCCTTTTTCAATTCCCGGTAATCTACTAATTGTTAGGACCGATTTTGACGGGACTTTCACTGGTAGATAGCTGATGTTATAAGGAGTAACATAGGTTACTATAATTTTAGAAAAATAATTGGTTCGGGCGTTTAAATGGCTTACGCTGAGTAAACTATAAGTTATATATCAAATTAATGTACAACATAATTGTAGACATTGAAATCTCCTACAAGAAAGTTACCAAGAGTATATGTCTATCTTCTAAGGGATACCCACAATAAGGGAAAATAACCGGGAGCAGGTGTAGCAAGATTTCCAGAGCCCCTTGGCATAGCCCAAGGTCGGCAATGCGCTAATGATACCAATGGTATTTTACAAGCGTCCATATCCTACGGTAGCCGCTTACCGTCAGACAAACCGCATACATGTATACTACCTTGGTTGTATTAAAAAAATGTCATTATTATATTTCAGATTCTTAAGCAAATATACTTTTATAAGTAACAAGAACTCCATTTACTAGAAATCAAAAGCGAAGAATATAAAACAGGAGTTGGAAAACAAAGAACTTCTCCTCATTATTCAAACATACAACTTCCTTGACGTCACGTTTACACTTCGTCTAACCAGATCTAAAGGCTGTATAAGAATTTCCTTTCCTCACAAAGACATCGTTCATCGATTGGACCCAATACGTTCTTAGAGATACGTGAAAGATAAAAAAAGATACTTCAAAAGGAAATAATAAACCTTTTTTTATATCCACGGATATCCTTTTCCCATAATAACTGGAGGGTCGAGTACATTTTATAACTGCAGGATGATATAAAGTAAATTTTTTCTTGACCTATTACTTTGATCTTGTACCTTCAACTAGATAGTGATGGAACGTATATGAAATAATCTTCGTATAATAATAAAATATTATATACGTGATTCGGAACGTGTAATATCTTAAAGGCTATATTTATTAGGTGAGAATTTTTGAAAAAAATTTTCGCTGTGAAATAATTTCATTATCCGATATTGAATTAACCAATATTTTATTATTTTTATAATCTTTATTTGTGTCAAATTTTAACTGATTTCAAAAAAAGACGGAAGTTCTCAATTCGAATGTTTTTTTTAAAATGGATATTCAGCCATCATCGTCATCATTTCAGCCACAGGACGTCCATTGCTGAACATAGGCCTCCCCCATAGATCTCCAGAGCGACCGATCTTGTGCGGCCTGCACCCAACGGCTCCCAGCGACCTTTATCAGGTCGTCTTTCCATCTAGTGGGGGGCTGTCCTACGCTGCGCTTTCCGGTACGTGGTCTCCACTCGAGAACCTTTCTGCCCCAACGGCCGTCAGTTCTCCAACTTCTTTGTATATGAAGTGATTTGGATGATTCTTATTTTGTTGGCTAGGGGGGATACCTTAAGGGTTGTCTCATTTTAATTTCATTGACACTGGACCTTCATCTTCGAAGATACACCAGGGAATTCTCAAAATTATTGATGTTGGTTTTCTAATTTGTTAAAAATTGTCTTGTTTAAACTATTTTTGACGCCTTTAAAATACATATAGATGAAGGTAATATTAAACATTTAAGATCCGACTTAAATTTTCTTAGTTTTTTTTTTCTGTTTTTGTTTTTTACTGTATTACGTTACATTTCTTCCACTGAGTAATATTTACATAAAAATTAAAATGCACTACTACAAAATTAATACATTACTAAGTGACTAATGCAAATATTTCGGACATTAAAGAAAATAAACAATTTAATAGCTGTCACATATAATATAGTAATATAAAAGTAACATATTGTTAGAAGACGGCGCCTTCAATAAATTTTCATTGGCATCAACAAAAAATCCCAATTCCCAATATAAAAAATAAGTATACATTAATTTAAAACTATTTGTCTATAATTCCTTTTATTAGCGGGAACATAAGCTTCAAAATGTTGTTTGAATAATTAATTTTGATGTCGTATTAATGGCGTAGTCAGTAAAAACCTTTGAGAAATAATCTTCTATTTAGATAAATATATAACAGGAAGCCGTGACTGAGTGATCTATCAACATAAGACTCAAACCACTGCACAGATCGGGCTGAAATTTACCACACAGTTATTTTGATGCAGGCATTCGTTAAGAACCGTACTTTTAAAAATTCACACCTAAAGAAGTGTAACACGGGTTTCTATCCATAAATCGAACATGGGTGAAACCGTGAGGCTTAGGTGATATATGTATAATCAGACAGTGTATCTATATACAAACATATACAATATTCTGTAATGTTAAATTAATAATAAAAATTAAAATACTTTTATGAAACTTGACATTAACTACAAGGTTTACATTATATTTAAATAGAATATTGCAATTAAAATTTTAATTTGAAAAAGTTCATGAAATATAATTTAGCAAGATCTAAAACTAGTCACATCTCTTTATATTGCGGGCGCTTTCCAGAGATATGTACACGGACCTGCCTGTAATAAAATTGCGACAAAAACGATAGAATCGTTTCTTTATTAAAGGAAATATAAATTCGGTGTCAACGTTTGAACCCATATTAAGGAAGGTACAGAGCTATTTTACGATTTTAGTAAACTACCCAGACGATATTATAGTCTTTTGGTGTAAGACGATATATTCACAAACTAGTGAAAAATAACAAAATCGTGTATCACAGTGCTAATTTTAAAATGGGCTTAGTAGATTTTCCCGTAATTAGTAACATAATTAAAAATTATGTCAGTCTTAAGTATCAAAGGCATGTTAAATTAAGAAGTTTTTGATAATTTAATTATAAGGATTCTTGACATTTTTAAACTTATTAACAAGTTAGCATTAGTCTATAGTTTTAGATGATTTATGAATAAATTCGAGCGACATTTTGGTCTACAACATTCATACCTCTTTTTTATTCATTGCTAATAGGCACTAGAGACAAATATAATTAAAATCGGTCTAGTTTTAGAGGAGTAAACGGAAGGAAATGAAATTATGATTTCGTCTATTTTATACAGGTATAATTATTCCGAGATGTAGTTGTCTCTCTTCCACTCTATTTGGTCGTTCGGGTACTATGAGACAGCAACAGATTTCATGTTAAAACGTATTCTATAAATATCTTGCTAACGGGGTCTCCTCTTTCGAATTTGCTCTTATTTGCAACCACCGAAACGTTTGAAATTATGAAATTAAATAAATAATGATATCCTATAAGAAAAGTGTAATATATTTCCAGGATACGTGGATTATAAGCTTAAAATGGACTTTGATTTACATCATAGAACTTCATACAAAACTGTTACAGGACGAAATTACAAAATCAACCTCCGCCGAGAGTGGCTTCGATTCCTATAGTATTGGATTTACATTCAGTACTAAATGTCTGGCATCAAGCCAAAAGGTGTTGCCAGATTACATTGTAATATCCCTAGTTAAATTTAAAAAATAACCATATAAATTTAATGACCTTTATCAATATAAAATGAACGTAGTATGCGAAAATTAGCCGGAGATTTTTTTAAACTTTCACAGAATGATTATTTGATGTTTGAAAAGTAATTTACATTACATTTACATACGTCCAATACACACACACTCGAACACATACACGAAACACATTGAAAATTATTATGAAATTGTAAAAACTGTCGAATTATGATCTTAATTTGGTCCCTAAATTATATAGAATAATTAAACAAACAATTTATTGTTTTAAACTTTACATAAAGCCACACTTAATAATTGATAATGACTGATTACACATACAGAGTTACGTCTGAATACAACACTAGAAGTAGAATGGAATACCCTCATTATTCGGCTCCCTACGCTTTATAGAAGCACCGCAGCCGGACTGCCGCCGTATTGGCGCCGTACCACGTGCAATCGTAAACGATAGTGGCAGTAGAGTCAGTTGAGACTCACTAATGTGTAGTGTTACAAATATGTATTAATTACTTCGCGATTGGTACTTTAAAGTTATATTCTAATGTTTTAACATTTCTACAAATTTACTCTAAATTTCTTAAAAAAAAAAAAAATATTTCCATTTCCATAATGTAACTTAGAAAAGAAGGTACAAGCAGAATAGATCTGGTTATTTACTACATTTAATGCTAATTCTCTTGAATATATTTTTAGTTAGGTTCACAGTTTAACAATCAAACAGTTGAAACGACTTTGATGTCGGGTCATACCGCTGCCCGTGTAGGTATATAAATGGAAAATAATATAAATGTGATTATTAAGTCATTATTTATTTACAAGTACCTGCCTAATGTACATTTACATGTGTTGCACTGTCAGATATTTATGTGACACTTTATTTTTAGATGTTTTCATTTTTCTAATTATAATCAGAATTGTATTATTATATATAAGCACTCGGATGAACAATCTTATGAAAAATGTTGGCCGTGACGGACGCCCGGCAGATGTTAAATATCTTAGCAAATATTAAAAAAAAGGGTGTGTACCAGTACCAGTTCAGTAGTAGTACCAGTATTAACACCAGCACCAGGACCAGGATCAGTACCAGTACCCGAAAGAAAGTCACTGTGAAGATGTTTATTATATTACTATGCGTATGTTGGTCGTATGGCAAACGCCCTTAATAGTAGAGTTGGCGAAATAAGCTAGTTTGGGGGCCGTGCACTGCCCGAATCGCTGCAAGTTCCCCGCCGTTTCTCCACGCAAATGCCTACATTCTTTTTCCAACTTACTATATGATTGTTAAACTGTGGTTAAATTATCATTAATTTCAACAGAGATATAAATAAAAACTTTTGTTGTCATAAAAATATGAACTCAGCGTGTTAGAGTCGACTGGACTTTATTACTCTATTTATTGTTCTTATAAATATAGAAAAGAGACAATAGCAATTTAATTTTTTCAAAAGCCCGCAGTTTTAATAAATTGCTAATCCTAAAGACTGAGTTGAAACACTCGTGTATTATAATATAGGTTGCCAACCCCACCACACTCTCAGGACTGGATCACTGCTAATTTACAGCAGAAATAGGTGTGGCCGTGGTACCTTTCTTTCAAGTACCTTTTTCACAATGCGAATTGTGTTGCATTCTACTTGGGCACAGATGTCTGCGACTGAATAAACACCAGCTGATATCGGAGCCTGACAATCATATGTGTGCCACCGTGGAAAGTGCTTGGTTGTGGCAATACAATAGGAAACCTTACCACCAAGCTAAACTGTCACTTTCTTTACAATAAAACAGTAAAAATAAATTATTAATACCTAGCAACACCAAACGTAACATTATGACTTACGTCTTTCATATATTTGTCATTTTTTTGTTTGCGAGCTGTCTCACTCTTGGCAAGGTTATAGCATTCGTGATCTCTTATACGTTTTGTTGCGAAAGTTTTTCGGTCTAGACAAAAGAAAGTGCAAAACCATGATCGAGTCAGTGAAATACGGAGCCAAGTTTAAAAATAGATTGAACTTAAATAATATAATACTAAACTACTTCGCTGTGTGAGAATATTATAAATTCTACAAGAAAGTCTCTTATTGTAAATCCTTCAAATTATTATTTTTCAAATACTTTAGAATAATAATAACAGGCTGTAAGTATCCCATTGCTGGGCAATGAAGCCTTTTCCCAAAGGAAAGTATGAGTTTAATCACCACGCCAGCCCACCGAGAAATCTCAACATTCCCATCATCAAATATTTCTCAAGCGTCTATATGTGCTCCTGATGTTTTTCCTTATAATTCCTATCTTCTATTATTTTTAATATCTCGGCGATCGCACTATGCTCGGTATTTAAAAAAGAAAAATATCTATCTAGATAAACTTGTAATGCAAAACATTATCTAAACACAAAATTTCATCCAAATCGTTGAGCTGTTTTCGAGAAACCAATTACACATATATATATATTAATATATTCCTGATAATTAGTAATATGCCGCACAGTTTTTTGTACCCGTGTTAAATTTATTTGACCAACTTTTCTCCGCGCCATGCCGCGTCTCCCACGGACCCGAGTAGCCTATCGTTCTTGCTTTCCGCACTACTACAGCTTGGCATATTACTTGGCAATGTCAGAAGAATTCCTTGCTTAATAAATTGAATATAATATGCAAAACTAAATTCTAAAATCTGAATGGTAGTTCCAGAGATTAGCACGTTTGTTTGCGAGTGTCTGTTTGTAATGTCAAAATAACAGTTTATATATATACCTTATATTTTATAAGGTAGTATATAGGCAAATGTCAGTGTTTTTGGAACAACATAATATTCTTCCTATTTTCCAATCTGGTTTTCGGAAAGCACGCAGTAGTACTACTGCTCTTCATTTCCGTAGTCGGGGTTCAGTTTTTAAACTTTTTCTTTTATTTTGAATTCCATTAATCCATCCATATCACTGAAAGACGTCCACTGCCTGATATATCACGTGACACTCACAACAATCGCGATAAATATCGGTCCTACACTACTTGCTTTCTTACCAATCACCTACCTAGACCATCTAGTCGTTTCTGGTAAAGATAGCTGCAAAATTCTATTAAAAAATAACATAAAAATAACCATTAAAAATGTACTACACTATTCAGGCTAGTCATAAAATTAAAAAAATAAAGTAAGAAATGAAACTTCTAAAAATCAAATAAGAACGAACAGTAAAACAGACATAAATATTCTGAGAATGGACACAAAACTGGTATAACATTACGGCTACGTCCCAGAAAATTACGCAAAAATGTCGGAGGGTCGCGATGACCTTTAAAAAAATCGCTACCATTTTCAGCAAGGACTCTTCACAGTTATAGAAATCGCATAAAATCATGTTTTACGATATCCATACTAAGAAAAGAAAGTTTAGGGTTTGTCTTACTAATAGCTAGTAACTACGTGCTATATAAATAATTAAGAACGTTTCATGCTTATTCTAATATAAAATTTAATGACATAAAAAAAAATTATGTATGCTTATGTACGGAAGTAAGAAGTTATTCTTCTTTGGTGTAATAAAACAAAACTAAGTCATTGATGATAATGTAAATTCGTTTTATCGGAGTGTAGGTAAATAAACATCATTTTAATCAAATTAAAATATTGATTTACAATTAAAATACACACTACTGCTCCGATTCTGAAAATTCACTAATACGTACATATTACAATTTTTATATTATAAAAAAAATGACTTATAATTCCTTTGGTGCCTTTAATTGAGGGTAAAATTAGGTGAAAATAAACATTGTTAATTTGGAGGGAAGTCATACCTATGTCCAATTAACTTAACTACGGAAGCTACTTACTTCTAATGAAAACGCTACTGATTGCGCCATCTAGTCGTATTAAACTAAGTAACTTAATATAAATAATAATAAAATCTTTTGGACTAAAACAATGACGATTAATAGCAATTTATAATTTGAAAAAAAAACGATAATTTAATTATTGCAGTAATGCACAGCTTCATAAAGCTGATCAGAAATGATGTAAAACTAATTAAATATCAGTTTTCAAAAATTATATTATTTAATATAACTATTGTTAATTTATTATGTATGAAGTACTAAATTTTATCGGTAAGTGGGATTATGGGTATGTTGGAGTAACTCGCGCACACAAACACATTCAATAGTTGCAATTTTAGTTTTTACTGATTAAATTTTACAGGATGCATTCGCGTGACTCTTACCTTGCATTGCAAGATTAGGCGTTGAAGGGCGCTCTTAAAGTAATTTATTTGTATTAATACCTTTTGGTTTTATTATTTTAATTACAGTATACACTATTATTATTTATTTATTTAGGATTGACAGTAGTACCATTTAATAAAAATACATAAGTAATCGCAAATACAGATAACAAGATTAATGAAGAACTAACTACAGCCAATCTCATAAATCATGCATAAAAACAAATAAATTAATGGTTAAAATTTAAATTAAATTAACCTACCTAGGACATTATTGTTTATTTATCTATACAATTAATAAAATTGAAGTGTCTGTTTGTAATGTCAAAATAACAGTTTTTACTAAATGCCCATGAAATGATATACGATACCTATAACAAAAAGCCCATTTTTAAAATTTTTGTCTGTCTGTTTGTTCTGAGTAATCTCCGAAACAGTTGGATCTATTTTGATGAAACTTTCACTGATAGATAGCTGATGATATAGGGAGTAACTTAGGCTACTTTTATTTTTGAAAAATAATTCGGGTTCCGCACAAAAAAAACTGGTTATGGTGAACCAATTCGGGCGCTTAAATGGCTTATGCTGAGTAAATCATAAAAGATATAGCAAATTAATGTACTACATAATCATAGACATTAAAAAGACCTACAAAAAGTCTGGGCGAGTGTACATCTATGTTCTAAGAAAAACCCACAATAAGCATTTTAACTTTAAATTAGCCGGGAGCGGGGGAGCATGATTCGCGCGGGCATTCTGTAGTCCACGGGCATAGCTAAAAAAAAAATTAAAATATAAAACTTCTATCATCATAATAAAGTTTAAAATAATCATTTTCATGTGATCTTTTATTTTATCTGGGGGGGTTGTTTTTTGTTTTCATTCAAACATTTCAAAGCAAGTTACAAATGAGACACTTTTGTCTAAAATAATATCAATCGACAATTCCACATCGCTTGAACTGTTTTAAGTTGATTAATGGGACAACGACTTTACACAAAAGACATTCCGCTGACGAGAGCCCCAAAAGCCGTCCATTTGTATGGGTCAGCCATGTCCCGGTTATACATCCAATAGCCCGTCGAATCATGATCAAAGTGACTCTTATCAAAGGTCCAGACCGTAATAACTTTAAGGTTTGCATTCGGCGGTAGTTGACGCAAATTTAATAATAAAAAATACAATTTAAAATGAATTGGGAATTATAATGCTTCATCAAAGATGCGAATACCGTTAGTATTTATTAAAATTGGTATTACAATAAAATCGATACCGAAACAACAATATTCTAACTGCAATTATTAAAAATATTTTTTATTGTGTCGCATATAATAATTAATTAAATAAACAACCAAATGTTCAGAGTTTTCAATAATTTTTATATAAATTAACTTAACTGAGTCTTACAATACTATAGTATACATTTATTAGACACACAAACCCACTTTCGCTTATTTAGCGGTTAAAATTATCTTCATACTTCTTAAATAAGATTTTAGGGATTTCTTACTTGTATTGTAATTCGATTTTTTATGGTCAGACGTAATCGACTGCTCGATTATAGAATAGATTTTTATTATATACTAGCTGTGCCTGCGACTTCGTCCACGATTTCGTGAATGAAAAACAACAACTAAATAAAAACATCACCTCACCTCAACCTCACCTTATGGTATTTGACCCGTACCTATAAGCTTTGATAATATCCAACTTTCAATAGTTTAACAATCATACAGATATTATCTAAAGAACATAAAGACTGACTGCTATGCTCGAGGTCCTGGGTTCCATTCCCAGGTCGAGCAAAGTATTATTGGGTTTTTCTATAAAATTTTCAGTAGCTGCTCGAAGTTTTGCTATTTGCCCGATTAATGACAATATGCTCGCTCCCTATTACATGAAACCTAAAAACATGCACGACGAACTATAGGTGTACATTAGTACCTGTACCTCTGCCTAAACCTTCAGCGAATACAGTCGTGATGGTATTTTATTTGGTATTTTAAATATACAGGCTGTAAAAAAACGGGGCATGGAGGAAAATTATGTTAAATTATGAAGATATCAAATTTTACTCAGAGGAAACCTTTTATTTTTTGAAATAATAATAAGTGTATTCACAGATTTTCTTAAAAAGCTTGCTTATAGCAGGGATCGAACCCACAAAAAAAATGCAAAAAACCGACATACACTATGTTCTTATTGTCTATGATAAGGATAAAATCACTTGAATAAAAATTGTATCTTACAATTAAAGGAGACCATGAAATTTAACAATTTATAAAAATGTGACTGTTATTTTGTGTATCATAAAGGCATACAAAACTGTTCAATTTTGCAATCATTTACACGAAAAGAGAAGTTTATTTGATATCTTTAAATTTATAAACCGTTATTTTTCAAGGAATAATAACTCTATATAGTAAGTTTGTTTAGTGTCATTTCATAAAAATCATAATTGCACAAAAACACCAAACAACGACATTTATCGTAGAAATCAAGATAGAATAGATATTTTTACTTATTAAAATATTTAAAAATAATAATAAAAACTCATTCTTACATTATTAATATACCTACGCACAACAAATATATACGTGATTTAAGCCAAGCCGCCGTATAGCGCCATCTATGAATACTGTTGGAAAAATAAAATACATTTCCATTTATTGATTTTACTGGAAATTAAGTAAAGATAAAATAGTTTGGTATCTTTTCACTTCATTTTAGTAAATATTTTAAATACCTATATTACAGAGTTACATACACGTATATTCCAGTTTATATGTACATAACCTAAACTAAATTTATAGACCATACAAATGTTCATACGTGTAAAAATATATCCTAAATGTACCTTTAGACTGTAAGCTACAATCACACTAAATTTCATTAAATTTAGTCCAGTACTTTTTGTGTGATTGGTGTTCAAACATACAGGCAGACAGACAAAAAATTTCAAAAACTATCCAAATATGTTCTGTCCATGATTCTAAACCCCCCATATTATTTTTTCTCAAATACCTTCAATGTACAGATTTCGACTCTTTACTCTATTATTATAAGTATAGATAAAGACTATTAATAAACAACTACCGTCTTGCCTCGTAACTCCGTACACGTTACTATGTAACAATTATTTTCCTCTCGTAATTTTATTGTTGACTGTCCGTCGAGGAAAGACGTATTCTTACTGTGTTCGACTTTTATAAAAATCGGTTGAGATTTTTTTTTAATGATTATTGACAATAAGATTTCTATCTGGTTATTGAGTAATAAGATTTTTTATGATTTTGATTGAATAGTGTATTTTTTTAGTTTTTAAAAAGTAAAAAGTTTTTAAAAGTACTTGAAACAAAATAAATGTTTGCAATGTGCCGAGTGCAGAATTTCATAAAAATTAATCAAGCTGTTTTGCTTTACACTAAACACGGATTTACAAACATACAAACAAAAAGGAATATTTGTGAACCTGAAACCTTTTTGTACCTTTATGATAGCTGTATATCGAGAAATTAAAAGACATACATGTACAAACATAACTACAGATTACCGTTAGTCCTATGGTTTTAAATTGGTTTAGGCGTGTAGAATAACTATTGCAAAGGCAGGATCCTCCGACCAGACGGGTTTTATGTCTGGCAGGCAGCTGCCCAACGGTTGTAGTCGGGTTCTTGTATATATACTCAATTGAAGAGTTAATTTCTATTGCGCGATGTAGGATGCGTCGTATGTGGCTCGATAGATATCGCTGTGTGTCGCTATGTAGATGTCGCTACAGGCATTTTCGTCGGTCACATAATTATTCAAAACCATTTTGAAAATCTATAAATGAACAATAGTTCAATTAATTATACGCTATACAGCCTCTACAACTAGCCAAGATTATCTATATATTTAATACGTGAAGCAAAAGCTTTCGGTACCTTTTTAAGCGTATTGCGTACACGGGAGACTGTGAGATTTGGCATGGTTAAAGTTTATATGGAGAAGGAATGCAGAAAGCTAAAATTTATCTATAGTATTTGTTACTAATATATAAAATAAAATAAATTAATACTGCGAATCCTTTACCGACCAGTGCAATTGAACTTAGTTCTCCAAAATATTTACATTGTCACTTAACAAAAAGTGACAGCAAGTGATGTAGATAAACTCATTGTTTAGGTTCATGAATAATACAAATTCAAAGAGAAAATAGTCTATGATCAAAAAGTCGTGGTCGAATTTCGACCTTAGGGCGATCGCTAGTTATAATAAATAAGGAAGCTATGCAAGATATTGGATTCCTTTGGAATTATAAACAACATTACTCCGAATTTATATGAGGGTGTCGTGATAAAAAATATTTTATGAGTCTACCGTATTTGAACGGTCTTTCTCAGGTGACATTGACCGGTCATGTTTAACTGGACAAAGAATAAAGAGATCGTGCAGCATTCTTTATTATAATCGAAAATAAAATATTATGGAATAATAATTCGTTGTAAACTAGGATAAATTCATTAACAGATTGCATTTACGGGTTGACACGACACGATACGGCTAAACGCGGCAACTGTTTCCCACTCGTTAGTGACTAGTGTTTGGGAAGTCGCGACATTCTCAAATTCATGGGACACGAGACCACCTACGATCAAAGTCCTCAGACATCTCGGAACTTCAAGACTTCTCAGAATAAAATTAGTTTTGAGTTCTATTGGACATAAAATGTAATTGTAATATCTATAACGTTAATTATAGTCTAATCAGTTCGTATATTTAATCCTTCTTATCACAGATTCAGTTTTTGACTGTAAATCATATTATAATTATTAAACAAAATCAATAATTATATCAAACTAATCATTAATGATCATGATCTAGTATTGTCATATTTCTCATAATGCGAATAAATATTTCTGACATTAATTGTGAGTTTTTTAAAGTATTGGACTATTATGCAATCCTAACAAATATTCTCATATCTTATTTTTAGTTTAGGTTTACAAAATAAATGAAACACATATCAGTTTAAATTGTTTATTTATCAGTTAATACAGTTCATAAAGAATAGACAAACTATAGTTTTATATATAGGTACTGTACAAAATTACTGCTAAATAATTAAATTACTACATGCCCGCGAACTTTAGCGTTTCGCGGGAATACCCGTGTCGCTTAACTCTTTTTTTCCAAAATGGCGCGTGCCGCGGATTTTTCAAATTGGAAGTATTGTTTATTTTATTTTTACTAATTTTCAAAAATGCTCTTAAAGATTTCAAAACAAAAAATCGATGAAACCTATAGATTGAGAAAAAATAGGCATTCAGCCAGTGTTACTGACGTGAAAAATTCCTAAGTCGGACTTAGGGATTTTTCGAATCGGAGTATCCAATTAAACTTCTTCCCTCGCTGATTTAATAAAATAGGCTTTTAAAAAAATCAGAGCGTTAAAAGCTTTCTCTGATAATCTGTTTCTAATTTTCGTAGTAACGTAATAATGCCAATAACATGGCGACCACTGGCGACGAAAGCTTTTAGGAGTATTGTGTAGGTATCAAATGCTTAATTATTTCTTAAGTAATAGATAACGCTTTCAATGACAGAGTGTGGGAAGCTTATTATAGTTTATTTTATATGATCAACAACATATATCATAATACAATTTCAATAACTGTGTCTCGAGTCTCGACTCGAAAGTCTTGGGACTGGCTGCAACTAAGTAAATTTACAAAAAAGTTTCGGTACTTTAAGTCATGAGACGTCTCGGGATCCAAGCACTAATCGCGACCACCATATACTAGCTGTAACTCCCGCCTTATTGGTACGCTTAAGTATATCGCGTTCCGGGATCAGCCGGTCTATATTCAGTAATTAAGTGGGATGAACATGATTCCCGAACATGATTGCGACCACTTTGCACATAGTGATAAAACAGCTACTTGACAAACATAAGCCACAAAAAAGAGTGACTCTTCGTTTGGTCTGTCATGTTTTCGTTATAGGTTTAGCGTTGTGGCCAACAAGTGACGATGTGGCCCAAGATGGTTGTACGGTAAGCTTTGTGGAACATTGGTTCTGAAGTGCAGCTGCCGGAACTCCTATTGGTGGACAGATTTTCAACTTTAGGGTGATAGCTAGCCAGGCGAGCATTAGAAAAAGTCCTACCTTCATAATATGATTTCATCAAGATGTTTCCCTTCACCGAAAACTGAGCGATATCCAGGTGATCAGAGGCTTGCAGCTTGGCATGACAGCAACGACCGGTGATGAATTGTTGATACCTAAGAGTTCATTATTTTCCTTGGTCACAATGTAAGTCTAATTTCTCTGTAAGTTACTTCTTCTATTTAACTTTCTTGTATTTAATAAAAATGTAGAATAGAATTCTACAAGCAAAATCATCATAACCTAGTAAGGCCTAGTTTATTGGTCACCTTACTAACGCCCGTCATACACGCTAAAGTCTAATGGAGAGGTTTACCTGGTCAATTGTGGCTGCGTAAGTCGACCGCACGTTGTATGGTATAGGGGCTCGCACAGTTTCACTGTACAGTGTCGCTTCATAAACATATTTTCGATTTGCATTGGTCCCCTGCGCAAGATTAAAGACTGCATAGTTATTGACATCCTATATTCCAATATACGTTCCGCCCTTTATTACGTATTTCGCAATAGCAAAGCGATAGCAGAAATCGCTGAATATTTACTTCGAAATGGCAAAATCAGATTGTGTTTGATACATTTGGTACATTATAGGTGTTACATAATATGAATTTGCGTTTTCTAAGCAAATATTCAGCAATTTCTGTTATCGCTTTGCTGTTGCGAAATACGTAATAAGAGGGCCGGTCTGCTATAGCAGGCACATCTCCACAGTTAGTTTTTTCTGGTAGACCGTAGAGTGTGGGGTCGGCTTAAAACTCCTTAAGGAATTATTGTGGCAATTCATTTGTTACTAAATTACATAAGGTTGATAGGTAATAATAAGTAATTGATTGTTAACGAATCATAACAAATTTTATAGCATCCAATGAAAAGTTGGCATAAATCATACTAGCTTTACAATAAGTCATATTCTTTGTTCGAATATTAAACAATTCAATTGAATTTGTTTGCTAATTGGTAAGTATTAATTAGTTTCTCTAAGATATTGAAAATTTCTTTTGCTTCTTCAGAGTAAAAACTAATAAAGTGTTTGTCCCAAATTTTATTATACATTGTTCTTTTCCAATATATATTTTTATTTACGATATTACTTTATGAGTTATTGTATGCAAAGGTTTCTTCTATATTAATACAAGCAGATTGTAACAGACGACGTACATTCATTTTCAAGACAAAGGGTACAAAATCGCGGGAAAAGCAAGTATATGATAAAAATGCGACAAATATAACATAAGAAGCGATTTTAATTTTATGTTCTATATCTCCATCTATATCTATATCCTTTATATTTTATATCCTCCAATATCCTATGAATTAAACCAAACGCGTCTCAGGTGAAACAAATGTCCAAAGTTTTGTACCCTTGTCAAGTCCAATGTATGTCATGTGTACTTTTATTGTCGTATAACATGTTTGCGTGTCCGTTAAATTCAGGTCACCGTATTCTTTAATTCTCTGTAATATTTTGACGGGTTTATATTAAAAGAATAATAACAGGTTTAAACGTTAGAAAGACAATAAAGATTTTATATAACGTGTCTTAGTATTTATTAAGGTTTTGTCTGGGTTAGCAATATAATAACTACTTGTTAGAATAAAACTTACTAGATGAGCAACTTATATATTTCTACAAGTATGTATTTTTTTTAAACAAAAACAATTATGAGTTCTTTAAACAAAAAACAAAACACCAAAGTTATCCTCGTCGTCTAAGCTAGCTGGACCCGTTACTGTGGGAGCGATGTCGATATCATCCAGTATTTCATTTTCAAGATTTTTCGATGAACCTGAAAAATTAAGATGATATAAATGCAAAAGTATCTAAAGTAAATATTTAAACCGATTGCATTGAAACTTGCTGGACCTGGAGAAGGACAAAGTACGCAAAATATTCCGACGAATTCGCAGGAAAGTTTGTAATTTTGTAACTTAAATAATATTGAATATCACACTGCTTGGTAAAAACACTTTTCTTCTGGTTTCACCAATCTCTGCAATTTGCATTTTTGGTCTGCGACAGTGCGTAACTCATCATGCGGTAAATACTCTGAAGTAATTTGGCTTCGAAGATTTTTCTGGCTTTTGTCATACTTAAATAACTCAGTTCAAATTTAGATATGTAGCTTTGTTATCTTTAACCGTTATTTTAAGTTGTTCCTAACACGTTCTGTAGGTTTTATCTAAACTATCACATTTTCCATATCACGCTAATAAGCCTTCAGTGCAAACCTTGCTAAACTATAACATTACACACTAATTTTACGCACCGCACGTAAGACCGAGGAAAGAGCCCATATCCATTTCCTTTCTATGCGTTCTTAAGAAGTTGTTTCACGGACTAAAACTACTGATCAAAGGCTTACTTTAAAAAGGTATAAACTTAATCAACATACGCTTGAAATTTTGAGAAATCTAGGGCAACAAATTTCTCTACTGCACGGTGATACGATTTCTTCTCGTCAATTTCCTTAAACGTCATCCGATAATGTAAGCTTAAGTTTCTACTTGATTTTAAAACTGGTACATGTATACCGAATACACTTGTATTCAGAACATAAATCGCATAACTTTTTGGAAACTTATATAATGTTCATGATTTCATACCTTTTCCATTCCTCACGATCTTCACAAATCTTGGAACTTGCAAATTTTTCCATTCGTCAATAGTGCGCCACATCGGCGTTGGTAATACTGGTACACGGAGGCCATCGCCCGATGAGTAAGAACTGACAGATTTTATAGTCTCTAGTGGTTCTGTGGTGGCAACTGTTGTTGTGGTTGTCGGTCTAATAGTTTTACGCTCTATGAGAAAAAGAATTATACTATCTTCAAGAATTTTCAGAATTATAATAATAACCCTATTATGATGTTTACATAAATCGTATGACAAATTTTTGGTACCTAAGTGAAGTAAAAACAAATTATACTCAAAAATCACCAAATACACAATAAGCAAAATTCGATCTTACTTATAAATAAATAAAAAGTAGCAAAAACCGAATAGTCAGTCAGACCAATGGAAATGTATACCAAAGATCCTGCGGATAGTGGTTCGATCAATCAACATTTTGTTTACATATATATTAGTAATTTGTGTTTAATTAATACCACGATCGGTGGTTGTGGTAGTCGTAGACTTTCGGAATATCGACCAGTGGATCGAATCCCGGTATATACTCTCGGTATATTCTTATAATTTTTTTAATTTAAAAGCTGGTAACGTTATCGGCTGACACTAAAAAAAGCATCGTGAGGAAATCTAAACGCTCGATTAATGTTCTTGCAGAATCACTAAGTGTGGTAAAAAAAATAGAACTATGAATTTCTCTTCATTCGAAATCACCAATACGTTATGGGCTTGCGTAGCGATTATGCCGATGCCTTTCCTCAGATAGAGTTCTTTCTCAAGCACTAAGACTTACACGCTTGTATATCAAAATCAGTACTACAGTAACAAAACACTCTTGTGAAAAGATTTATTCATACCTAGGTACTGTTCTTTTCTTGAAATTAATTTATTCATTTGCCTTAAAATTACCAAGCCTCAGTAGCATTACAAAAACTGTTTAAGTTATTTAAATTTCGACTACAAAATTTACTTACTTCCTCCATGACCTAATCTTTTAATCCGGACAGGGTTTTTAATCGCATCAACGAGTGTATTCCAAGCGCTACTAAATGCATCCTGCAATACCAAATGCAACATTACTATATTAAATAAAACTCCCTTACAAAATTACCATGCCTAACATATGGCTGCCAGACTTGGTCACTAAGTAAAAAAGACGAATAAAGAGTTACTATCTGCCAACGTAAAATGGAAAGAAGTATGCTTGGAATAAAACTATCAGATAAAATTTCTAACAATAATATCAGAAGAATAACAAAAGTAATAGATGTACGGGGAAGAATTAGAATACTCAAATGAGACTGGGCAGGACATATCTGTAGGATGAATAATTATAGGTGGGAAAAACGTTTAACAGAATGGGTACCAAGGGACTAAAATAGGAGAAAAGGGAGACCAAGTAAAAGATGGAGAGACATTTTCAGTCACAGATGTGGACGTCATTGGATGCAAACGGCACGGGAATGACAACTATGGAAAGGTTTAGAAGAGGCCTACACCACAGAAGCGACTACTATGTTATAAACATTTAAATAACATTGTTTAACATAGGTAAATCTATTGTATAAGTTAATTGTAGCAGTAAATAATAGCTATTTTTATTTTATTATATTACGATTAATTTTTGCATTTTTCTTAGCTGGATCTTCTTTTCATCATGATGCTATTCATGCTATAAACTAGATTAAGCATTAACTATTTCACTGAAGTTCTTATATGTAACTAATAACAAGAATTCTCAAACCGAGAATAACATTGTGGTTAAATTAACTACAGATATTACAATTAATTGAATATTCAAATACAATATATTTCTACTCCAAATAATATAAAACTAAATATCTCCTAATCAAACGATATGCAGGAGACTCTATTTTTATATGGCGCATGAATTTTTTTCATCTGCTATATCAGTGCCTTTTTCCTACGTCGTGAAACCCAACATAGGTACCATCCAAAGCTGGGCAGTTCTAGAGAGGGCTATTTGATACTTTTGCTCACTAAGCTATATGTTGTCCTTCTCTTATCCTTGGACAAGCTGCGAGATAATCACTAGGGTATACATCCACATCCTCAGCTGCCGAGGTCGACTTACGTCTCGGGTTTTCATATACATATATATACACAGTGATGGACATGCTATTCTCAAGCATACTTTATCTTCGTGGTCCATCTAAATCAGTGCAAATTGAAGCAATGATGGCTCATTGGTAGGGTTTACAGACACTATGTCGATCAACGTGGGTTCGAATCCTTTATAATGAGCCTGAGCGTTCGGAGAAAAAAAAATCGCTAGCCACCTACCATCCTCAAGATGAAATCTGTCCACAAACACCTATTGTGTGTTCCGGCAGCTGTACTTGAGAGCCAAACCTCACTAGGTTTAGCATCTTCTTTGACCACAACTTCATTTAACATCAGATGAGATAGTGGCCAACCCCATAAAGAATATTAAAAAAAGAAACTTTTTCAATAAAAATGTTTCTCAGTGAACTAGATGAATATTGCTTATAGGTTTATAGAATTAAGTATGTCATCTAAATTAAACTAAGAAATATATATAAACAAATAAATCTAGTATAAAATAATCTAAAATATTATCTAAATCTAATTAAATAGTATAATATAATTAATGTCCAAAAATAAACATTACAAGACAATTTTAATGACTTTAAAGGGTTCTCTGGTGAATCTTCGAAGTTGAAGTTCCAATGCTAATAAAATTAAAATGGGATCACCCTTGAGATATCCCCTACCCAACAAAAAACAACAAAAAAGGAATCATCCAAATCGGTTCTTAAACAAAGAAGTTATGGCTGGGCATCCATAATTAAAAAAAAACATTCCAATTGAATAACCTCCTGTCTTTTTTTGAAGTCGATTAAAAAGCTAATGAAAAATTACAATACTTACACCAATATCTCTTGGTAGACCACTTAAAAAATCTCCGAAATTACTCTCGACACTTCTCATTAGACAGAGTGAAATGAACATACATCCAAAACTGATGCAGACTTCATTCCGCTAAGAACGCTTCCGTGTTTCTCACCAACTAAAATACACGCCCTAACTCTTCCGTACTTACATTGTATTATAAATATTATTAACACGATTGATGGCTAAGAGATATTATGTTTTTATACACCGTACAATTAGAAATTATAACAGTAACTTAAAATAATAATAATATTACAATACGTATAGCACAATGAATGATGTTTCTTTTACTGCCTAAATATAATATAATAAACCTAAAAGAGAGGAGAAATATAGCTGACTTACTCATCCTTCACAAAATTTTAAATGGTTCTATAGATGCGTTCCTTATTAATTACTTGTATTTTAGATCGTATACCCGTGCAGTGCGCAACCGACATATATTTTCCATTCCGACTACAACACTGAATACTGCATTTAATAGCCTTCTTGCGCTTATGGCAAGGTTGTACAACGAGACTTTTGTCAGTCAATAATTTCAATGTGTGTTTAAATGTCAGCCAGGCCTATTATCTGAGCGATTGCTTTTTTTCTGTGGAAATGATAACATGTAATTTTACCCTTTTGTAATTATTCTGTCAGTATGCTAAATATATAAAATAAAATAAAATATGTACCTACCAAGAAATCAGTTTACTGTCCTGCAAACAAACCTTTTTTTTTTGTAATGTGGATAAACGGGGGGACGAGTGGTTATGTGAGACTCCTACTCACTAAAACTCAACGGTGTCCATCCGCCGCCTCGATGGGGGCCGCGGGACCTGCGGTAGTGTATACAACCGCGTCGCCCTGGCGGCCGGCCCGGCAATTCCAGGCCCCGGCCTAAAGGGGAGACAGCTCAGTACACCCTAGCTGTTTCCTCCGTCCGCTGAAACTGTGCAATGGGAAGACGGGCCTCTTAACCCGTCTCCCCTGGTTCGGCTAGGGTGGCGGGAGTTGGCCTATGAAACGATTCCTCCGGCCACCAATTTTCTTTGGCGGAGAGGGCCGCTCAGGGAATCCCATACTCGGCAGCGAGAGGAGGAGCCGACCGAGAGCCGCCGCCACTCCTACTATGCGCGGTCCGAGTCCCTTGAAGTGGCACCTAATCTCCTCAACAAAAATGTGGGCCCCAGGAGGCTTTCTCACCGACCCTTGTGGAACCTCACACTTGATGTGGCGCCGGGCCACAACGCCTCGGTCATTTACAAAGGCGACCTCTCTATCCTGGAGGTAGTCCTCTAACTACACTCTGAAAAACCGGAGGGCCTCGCGGATAACACCATGCGGCATACTGTTGAAGGCGTTGACGATGTCAAACGACACCGCCAACAACCTACCTCCCACCTCAGTCGCCTCTGCGGACCAAGCCTTCAGGGTGGAGAGGGCGTCCAACGTTGAACGCTCTCTCCGGAAGCCGAACTGTCCATTCGACAGCCCCGGCCCCACCTCCTCCATATGCCGGATGACATGGGAGGCCACTATTCGTTCCAGCATCTTTCCCGTGTCATCCAGCAACACAAGGGGCTGGTATGAAGTTTGGCAGTCCGGAGGGCGACCCCCCTTCGCAAGAAGGCAAAGTCGCTCCACCTTCTAGAGCTTCGGGTACCGTGCGGCCGACAAAAACGGTCGAACAGCTCCCGAAGCTATACCATCCGCTGGCCCAATGCCACACTTGTTGCGGAGGCGCTGCACCACCCACCCTATTTTCTCATCAGTGATGGTATGGGGTAGTACAATATTAAATGTACAATAATGCAATGTATATAATGGGTAGTATTATTTAATACGTACAATCGTGGAAAGGATCAAAGAACATAAGATACCTTTAGTAAAAATCGACGAAAAAAGAAGTTAGCCATAGCAGAACATCTGCTCAAAGGGAGTCCCAATCATTGGACTGAATTACATGTGTCAAAAGTCTTCCCGATAAATCGCTTCTAATAAGATTAGTAATATAAGCAACTGAAAATAATCACTAAATATTCAAGCGAAGTTGCAGACTAAAACTCCGGTGATAGAAAAACTTAATCCTCAGATGCGATAAGCATAGTGTATAGAAACATCTTTAGATATGTGTAGATAATGAGAAGATGTAGGTAGTTACTAGGTTGTGGATAGTTGGTAGTAGATACGGGTCAGCTCGTGACCACAGTCTTCGTTACCAGGCTGAAACGTAGAGTAATTAAAAATAAAGGCGCGTTTTATGCCCACATTAAATATATACTGTATCATTATCTAATTAATAGGTTATAATCGTGAATTCTCGTTCCAAATAATATTTGTAAAGGACTATCATTGACCTTTAGACATTTAAGCCCGTAAGTCAACAAATATTCCGTTCCTCTCATAACTTAGCGACTTTAAGTGGATTCTCGAAAGAATCCCTGGATTTTATGGAATCAACCGTCAAAATTTATTCAAATCCCGCTGACAAGCGTAAAGCCACTTTATATAGTAACTTTTAGGCAAAAAGCCCAGATATTCGATACTCACGGTATCTTTATAATTATTGGTCGACGCGAATGCTAGTAAAATAGATTTAACTTTCTACTTAAATCTCAAGTTTGTAGACAAGTAATAAAATGAAATTGTTCGGCAGCAAAACTTAAGGGCTAATCACTTTTCTAGAATTAACGTGTTAGCAACTTGAATTTAATACACATAAAACTATTTCCATTTGTTTATTTTCTCGATGACAGTTCTAATTTGATAGTTGTAGTGTTGTGACCAAATAAGGAATGATATCGATCGCATATATTTACGATTCATTCATCATTCGACGAATCATCAGATTTTGATTAAAATAAATAAATAAAGATTACCTGTCGTTATAATTATTTCGTTTTATTGTCGAGTACCTACCTATACCTACTTCTTTTAAAACAGCTTCGAAAATTTTGAAGAAATTGGCATTATCAATCAAGAATTAATACGTTTGATGAAATATAATATTACTTAATAAATTTGTACAAAAGTATCCGGCAGTTTACTTTCTTACATTTTTGAAATTTTGGACACTAAAATAATTCTTGAAAGGACACTACCACATAAAGTATAAAAAAATAATAATGGACACTTGCATCCTGCCAAGTTTAACATACGCAAGTCAAACATGGACATACACCAATAAAATAAGAAATAAAATTGCTTCATGTCAACATACCATGGAAAGGAGTATACTAAAATTAAGAAAAATACATAAAATCAGAAACGAAGAGATAAGGAAAAGAACTAAACTTACTGATGCTCTTCAACATGCTCTAAGTCTAAAATGGAAATGGGCAGGACATATTTCAAGGTACAAAGAAAAGAGATGGACGCAAGAAGTAACAAGATGGCCAGGACCTGCAGGAAAGAGGAGCAAAGGTAGACCACGGAAACAGTGGGCTGATGATATTATTGAAATATCTGGGTCAAACTGGATGAGTATTGCCCAGGATAAAGATAAATGGCATGGGTTAGAGGAGGCTTTTACCCAAAAGGGATCCATATCACTAACACACTAACAATAAATTTATACATTAAGAATAAAAGTTTTTTATATAACTAATAATACTAACAGTAATTTTTAAATGTAAATTTGTCTATTAGGTATGGAATAAAGAAAGCTTTATTATTATTATTATTATTATTATAATGTAAAAAAGTCGCTCTTTGTGAATGAACCTGTAGAAACGTGTCCTATAAAAACATACAAAAATGAGTTTTAATTTTAATCTTAAGTATAAGATATACCAGCTGTATTACATGTGGTGTACTGTATGTACATTTTATAAGCAGACGCGTCATACGCCAACATCAGTGCACTAAAAAATAGCGTAATTAAACAACACATAAAAACGAATATAATGCTACCAGTTATATAATACGCAAAAAAAAAGAAAGAATATGAAAGATATTATTATTATATTTATTTTGAGTTGTATTTATGTGCAACCATGAACTGGATAATACGTGAATAGGGGAATGTCAGGCGATTACCTGACTTTAATATTGAAAAAATAGAGCGCGGGTAACGCATCTACACTTTTATAAACATTTTAGTTTGAAACCACAAGTGTTACAAGCCCGAAGAGCTGATAGTGTACTATACAATAATAATAAGAAATAATCAAAGCAGTTTAATGGTATACAGTATATTTTTATTCCAGTCGTAGAAAATGGTGATAAAGCACTTTTACCCCAGTGATGAGAAGTCACGGCGCGGTGCGGCGTGTCGTCGACACTACTTTCAAAACGACCGATGCTGAGTCACACAACCTGGGCCCACCGAGAGCATTGTATTTTTATTTCTTTTATATAATTTAGGATTTTTTTTCAAACAATTATAATCATATTTTCCGAAAATTAGTAAACAATAAAATACATTAGCTTTTATAATACTACTGTAGCGACATTAATATACCAACATCTATCCTCAACCATAACTGACACATCCTACATAGAGACATCTATCTCGCCACGTACGACACATCCTACATCACGATATTAAAATTAACCGAACAATTGAGTATATATATAAGAACCCGACAACACCGTCGGGCAGCTGCCCGCCAGACATAGCACCCATCTGGTCGGAAGGATCCTCCCTTCGCAATGGTTACCCACTCCACATACTGGTGACCTCGACGTGACGTTATGTCTGGTAGGCAGCTGCTGCCCAACGGTTGTTGTCGGGTACGTATTGAATGCTTGGTACTCAGTGTACTCAACACCAAACGTACTCAACACCAAACTCTTCTAACAATATTTCTTTCAATTTATAATTAATTTCGAGGGTATGGAAACAAAACAAGTGAACTTAAAACGATTTATTTCAGAGCGATTGAGTCATACAACCAGCCAGCATTCACGGCTAGCATCCACGGCTACTACGGGTATCCTGACCATTAGCATGCAGCGGACGGCGCATTCCACAGCGCATTCCTGGTCATCACCCACAGCCTTCTCAGCGACCTTGGCAGCACACTGCACTTTGGCCGGTCATCAAACAGAGACGCACATGTCCCCTGGTCGACGCAGAAGCCAGCAACTAAGCAGCACTGCACCACTCCGACTCACTGAATCATTCTTGCAGCATCACCCCTACTCACTGGAGCTCATCGCAGACAGTTTCGACTCACCGTGAACTATGCGGCATCTGATTCCGACTTACTGGAACATTCCACTGGCCCGGCAAGCTTCACAAGATGTATGGACGACTCAACCTGCTATCGACCTCTGGTCTGGGAGGGGAGTGATGTAGCGACTTCGATATAGCGATATCTATCTTCGCCATAACTGACGCATCCTACATACAGACATCTATCTCGCCACATACGACGCATCCTACATCGCGATATTAAAATTAACCGAATAATTGATATTTATATACAAGAACCCGACAACAACCGTCTTGCAGCTGCCAGCCAGACAAAGCACCCCTCTGGTCGGAGGATCCTCCCTTTGCAATGGTTACCCATCACACACACTACAAACTTTAAAAGATAAACAAGACAAGTTTTAACAAAAAAGAAATGCAACTTTAATGATTTTGCAGAGTTTTCTCGTATATCTTTGAAGTTGAAGGTCGAATGCCAATGAAATTACAATGTGCCCACCCTTGAGGTATTCCCTATCCAACAAAAAAGAATTATTCAATTCGGTTCATAAACAAAGAAGTTATAGCTGAACATTCATAAAAAAATATACATTCGAATTTAGTAACCTCCGTTTTTTTAAACTCTGTTAATAATGAAAATAATATCCCTAGTCTAAAGCCAGGTACAGACAGGGCAAATGATTGCAATGGAAGACTCTGAGTGACTTGTAGCCGCCCGCCCGCCCTGTGTGTGACACAAAAGCGATCGCGACCGAACGAATGTGGTATCACTCGGCCACGCCCACTTCATAGTGAACGTTCATTCGCGTTTATTACCCTGTCCGTATATGCTATAAGACTACAAGATTATCATACAGTGAATTCAATATACTACCCAAAAAATTTATATTCTTATATTTTTATAACAATTTATTTTCATTACTTTAAAGAAAATGTTGTCATACTGTAAAACACACTACAAAATACTGTGTCAATATACAATAAAGAACGGAACTTCGTTACTATAGGGTGTCGCACGACACCTCTCGAGTTTTTTTTTTTTTATTGAACAAGGGTTAATATTTTACTGACATGTTTTTTAAATTTTCTTTGTCATTTAAAACCAGTCATTTAGGGTTTAAATATAATTTAGATTTATGGTACTTACGATGTTAAAAGTTACTTTTATTGTCGATTGTCAATACAAAAAAATATTTGTTGGATTGTTTAGATAAAGTACTTAAAAGAACCTGGTCAGATAACAAAAAAGAATGATTACTTCACTTAACTGGTTCTCGAGTTATAAACACACAAACGGACAGACACAGAAATACGTGGCGTTATAATATCTTAGGAAGAAGTAAAATACAAAACAATTTCACAATAAGTTATAGTATATATTAATATTATAACTATGAAACGTTACTAATAAAATGTTCCTTTTAAGTTTTAATATCAAGTAAATTTTTGTTTCTTAGTGCATTGTTAGTTCACGCGCACTCGTTGTGTCTCGGCTTGTCCTAAGTTGCCCTTAACTGTTGGGGCGGTGACTCTCACTTTTAAAGTACCCCTCCACGTTAAAGCGATACACTTCCACGAAAAGAGTAAAAAATACTAAATCTTGGAGAAATACTTATAATGCTTTTTAAATTATAAGTATATGTTTTGGAGGATAATCACTCCGACAGCCATTTAAAGAGTAGCTGATACTATAATTGTAGCCATCACACAAACGGAAAGCTGTCAGATCGTATAATAGGTTATAATGAAAAGATTAGAAAAATATTAGGTATACAATTATGCTTAAAGGACGCGTATTCAGTGGTAATAACAAGTAAAAATGTGTCTAATCTTTTTTAAACATACATACATGAGATTAAACAAGAAGTTTTTGGCGGGATCTTATAGTGGGCATGTTGTGGTTTTTATTTTTTATTTATTAGGTTTTTGACCCTATAATATGTAACATTGGTGGCCTTTTGCGTGATATAGTGTGATTTTTGTGCATAAGTGAAGTGGATTATAAATATAAACTAGTAGCATGCATTCTGGGATCCCAAAAAAAAAAACTTGTTAGGATACTGAAATCGTCATAAGACAGGAGACAGGACACAATATTCACTTGATAATGGCGGTAATGGTCTTCATTTAAAGAGGACTAGTTGCAAAGTTTAAGGCAAGTACCTACATCTAATTTTGTATTATTAAGTAGGTACCTATCTGCATTGAAAATATCTAATATTTTATGAGAACAAACTAACTTACATAAATACAGAAGTAATTGGTTTGGAATGGTATTAATGTGATTATTTATTCAAATACAAAGTTAACTAAATATAACCAGACAATGAACAGTCGCCGTCAGTCCAAACGACAATTATTTCCAGCTCGCAGTACGAACGACAAGGAAACGCTTTCAGATCGTTGAATATTTTATGGAGTTTCATAGTGACCGAGGTCAGATAACGTTATATTTTTAGATCTTACAAGTAACTTTTGCACGATTCAAACTTATTAAGAAGAAATGGCAGAGCAACTGACATGGGTGTAATTAGGATTTAGGTAAGGGAAACTAATAATGTTAAAATTATTTTTTCAAGCTTCTTCTGCGAGCTTAACGACTTCGTATTAAGTTAACTCCAATTTATAAACTATGCCAAATTCCATATCAATCAGTCGAGCCGTTTTTGAGTAATTGAGTAACAACATACATACGAACTTTAAGATTAATAATATTAGTAGAAAAGGTTCTTAAGAAAAAGACAGCATGCGTTAGAAAGAGACGAAGTGATGTCAATGACACCTGCCACTGATTTATTTGTTAGAAAGAATTTTGATTTTCTAGAGGGGTGTGAATAGTGTATGTGTGTACATACATTAGAGAAAATGGATTATATATTTGTATTTACTTTGACCGCTAAGTGTTTTTGTTTTTATATATTATCCAATAATTTATATTTTACGGTACGGTATATCTATAAAATAAATATAGTGTTAGTTATGCATCGCTACCCTCGTCGGGAATAGTCAAGTGGGGTATATTTATAATTGAATATTCACAACTACCCTACCGAGCAGACCGAGTGGAAGAGTATATAAGGCGCAGCGGGCATTCTGGCTGAGAGTGGCTGAAACCTCCTGACAGAAGTAACCTATTTATTGAGACCTTTCCCATAGACATAAACATGGTATCTCTGCTGTATGTTGGTGAAGAGTTAGGTATCCTATAGATTCCATATGACGCTGCAGTATCAGATTAAAGTTTTCCTAATGTCATTGAAGAAACAGAATACCGAATCCTGGCTTAATCAGTCCTGTTGAAACTGCTCACAACTATTTTCAACAAGGAGTTGATAATCTTCAAATGGTTGAACAGTATTTCTTAAATCATAGCTAAGAACACGCTTGATTAAGTCACCTTTCAAACAAAAAAAAAACTAGATTAAAATTGGATCAGTTATTTTATGAGCTACATATTACAGATGAACACAATAACGCCACTGTTTTTCTGTCGCTGGTTAAGAATGGTAGTTAGTATACTGAAACTTTCGTATGCGAGCTGAAAGTTAGGAAAAACTAAACGTAGCATTGAGCAACGGTAAGGTGCTGCGAGGGAGAGATAAACATAATAAGGAAGATATATTTTTTTAAAGGCTCGCAGAAAGTTATAAATCATAGCTAAGAACACTCTTAGTTATAAATAAAATTCAAAGAGTATTTGATTTCTTTGTTCAGCTGACATAAAATAGTTCAAACAAGGAGGCTTCGTTCTTATTGTCGAGCCTTAAAACTGTGCACATCCGCAATATTCAGAATTATTGGTAAAATGTAACCCAAAGACATCTGTGAAGTATCATTAATAATTGCTTTTGTTAGTAAATAATTTTTGATCCTGATCCAACATTCTTCTAAAAAATTTTATTTAAATAGTATCCGTCGATTAGATACAGCACTTATAAGCATGTGACTAAACAATCTGATGCAAGAGCGGCAGTTACCTTTGCACCCAGTTCAGACGAACTGTGTTCTTGGAACGTTCAGGGGATTGGTGACGAAGCTCAAGCCTATGAGAGAGTAGTATATATATCATGATCCAACATAATAAAGGTAAATTATAGATATGTAGTAAAGAAGTAGTAATATTACCAAAAACTTGTGAGGGTTATGTCTATTTTGAAATTGTTTTTATAACATCTCGGCACATTGACGGTACAGTCCCTCATGGTATTCACAGTTATACAATCCAAACACATCGGTGGCCACCGCTGTCATACCGTCTTGCATAAATATCTCTTTACGTTACGTGTAAAGATTCCGAAGGTTTCAGAGTTTCACGTTACGACAATGATAAGTCATTTAGAACTTTTTAGCACGTTCTGAGATGGAGGTATATCGTAAAACTGTGAATACAAAGCCCAACGCGTGTGATTCTGTTGTGGAAACGAGAGGAGGGAATTATATTGAAAAGTTCTTTAGAACGCTCACCATGATACGGACGATAGAAAACACTTAAGGACGCAATGTTCCTGCGCAGCTGAAGCGGCTCGATGTATTTGCTAACGTCTCTATCATTAACAATATGAACAGCCCGTTTCTACAGCCTGTCCAGAGTATCGAGGAGGTATTTTGCGAATCCATCCCAGAGATGCGAACAGTATTTCATAGACGACCGTACTTGTGCCTTGTAAAGAAGATATATTTGACAGGGCTTGAAAAACGATCGTACCTCGTTCAGGATTCCGAATTTCCGAAATGTAGAGATGACACTCCAGATATACACACCTACGCACCAAGGATATTAAGACTGTCACGCAATGCTATTAATACATTCGGAAGAGTGGGGTGGGAAGAAAACAGAGATATTTTTCAAGAAACGAGCACACCTGAAATTTCTTGGCATTGAACTGAATCAAGTTATTTGCTCCCCATGTAGATACGCAGTGCAAAATTTGTTCAGTTCAATGACAAGTTCCTTCCGTCTCTTTCGTGTTATTTTCCCAAGTTAATCGGATACAAGCGACACGAATATTATAATATCACCATAATATTACACCTATTACACTCTATTTTATACACAGTCCATGTGAGTACGTAAAAATGATATACAAGTTGCAAACTCTGATAAAAGCGGGCAGTCGCTCGTTAGCTAAATCATGTAGCGGTCTTTTACGGACATACGTAATCGAACTTTGACCTTTTTTACCTTACCCAAAGCAGTACCTAAAGACATTTTAAAGTGACCTGATCTTTTGGCGCATTTAGTAGTTGGTAAAATTGAGAACTGCGTGCGTGTCATAAGATGGAAATGCAATATTATGAAGCGCTATACAAATTTAGGAGATAGTTTTGTTCAGTTACGCTAATGAAGTATAATAAAATTTTACGTGCGTGTTATAAGTATTCTATAAGAAATGGTTTATTAGATACTCCAAATATGAACGACAATATTCAAGGGGAATTATAAATCACAAGTCGACAGTATCTTTTGACACATCGAAGGGAATAAGCAGGGGTGGACCACCATAATGTTCGTGTATCGATTGAAAATCCGTTCCATATACATGAATTATTAGGGAATAATCGTGCAAGTCGTGGTAGTTGAATGGATATAACCAATGGGATATCGATAGCAAGTCGCGTATATTTGTTAATTTTTATTAATAATATTATCAGCTGATAGTGAAGAAAAACATAATGAACAAGCATTAATGTATGCCTGAGTAATAAAAAAAAGAGCTGTAGTTGTAGGTTGGTGTAATATTGATGAATTTACTGATTACCTTGGAATCCAACACAAGACAGAATGTAAGTGACATACATTTTTAATTAGAACAAAAGTAATAAATATATCAATATGTCTAAAATGGTTGTAAAGTTTTGGATAGTAATTTGTATTGAAATATGATTTTATTTTCAACGTTTACCTAGGAAAGTGTTTTGTATTTCAAGGCAGATCTTTTGTGTTATATTAAAAATAGGTTATCATTATTGTGGTGTTATATTTAATATGACTTACTTTTATTCTTCATGGCGTTCTACCTTATCTAATTTGGTTATATGGTGCAAGAGTGAAATTAATTTAAATTATACCTAAAATTATTGCACGGTATGTGAATTTCGAGTAAGCTCAAAATTACCGTAAATGTGAACAGTATAAACTGTGACACTGGCAGATGCTTAAACTAAATGCTTAAAAAAATAAAAAAGGAGTCTTTATGTTCTTGCAGCGGTAGTCAAAAAGCAGCATTTTCAGCCGTCATTAAAATCAGATGTTAAAGCGCAGAGTCGACGGGCTACTAATGAGTCTAATTCGGTTAAAGCGAAGATAACGACATACCAGGATGTTGTACGTGATGCGTCGATCTGCGAGCGTCGGATATAACAGGATTAAGAGCATCTCGAGATAGTGATTGACTGACATGTTGGGCCACGAAATTAGACAATACAGTTTTTGAATACTTTTTATTTTAGTTGATAATACATATTTTTAAATTAAGTTATAAAAACCTTAATATTAAGTATATAGGTTTAGCGTTTAACCACGATCTCATCTTATATTAAGTGACGAAATCTAAGATGGTGGCTAAGCTTAGAATCAAACTTATATTTCGTGAGAAAGAGCACGAGAATGTAGTACAACATTTTAATGTTTGTCTAGAACGCATCTGATTTTTAATTGTTCTACGTTTCGGATTGTTTACCCTGGCCGTGATCACGAGCTGACTGAAGTGTTGTGATGTCTTCGTTAGCGAGGGCAGTTTATAATAACTATTAGCAATATTCCGGCACACTACAGTCACTGTATTCGCTGCAAAATCCGTCAATCGCATCCGAGGTTTAAGTCTTCGTATCATCAGATTCCATGCCGAAGATAATTTTAGCCTGTCATCTCAATTGAATCCCAAATTTCATACTCTTTTACTATCCAACCATAGTAGTAGCGATCTGTGGAAAGGACTTTTGACTCATGTAGTTCAATCCAATAATTATGACCCTCTTCGCGCATGTGTTGTGCTATTGCCGACTTATATATAAGTCAATTTTCGACTGCAGCTATGTGTTTGAAAAGTGTAAATATTTTTTTTTACTTCCGTAATAATCACTACAAAGCTCAAAGAAGATGATACATTACTGAGGACTGTGTGGAAGCAACTCATGTATCATTTCATGTGCCAATGACAACCTTCAGATAGAAAAACAATAGCATATGCATTGCTGGTTTGCGCCAGAAATAAGTATGTTGGTGGTGCTTCCAAATTTGAACCTTGCATAGTTCATTACTTCACTCTTAAATCCTCCCTAATTATTGCTTATTTCATGGCTGTACATCAAAAACCATCGACATATGTATCGCTGATGAAACCTGATTGCGCATTACTACGTCAAGCACACGGCTAATGTGCGCTCGTTATCTCTGCTACAGTGCGTTCACCTTTAATATATATAGACATTTATTATTATAAATTTAATATAACTCTTAAGTTTCCTGACGAATAACGCACAGTTTAAACCGGAGGATATAGAAGCATTCAATTTTAAGATTTGGCCTTATAATCGTAACGCACAATGCAGCGTGGCTGTCTGTGCAGGGAAGCGGTCAGTTGATTTTGCCATAACAACAACAACAAAATACCATTTTAGATGGTTTTCATATGGTTATGTGTCCGTTGCTGCACAGAGACTAGTGCAGCGTTGTGATTTATGATTGCGAGACGTAGGTAAGAATAAAAAATTTTTTTTTATACTCTAAGGAGATTAAATTTCCGGAGAAAAATCTCAAAATAAATTTATGTTTTCGTTAAAAATTGATTCGACCGTATATACAAAACTACAGTTTTACTAATATAGATTTTTTTTACTTGGTTTATTATAACTTATAAACAGAAAATTTGAACAGGTTAAGCAAATAACAGACTGACAATAAAACTATGAACAACAGAATTTGCTTTTCAAATAATTGATGTCTAAAATGTAACTATAATATTTGTGTATCAAAAACAAAGTAATAAATTCATAAGTTTCAGCCATCGTCTGCAATAAATTTGTTAGTTTATTCTATCAAAATTTTCCTCTAACACTCCAGTATTCAATATCTGATAGTAGGGAAGAGCAACACCGATATAACGGGGTCTTCAACTTGTCTTTGTGTTATATATTTTTTTGTTACTCGTGAGAAACCGAATATTTCCAAAAATGAAATCAATTTGGTATTACAGATTATCTCTTTTGGGTAATAAGTCAAAACTAAGGAATCCTTAAAATCTATTTAAATGGGTCCGATGCAATCACAAGAATATGGAATTCTTGCATATTATACCAGTACAAAACCCTTCCATATGTTTTATCGGGGGCTTTTAATCAGCGCACAGCTGGGGAGGCCCTGATGCTGTGCACAAATTCTCAAAACCAATAGGTGTGTAACCGATATAGATATTTAATTGGCGAGAATTTTGCCTCTTCCCCCTTTCATATTAGAATTACACGCGCTGGGCTCCAGAGCTACAGTTTTACGGTAACCTCCATCTCGGTACAAAAACTTGGCTACGTTATATCTTTGTCGTATTGTGAAGCTATGAAACTGTCTTCTGGCCTGTGTGTTCTCTCCTTCGTAGAACATGTAATTCTTTTAACGTAACGTGAAGAAGCATTTGAACAAGCCGGAATGACAGCAACGACTGACGATGGATTTTAGATTGAATTGAAATGAATTGATGGAATTGAATTGCATGCTTACGATCATGTACAGTGACATCACTTTCGCGTGCTACAATAAACAAAGACCAATTTTAACAAAAAAAGAAATCAACGTCAATGATTTTGAGGTATTCTTCGAAGGCGAAGGTCTAATTTCATTGAAATTAAAATGGGACCAACCTTGAGATATCTCATATCCAACGAAAAAAAAAATCGGTTCTCAAACAAAGAAGTTATGACTGAACACCCACAAAATAAAAAAACCTAATTAAGAACCTTCATTAACAAACAAAGAAGTTATGACGGAGTATCCACAAAAAAAAACTTTCGAATTAAAACCTTCTCCTTTTTTGACTTAGCGAGGTTTAAGCATTAATAGTATTTTATACACTTTGCGGTATCTCGTCACCGGATTCATGTTTACATTGGACGATGATAATATTTGCATAATTTGAAGGGAACTTTGTTTGTGTTGAAGGATATACTGTGGTGTGCCAAAATTTTGCGGTTTGCGTTCCGTCACTAAATTAGGTTACAAGAGTAGCACGCTGTTTTCACATGTTTATAATTAGAATATTTAATGATATATATAACATTTTTTTAATGGTGCATTTAAATGACCGCGAAAGTCAAGCGAAAAGCGAAAGTAACTCTGTTTGTGTGTCTGCTTTTCACGACTAAGCCTCGGAAGTGATCGCAATGAAATTTAGTATAGAGATAGCCTGGAATTTAAAGATGTAGGTACATGTCAAAAAAGTAAACGAAAAAGCTTGTTAAAATATGTATATCAATAAAATTTTCAATTATCATTGGTTTAGCGTCTGGTTACAGTCTCATCTGGCGATGTGGCTCAAGATGTTAACATGCTAAGTCTAGTAGGAAGACTGTTTCTCAAGTGCAGCTGCCGGAATACACCTATGTCTATAGTTGCTTTGCTACTTCTAGCAAACGCAAACTCTAAACCTTTAACGATTTTTTTAATTGAAAAAAAAACTACAGATGACCTTTAAAATTTTCTTCATTAAAAAAGGCATATGTGACTTAGGTATCGATTTGTGCATCGTTAATGCTGTATAAATAAAATTAAATCATATTATTACATTTCAAACTATATGCAAGTAATCCGATAATAATATTTCTCAATACATTTGAACAGGGCGTGAACATAGAAATGCTTTCAAGCGATACAGCTATATTTATCGAACCGTCCATTTTATATTAATTTCTGGATTATAGAAAATTATTATAGCAAATAATCTTTAAGTGGATTGAATGTGATATTTAATATACTTCACGTTTTTGACACTAAAAAAAATGTATATCTCTCTGGATTTAACTCCAAAATGGCTTGATCTTTTTCATATATAATTTTGTGCATGGAACACTTAAGCCATTCCTCAAATACTAGGCTATAATAATATTGTTAACGAATCTTTTAGGAATCGAAAAAAAAACCTCAATTAATTTTAATCAAATTTCGTATACGGGAAGTTTATGCCATTTCTTAATTAATGAGCTAAGAAAAAAAAAAAGAAATAAGTACAAATAAAATTATGATTTGATAATAATTACAATGTAATAATCGCGTGCGGAACTGCGAGGCACAGCTAGTCTAATATAAACTAATAAAATAAAGTATCAAAGAATTATAAAAAAACACCTAATGGAAGACTCCGGTAATCACTGAAAAATGAATAGTTAAAGAAATTTTATCCCAACTGACAAATGAAATATCGAGCTGAGTGGGCAAGTGGCTGCAAATATCCGGAGATAAAAGCGTTCCCTTGTACCCATAGAAACGTAACGGGAAATACTTGAGACAGATACTTAATGTCATATTGATTTTATATTAAACAAGTTGGATGGTTAGTTGAAGACATTAAATGTTCTATAGGAAATAAAATTGTGACGACATGGAGATCCTTTTCTTCGCGGTACTCCGGCTGGGTTAGTAGCTTAAGTCGGTGATCTTCTTCTTCTGAAGTCTACACTGGCACTAGGTTTTATTACGGTTTTCTAGAGATTTTTACCGATTTTATAATTTTTCTCAACGCATTTACACTCAGAGCTGTTTCCAAGTTGCAAGATTCAAACATACTACGTTTTGATAAACAGAGAGTAGCACTAGTGTTCGTTAAAAATGCGTTCAGGTAGATTATTGGACAGATACATTCCATTTCATTAATTTATTTAATATAGAAAAAGATTTGTGCTAACATACTACTCTGTCAAATAACTACCGGGAAAAGATGAATAATACACAAAATGTTGATCATCAAAACATTTTTTTAACGCTTTTTCCGGAATTGAGTTTAGGTCTCATAGTGAATTCTTCTAAGTCTTCTACTGAATGAAAACGGACGCTACGAAGCGGTAATTTGAGTTTAGGAAAAAAGAAAGAAGTCGGCCGGGGCCCTGTCTGGTAAATAAGGTAGTTTATTAATGATATCTCTTGAGTTTTTGTTCAAAAATTCGTTAACTCAAATAATATACTTTATTTACTGTTTGACCTTCCAGTAATAATTCTGAGTGCACAACACCGCGTTAGTCAAAGAAAACAGCCAACATGATTTTGACTTTTGATCGACGTTGACGTGGTTTTTTCGGTTTCGGTTAAGTTCAAAGGCGCTACTCCGAAGCTTATTGACTAGTTTGCATGTCAAACTCGTAAACCCACGTCTCGTCACCAGTAACAATGCGTTTCATAAATGTTAGGTCGGAATTGACTTGTTCTAAGATGTTCTCAGCGATTCTTATGCGATAGAGTCTTTGGAGAAAATTCAGGTCTTATGGGACTAGCCGAGAAGCAACATGTTTCATACCCAAGTGATTATTTAAAATGATACGTATCGACTCGTGATATATAGAAAGTTCAGTGGATATCTCTCTCAAACTTGAATAAGGAATTTTCGGTCACTATTTTCTTCACTTTTGCGATGTCAACTTCAGTTGAAAACGTTGATGGGCTACTGGGCGAAACAAATCTTTCAGCAAATCTCCACCGTTTTTGAACGCTTTACATCACTCACAAGCACGTGTTTTCGATAAAATCAATTCACAGTAACTGGTTGATCCCACGCGAATATAGAATCAACCTGCGAGACGAAACGACTAACGAAAAAACGATAAAAATATCCAGCGAAGGAAGTATATTCAAAATGTCATGCCAACTCACCGTTACTGTATTCTGTTAGGTAATATAGGTGTTCTGTTACGTAATATGTTATAATCGGTCCAACCGTTTCGGAGATTACCCGGAACAAACAAACAGACAGACAGACTGACGAACAGACACATCAATTTTATTAATTGTTTAAATAATTTTGGAATGTCCTGTAACTTATATTAGATTGTGCAATCGTTTAAGTATTCATGGTATCATGTTAAAATATTTCCTGTATAGAGAGACACTTATGGAATGCGCAAAAACTTTCAAATAGCGAATACCAAACTGTGTTTGTTCTCGAATTTTGTTTCCAACAGGAAATTACTTTGAAACAACTTGTTGTTGTGCTAACGAGTAGATTTCATTTTAAACATGTACCTATCTATATGAACTAGCGATCGCCCTAAGGTCGAAATTCGACCAGCGACTTTTTGATCATAGACTATTTTCTGTTTGACATTTAGAGTATTCATAAACAATGAGTATATTATCTACATCATTTGCGGTCACTTTTCGTTGAGTGATAATGTCAATATTTTGGGGGTCTAAATTCAATGACACTTGTCGTGTTAGGATTCGCAGTATTAATTTATTTTATTTAATATATTCGTAACAGATATTATAGATCAATTTTAGCTTTCTGCACTCTTTCTCCATATATACTTTAACCATGCCAAATCACACAGTGTTCCGTACACGCAATACGCTTAAAAAGGTATCGAAAGCTTTTGCTTCACGTATTAATATATAGATATCATACACAGCCCACGAGCATCTATCTACATGTATACAAAACCTTTATTATTTTAATCATTATCATTTTTATTATATTATATAAATCATTAATGATTTGTATGAACTCGCACAATATGCAAGCTCACGCTTAAGTCATTCTCATTTATCAGACATAGATTCACAGTATTGTAGTCTAACTTGCTGCATTATGACTGTAAACAAGGTAGGATGAAAAAAAAGATATCTTGGTTATATTTCTATAGAATTATATATTGTGTTAATGTTAATAGGCTTAGTTTAGGCGCTTACATTTATTATTTAAGAACAAAACATTGTATGTCATAGGAATAAGCCCTATATTCATGTAACTTCTTATAAGTCAATAAAGTTATTATTATTATGATAGGTTTATCGGTCCACCACAAGATCAACACAAGTTAAAATAAATGTCGACGTGGCCTAAGATAGTATAGGTAAATCAGCTTGGAAACGTTATTGCGTTTATAGTAGTGTAATACACGCTTAAAGTAAAACCGGAATAAACCAGTTTGCGCCGGCTAGGGTGCTACCACGTTTCTCGCATTCTAACTGCAAACGTACACTATACACTACCTATATGTATACTATAACGTACACTACTACAAACGCAAAAACATCTCCAAACTGATTCGGCTTTAATATGCTTTGCTAGGGACTGGCTCTCAAAGGAAAGGCTGTCTACAGGAAGACATCTATAGTGGCTTGACATCAGATTTTCAACTTGAGGATCATAGTTAGCCACGCGGGCTAAAACAATGGCACTCACGAGGATTCGTAAAAAAATTGTCTGAATCTGATATCAGAAGGAAACAATATAATTATATTATTACGCCAGAGTGTTTTTTCAGATACAAAGTAAATAATTTACGATTTACCAATTTTCCAATATCGTAGATAAACGTCCGTATCTACTCGTAAAATGATCATAAAATGAAATGAAGTTTCATATAATGTATTTTATTTCTAATATTTTCCTTTAAACTGGTTAACGTTTCACAAATAAATATGAAAGAAAGCATTTCGTTCATGTTTTGTAAGTAATATCTCTATATTATTTGCTATGAAACTATTTATTCGTTTTAAGTTTATTCGACAAACAATAGCACCGAATGAATTTTAAGTAGGTTTAAATAATGTACGTAATATTTTCCAACTGATACTGCATTTGTTTTAAAGCAAATTCAAAAAATCTTTATCTGTTAATTCCAAGACGCTTAAATTTATGAAGTTTGAAACAATACTACTTCTTTTTAAAATACTTTAAAACATATTGCCAGATTTAAATCTCCAAAAGAAAGTGCACCACCATTCATCAATCAATCATGTTGGGTGGACTCATGATGTATAAATATAAATACGAGATTATAAAAATGTCTCTCAAAATTTTGGAATTTATGCAAGAACATGAATGTATTTAATACTGAAACTTACGTCACAGTAAGCTATTTAAACTTGAATACAAATATAACTTAAAGTAAAACAAAATATAATAATAAAATTAGAATAGTGCAAGTAGTTGACATTCTGGGTGCAGCACAAAAGCGTTTCGACTCAGCACCTATGCTAAGAGAGAAGACTCTTTTAACGCCGACATCTGGTTGGTAGCTGAAGCATTGTTATGTATATAAAGTTAATTCTTCAATACCTAAATAATATTTGTCATAATTGGTATAACTTTTAGCTACATAAGTGCCTATGTCTTATTCAATAGATTTAAATAAAAATTAATCCACAGCTTTATTGTTCATGGTTACAACCAAAGCCCATCACAACCCTAAAATAGATATTTTCGAAATTAGAGGAAATGCAAATACTGATCAGTTGCAGGTTAAAGAAATACAATTCGATTCCAATGAGTTACCTAAGTTCAAATCTAAATTAAATATTCTCCTTAAATCTATCATCAAAGAAAAAGACACTGATGCAGATGATTATAGAAGTGTTGACACAGGGGATATTACTAAAGAATTAGCTAAAAAATTAAATAATCTTTATAATAAATCTAGAGAAGTATATGTTATAAATGGGAATCAAGTTACTGATGACGATGAAAGCAAAAGTATACCGTACATTATCGAACCTAAGGGAGACTTCGCTTATCACGTGTAAGTAATTATTAATTATAAAATAAATTAAAGAAAGATTTCCATAAAGAACAAAAAAAAACATGATTTTAAACTCTGTTCTTGTGTTATGCATCCATTTATATAATACTGTGGAATGAAGCCTCAGACGAAATTTAAAGGAAAGGCAACATATATTTTTAATTGAATATATTAATGAAAGGGGTCTCCAAATAGAGACGATAAAAACGGAGATTTGGTCAATTCACGGAAGACGAAGGTGGCTGTGTTAGGTTAGGTTTAACTTGTGATGACGCGTACTGCGTGCTACGCAGCATGTCGTGGCGCTGAGAGTAATCCGCGGGTACCGGTCGGTGTCCGCGGGGGCGGCCATGGTTCTTGCCGGCTCCCCGCCGTGGGAGCTGGAAGCGGAGGTGCTCGCCGCCGTGTATGAATTCACGGCGGCGAGGAGAGAGATAGGAGAGCCTTCAGCTCCCACCGAGGTAGAACGGGTCCGACGGGAGACCCGGGAAGTGGTCTTCAGGAGGTGGGAGGAGGACCTGGCGGACGCGCGCTATGTACGATATACCATAGACGCCGTCCGCCCGGTCCTCCGGGAGTGGTGCGCCAGGGAGCGGGGCTCCCTGACGTTTAGACTTGTGCAGGTTCTATCCGGACATGGTTGTTTCGGATGGTACCTGCACAAGATAGCACGGAGGGAGCCAAACACTACGTGCCACGAGTGCGGGGCTGCAGAGGACACGGCGCAGCACACTCTGTCTGAGTGTGCTGCGTGGGTGGAGCAGCGCCGCACTCTGGCCGTAGCTGTTGGAGGAGGAGACCTCTCGCTGCCGAGCGTGGTTAAAGCCATGGTCGGCAGCGAGACGGCATGGACGGAAATGGCCTCCTTCTGTGAGGAAGTCATCTCGCAGAAGGAGGCTGCGGAGAGGGTACGCGAGGGGGATCCCTTGAGCGGCCCTCTCCGCCAACGACGAGGGGGTGGCCGGAGGAGGCGGTTTAACCGTGACTTCCCGCCACCCTAGCCGAACCAGAGGAGACGGGTTGGGGGGGGCCCGTTCTCCTCATTGCACTGGTTCGGCAGGTGGAGGAGACAGCTATCGTGTACATAGCTGTCTCTTAATTAGGCCGGGGCCCGGTTAGCCGGGCCGGCCTCCGGGGCGGTGCGGCAGAATGCCAGAGCAGTGCCCGCGTCGCCCCATTATGGGGCGGCTGTACACCGCGGAGTTTTTTTGTGAGTAGGAGTCTCACATAACCACTCGACCCCCAATTCGAGTGTGTACCCATGACGGGTTTTCCACTCCGCGTTAACAAAAAAAAAAAAAAAAAAAGTTTAACTTGTGATAAGAAAACGCCGGATATGACCGCGGTAGCACCTCGCTCGCGCCAGAAACTAATGATATTGAAGAAGTTTTAGGTAAGCGTTTTGATATTGATTGATGATTACATTCCGAGGGTACATTTATTATTTTAGGGACAAATCTTATTAATTAGGTCACTCAATATGCGTTTATTTGGCGATAGTTACAAAAATTAAGAATTCGAAAGTGATGGTGTGTGAAAGGATTACAAAAATGTTAAACCTTCATTGAAAACCTGATAACTCGAACGCCTAATTCAACTTCCTTCAAAACTCGATATTATTGAATTTGCTTTTTAAATAGAAAATTTTTACTTGTAATAAACGATAAATTCATGAATAATTTATTAAATCATTTAAAATTAATACAATGAATTGTTTATTTATCATTTAGCAGCCAGATTGGACTCAGACACATCTCAGGGGTTTTTGGTATAAAAAGGCTTCTCCTGCATAACTATAGATTAACTAAATCCAATAAATAATATTTTTATTGAGAACAATTAAGAACATTTTTTTGATACTTAACTAAATAAATATCCTTCTAATTTTGTACAGTTCGCCTAGCAGAATAAGAGATTATCTTGATCCGTCTCTTTTAAGAAGTTAGATAGATGGTATGCTAAATTTATATAATTGGTCTTCCTCTACTCCTATATCTATCCACCTTCATACTTAACATTCAACTCTATATGAGTTTCATCTCTCCTACGACATGCTCATACCACGCTAGCCTATAACCCCACAACTTCTCTGTGACTGGTGTTATTTTAAGACTTCCTCTAATAAACTCATTCCTGACGTTAATGATTTTAATTTCTTTTAATTGTGTTAAAAAGAAATAGAGAAACGTATAGACGTATGATTATGTTTCTCATCTGCTTGTTACTTTAGTGCTTTCATTAGCTTCCTTGATGAATGGTTTTTTCTTAACAATATAAGATTAACTTGTGAATATTTCATTAGATGGGAGAATGGCATGGCCTTTAACAACTTACTTAAAATATCGGGATAAATTATTTTAAAATGAAAGCCTTAGTATTAATTGAGGTTAGTATATATACAAATTATATTGCATCTTATTTCTTTTGTTACAGACAGAACAGCACCGCCTCAACATAGACATGTATATTACGATGAATAAAAATTTAATATTTGATGTGGGCTACAATTTTTAGTATTCATATTATATATTGTTATGATGGAAATTATGTCAATGTATTATTTGAAATTTGCAAATATTAGATTGTAGGAATATTCTTTTTAATAATTCTATAATTTTATTTATTTATTTCTATAGATTGATATGCTAACAATATTGACCCCATTAAAACGTTGAATGACGATGGAAATCGAGACACTTAAAGTCTTGAAAAGGGCAGCCCCTTGAGACTCAGTGTTTTCAAATGTGTTTGCCGACTAATACAGTACTTAATACCCATAGGTCTTTAGTGAGAGATTTTCAACTTAAGGATAGTAGTATGTCCGAAGGTCATTAAAAAATGCCTTACCACTATTCAAACCACAAGATCCTTTAAATAGAATTTTACATAATTATGTTTACCACAATGATTCGGTAGTTCGGTAGTTTCATAATAAGAGACTAAGGTGTTCTTTAAGCGCAAGTGTTGTCTTATTCGAACCTAAGTATATCGATATGCTGTCGAACGCTTTAGAGCTAAATCAACATGGAGACGTTTTTGCATTTGTAGTAGTGTACGTATTTGTACACTTCTAACGCTACTTATAAGCGACTGATGTGAGAGTGCGAGGCACGCGGTAGCTAGCGCAAACGGGTTTATTCCAGTTTTAGTGACTGTATGTATTACACTATTATAGACGCAAAAAAGTTTCTTAGCTGATTTAATGATACTATAGTGTTATGGTCGCATCAATGTAGTTGAAGATGTGAAATTTTTAACTTTTCTCATTATTTTTAAAACCGATAATTAATGAGTAAATAGTCGAAAGGCGTTCACTTTTAATATTGGGCTGGTTGATTGTTACAAGGAACGGTTTATTAAAAATGTACTATATAATATAAGTCGGAGAATTCGTAGAAATGAGAGTATTCGTACTACTGACCCGCATTATGGAATAGTCGCGATAGTTACAGATGTACTTTGTGACAAACAGCAGCAAGTAGACAATGACCGGATTGAAGACATACCCGCTTGAGCTGTGGGAATAACGGAGACCTCAGTTAATAAATGAACTGCAATAAACACTGCTTCTAAATGCTGTCTCGCTACATATTACATGATTCAGTCTCTCCTTGGGATGATACAAAATATATTAGTCAAAAATAAATTTATTTAATTTTTTAGTTCAATATTTTCTTCACAAACTGAGGAGTATTTTCTGTAAAAGATCGAATTGTAAAAAGTTTTGATTATTAGACGTCCGAGGATTGCAAAATACTTGCCCGGTATCATCGGAAAAGTCGCTATCGATTTAAAGTTGACTCGTAGAGGGCATAAAATAATATTTGATCTTTTTAGCAGAAAGAAACAAATATTTTTCTTAATAGCTTCTACACATCTGTATCTAGGGGTTCGAATTGTTTTCTCTTTTTTATTATATTTAACTGTTTTTGAACCCCGACGCAAATAGATATGATTCATGAAAATCTGTTCGGTCGTTTGAAAATTATCAGCTCTTTTCTAGTTGATAAATAGATGTGAGCATCTTCCACAGGTCTGATAGAGTCGAAATTTGTTATTCTGTTAGTTCAATAATATTAAAACATGCCAACCTTCATGCAGCGCCCTCTGGTATCTGTATATCTAACTCCTCACCATTTCGTAGCTCTTTTCAATTAGAATTTTACAAAAGTTGTTTTATACAAGGTGTCCAGAAAGGGTATCGGGTATTTGTAAGTTCAATGAAACAAAAATTATTTGTATGCAATAAAAAAGTTTATTGTTTATTATTAGCATATGAATTGGAGAATTATTTGGAAAAGATGATGTTATCCAAATGATGACCGTTACGTTGCTGGCACTCTTCTAAACGGAAACGAAGATTGACGATAACACGTTGACACATAGCTATCGATATTGCTGCCATTTCTGACCTGATGTTTTGCTTTAACTGGGTTAGATTCATCGGATTGTTTTGATAAACCTTAATTTTAAGGTATCCCCATGCAAAATAGTCAAGCGGGCTAAGGTCGGGGCTTCTGGGAGGCCAGTTGATGTTACCCCTTCGCGAAATGACTTTATTAGGGAATAATTCATTAACAACTTCCATTGAGTCATTTGAGGTATGGCAAGTGGCCCCATCTTGCTGGAACCATGTTTTTGAGTTGAAACCTGCAAACTCCTGCAACTCTGGGACCAAAAAATTTCGCAACATATCGCAATAACGGTCACTATTCACATTAATTGCTCGGCCTCGTTGATCTTCATGAAAATAAGGACCAACTATGCCTTTAGTAGACATAGCGGCCCAAACAACGATCTTTGGGCTATGCAGGGGTCGTTCATGCTTTCGTCTCGGATTCTCCACTGCCCAGTACCGACAATTCTGCTTATTAACATGACTATTCAGGTGAAAATTTGCTTCGTCACTGAACAGTATGTTGTTAAAGTTGTTAAATCGCTGCAGCATTTCGTTCGCAAAATTCTGTCGATTAGCATAGTCCGTATCCTTCAATTCTTGAACCAATTGAATTTTATAGGCTTTTAGATGTAAGTCTTTCTTTAAAATCGAATGTAAAGACGATTTTTTGATGTTCAATGCTTGGCTTCGCTTTCGGATGGATAAAGACGGATTTTGACGAACCGACGCCTCAACTCCTTCAATTGTTTCTTCATCGCGAACTGAACGAGGACGACTAGAGTTTTGTATTTTAACTGTCGCACCTGTATTCTCGAACATCCTGATCCATTTCCTAATGCTATCGTCACTTGGCGCGTGGCGTGTACGATATTCCGCACGATAGAGACGTTGAGCAGTCACTATTGAATCACCATTACGATAATACGCTCGTACGCAAAATCCGCGATGCGTCCCCGAGTACTGTTCCATCGTGACTAAAACTCCACAAAATGGCAGACGCCACGAACCCCTCCCCGCACCCTTTAGACGCCCCGTTTCGAATATGGCGCGAAAACAAATACCCGATACCCTTTCTGGACACCTTGTATTTTAAGAAATTAAGATGTGGATTGTTACTTCAGGGTGTATATTACTATGAATGTTGTCGTTGCACTATGAATGAAAGAGCTAATTTTACCTGCAATTATTGTAAACTTTATTAAAAGCCTATCAAATTCAAAAGGCATTTAATTTAGGAGATCTGATTAAACTATTAACAATACAAATATATAATATACCCTTTTGGTTAGCCGGCCGTGTTTGAATCAACGCATTTTATTTGAATTAACAAGCAATAGACTTGTATACCGAAAGGATAAAAAAAAAAATCTGTTATAATATAATACACCAAAATAATAATATCAGTTTTCCTTAATAAAAATATAGGTATTTGCCCCAGCCCAATATCCTACTGTGTAAAGTCAGGTAAATAGACAGCGGGTCGGACCGATAATCCCGCGAACCGGGATTCACAGTCGCTAATTCAATTAGCAGGGACCGGGATTCAGTATAACGGGATTGTTACGTCACCGGGATTTATTTGCGTTACCTCTGCGGTGAATTGAAATGTTGGGTCTATTTCGGATGTTTGAAGATAATACTTGTTTGGATGTTAGAGAATAGTCATTTGGTTTTTATGTAATATTTTCTTATGGATTCAATTTTCAGTTTAGTTATCTGGATATAGAAATGTCAGGATCTATTTTGTACTGTGGATGTGATGGAGGTACAAATATTTAGACCTGATGACTTCATAGTGACATCATGTGCCATTCGGTTTGGCGTTCGACGATGGTAAAAGACCTAACGGTATGCCTTTTTTTATTGAAACAAGAACTGTATTACCTATGGTTGCTTGTAACACCAGAGGTATTACCAACCCGTTGCCGCAGGCAGTTTTTATTTTATTTACTGTTAGTCATTATATTTTAGTCCTATAAATTCTTGTACGACCCACTTATGTGCCCCACGGTAAGTAGTAAATTTTTTTAACGTAACTACGGAAATGGAGTAAAAAATCTAAATCAAAATAATCATTATTCAATTTAGGCCCTAAGAAGGCATTTATGAACGTCAAAACACTACTGACCGTTCGGAAATCGTCCCAGACATCGAGAAGACCCGGTAAGAAACTCGATTGGGTTTACCTTTTTTTTTTGTCAATTATAGAAATGTTAATATAGCGGGTACAATAATAATAACTTAGTGGATGCACAGAGAGGGAGACACTTCCAGACATCACTATCATTCACTTAATGATGGATCATATAATAACCTTTTGACAGTAAAGCCCGCTTGACATGGTCCTTGAACTTGTTGTCTGGTAAATCAGTAATGTGCTTCGGGATCTTGTTATAGAACCTAACATTATTACCTAAAAAAACTTTTATTAATCTTACAAGTGTAAAACACGGTACGACTAATTTATCTCTAGTTCTAGTATTAACAATGTGCTGTTATTTGACAAAACCCAGCTTGTCCAAGTTTTGACGGCTTTTTTGTTGTGGTCGGGATTTTTGTTTCGTTTTTAATGATAAATATTTGTAATTGTAGCATGGAGGAAGTTTTTAATTAAAATGTTTATTACTTAGGAGGTTTCCTATTTACAAGGTAATTGCAACTGGCGACTTCAAACAGAGGCTATTTTAAAATCAATCACGGTTTGCGCTGGATTGCGGTTCGTTAGCGACAGTAATGAAATCGGATAAGTTACGTAACCGGTCACCGGTTGCATTGAAATGCGCTGTCTCTTTTGTTAACTTTATTGTTTTAGTCTATTCTGTCGGAAATACAAATACAGGCTGTGTGAATACTGCGAATTGATGATATTAGATGAACTAACAATCGCCCTATGCTCAAAATTCGAGCAGTGACTTTTTCATCATAGACTATTTTCTGTTTGACATTTGCAGTATTCCTAAACCTATACCTTGTCCACCAGGTTAACCACTTTTTGACAGTTATTGAAAGATGGAAATAGTGATTGCACCAACGGGACAATGCCATTATTGATCCGATTATTGATACTTTAATTAGTCTCGATTATCGATTTTTTTATTGTCGAATTGGAAATAGTGCGGTTTCTATTCCTATTTAAGTGTATAGTTTATTTTTACATATGTGGTTAATTTTTACTATGTAGTAAGTAATATGTAAGATAAATATGGGGTAAACAAACCGTTTTTTGCATAATATTTTATGATTGTTTTAAAATATCGAAATAAAACATTAACATCCTGTTTATGGAGGAAAATTCATGTCCTGGCAATACTAGCATAATGCTGCCGCCGCCATTTTGTTTTCTGACGGTTAACACTCTCCACTAGGAATAATAGTGTTCTCTGGTTAACACTCAGCAACAGTCGCAACAAGAGGTCCGTACTTACGTGCTAGTCACTTTTCTGTATGCTGTTTTCCCATTTTTAATACGACAAGTTGAGTACATTATATATGTGTAACTTTGTGCCTGTGTAGAACTTAAGTTTTGCTGTATAGATATCGCATATATTTGGATATTCTAATATGCCAAAGGGAAGTGTACTAAGAGGACAGTAGAGGGAATTGGTGCTACGCTTGCGTGACTATTTTGAAAGAGAAAATCAAAATGGTGGACCCCTTTGGCCTGTGTCACAAGTGCGTGATCGTGTTGCGGCATCAGTCTGAGTACAGTGACAAATATTACTAAGGAATTCAATGGCAAAAGTGGCACAGAGCTAAATAAGCCCTCAACGCCGAAAACGAAAAAAAACTGTACGTAGTAACCAATGTGGACGAATTTGACACTGACGCAATACGACGTCACATATATGACTGTTACTTGAGAAAAGAGTTTCCAACATTAAGGAAGTTGACTATTTCACTCCGCGACTGTGGCTTGTTTCGTGCATAGAAGTCTTCACTGGCGAAGGTATTGAAACGGATACGATTTTTATTTCAAAATGCGGATAAAAGAAAAATATTATTGGAGCGCACAGATATAGCTCTAGCCCTGTGTACCTTTTTGAAAGAAGTTAAAAAAAATAAAGGACTGGGAAAACGTGATTTTTATTGAGGAAACGTCGCTTAATGCCAACCACACTTTATCGAAGGCCTGGACTGATGATACTGCTGCGTCTACCTCTAGAGTGCCTATAGGGAAAGGAGAAAGATTAATTGTTTATCATGCAGGAAGTAAAAAAGGGTTTGTTGAAGGAGCGTGGCTGGAATTTAAATCGAAAAAAAAAACAGTCGAATACCATGAATAAATAAATCCTGAAGTCTTTGAAGGTAGGTCTCAAGAATTACTATTGAGACTAGAGGAACCGTCTGTTACCGTCATGGATAACGCATCGTATCACTCTCGCTAATTGACTAGCAGGCCAATAAAAGTGAGATATTATAAACTGGCTTCGCAATAATGGCGAAAGCATAGACGAATCTATGTTGAAGTGTGAGCTGATAAGCATTTTAAAAAACAAAAACCCAGGTACGTGGTGGACGAAATAGCAGCAGAACATGGCCATACAGTTCTCAGACTTGCATCATATTACTGCCAATATAATACTATCGAAATGATATGGGCACAAGTCAAAGGATATGTTGCCAGAAATACCACTGGTACGCCATTTACAGCTAATAAGATGCTTGAATTACTAAAGGATTCTTGTAATCAAGTGACGCCTGAAAATTGGTCTAGTGTAGTGGAAAGGACTGTATGACTAATATTATCGGATTGGAAAGGAGATGTGGCCTTCGACACCATTATAGAGCAAGAACCAATCACAATAAATTTAGGTGAAGACGGCGAGTCTTCAGACGAAAGTTCCATGTCGGAAGACGGCTAATAATAAACAAATATGTATAAATATTCATCTGGTTGTTTTAATTTTCGTATACCCCTTAATATAGCCATTGATTTGTTTTGAAAAAGATTCTGTTTAATTTATAATATTTGAGTGAATTCGATTTACAGATACTGATTTATATATCATGTATAAAATTATTACAGCGAATACATTCGATTCCATCACTAGTTACGATAGAATGTAACTAAATTTAATACGATTAACAATTATCATTTTTTTGGAAAACCTGTTATATTTACGGTATTATAATGTTTGTAAGAAGTCATAAATAAGATAATGTAATAACATAACGCAGTTAGAATATTTATTTTTAAACTCATTTTAAAGTAAACTTTTACGTAATTTGGAACAGATACGTTCTAAAGCAGCTTTCAAAAAGTGGTTAACCTGGTGGACAAGATATAAACAATGAGTATTATTTACATCACTTGCTGTCACTTTTGGTTGAGTGACAATGTCAATATTTTGGGGGGTCTAAGTTCAATGGCACTGGTTGATTGAGGATTCGCAGTATTAATTTATAAATTGTAATTTATTAGTAACAGATATTATAGATAAATTTTAGCATTCTGTATTCCTTCTCCATATAAACTTTAACAATGCCAAATCTCAGTCTTTCGTGCACGCAATACGCTTAAAATGGTACCGAAAGCTTTTGCTTCACATATTAATATATAGATAGATACTGGGTTGGTAATGTTAGTAGTTCTATATAGTTCACTGCTTATCATTATAGAGGTAGGTAGTATACGACAAGTTTATTCGTGTTCCAATAAGTCTGAGAATTGATGAAACCATAGATAGCATGGTGGTAGGTGTTTTCTAAATTCCCGCTTGGCTAGCTATCAACCTCAAGTTAAAAATCTGTTGCTAAGCACCTATAGGTATAGGTACCTGCTGAAAGGTGCACTTGAGAACCAGTCTTCCCCTTAAGATCAGGTGAGATTGTGGCCACAACGATAGAAAAACAACTGAATCGCGACCACCATACTCCAGGTGTCTTTGTTTGCCAAATTACTGAGTGGTAGAATGTTTTGACAACCCTCAATCAACGTGGGTTTAATAGTACAGTAAAATTGAGCTTTCGGTGAAGAAAGCCTTTTCATAATTGTAGGGTATTAATGACCACAAGGAAAATTTATCGTGATACATCTATGTTTTTTTATGATAAAAGGTGGCAAACGGGCAGATGGCGCACCTGATGGAAAGTGATCACCGCCGCCTACACACAAGGAAGAATAAGCTCTCTTCTTGAAGGTCACCAGGTCATAACGGCTAGGAAAGACCTCAGGCGTCAGCTGGTTCCACAGAGTGGTTGTGCGAGGCAGAAAGTGCCTTAAGAAACGCACTGTTGTGGAACGCTGTGTTTGCGAAACAGTACTTGAAAGCCAGTTCCTTTAGCTTTGACTACTTCACCACTGGTTTTGTTAGATGAGATTATGCTCAAACAATAAAGGTATTATAAAATATGCTCTCCTGTTTTCCTCGCCAAAATACACGTCCGTGACTGGTCTCTGTGTAAGTGTGGTCTTGACGAGGGATCCATGGATCACATTTTTTTTTATTGTCCCAACTATCTTGTTTCTTATATGATTTTCTCCTTCTAATAATCCTGGTCATACATTACTTACATAATATGTGTAATCTACTTTTATTGAAATATATACGTAGTGTCTCGATTTTTTCGTAATAATATAAAATTGTAATGTATCCTTTGTTCGTGTCTATATAGTTATACTTTCTATTTTTAAGTTAGATAATTATATATAGTTTTATATTAGGTATCCCTTCAGTTACCTTAACAAAATATAATATTTATAAATTTGTGACTGTTTTCTTTGGTGTCAATATGTTTTGTTTATAGTTTATTCTACAGTACACCAAACATTTGGCAACTAATTTCTATAACGTGCATTTCTAACAATTGACATTGGTGAAAAAAGCCATAATTAATTTAAAAAAAAATTAAAAAAGTTTATTACAACAGTGATTGTTACTGATATTTAACGAAGTTGTAACATTTTCTTGATCGCGGCTCTGCCATTGTGGGTAAAGAAGTTGCTACTTAGCAACTTATAAGTAGGTATTGTGTTTAGTCCGGAGAGATGCATCATGTAATTAATCTACATTTATTAAAGCTTGTATATTTGTAAGAGTTAATCTCTATAACTACTGATCCAATTCTAAACATTCTTTCACCGATAGAAAGCTGCATTACCCCTGAGTGATAGAGAACTTTTTTTTTAATTATACTTCTTTTAATTTCATACATTGTTTTACAGTGTTTTTGACAGGACCTTATGTTGCCATAATGTGGTTTTTAATTTTAATTATTAACTTAGGTTCTTTAACCCTATATTATATAATATTGGTGGCAATTTTTCATGATATAGTTTGGCTATTGTGCTTACGTAAAGTGGATTATAAATATAAACTGGAAACATGCAGTTTGATATGCCACAAAAGTCCCTTATAGTTCTTCTATCTAGGGACCCGCCATCTTGTTTAAGCTATGTTTGAAGATTACCGTTAAATTTAAAAAAAAAAGTGTATTCACCACAAAATAGATATATCCTGATAATAGCATTATTGTCATTGCTCCAATACAATACAAAATTTTAATTTGTTTCAATATGGTCAATACAGGTCTTAAAATTATAAAATAGTCACAACATATTCTGTTATTTGTGCGGTGTATATTAATAAACAATTATATTAAAATTAGGATTACATACCCATTACAACAACGATATAATTTCAAATCTGTGGGAGAAACATATTATTTTAAACTATTTTCTGACTTCCGGTACAGTTGTGTATTTGACTAATGCGCAATCCCACCAATGACAAACCGTTTTGATAAGCAAACTGTGACATAGAGGCGTTTGTAAGGTCTTTCAACAGTTCAAATAGTTCAGTCGCGGACGCGGCACAACAGTGCTCTAAACTGTCTACTCGTGTTGTTATTCACTCGGAAATACCTATAAAAATAATTAAACATCTTAAATGTATTATATAATTATAATAGAAACACACATCTTATATTTCATTAAACATTTTATTAAAATCCTCCATAGAATCTCCTTTTTATATTTAGACAAAAGTATGTTAGCAAACGGTGTTCGTATTCGCCAAAAAACTTTTCCAAATGATCGAAAGGCACACGTTTACCGATGATATAGATATGATACGATCTAACGAACTGTAATGTCTCAGGTAGGCCACACAATGTGCGGTTGCCAACAGAAAGTCATCACATGAAATAGATGGACCTACTGGTTTTAATAGTTTTGAAGGTGTAACTGTATATTCCGTTACTACAATCTGAACTAACGAACTAAATTTGTAAGATCTTTATCTGTTATAAAGTATCACACGCCTGATGCTAATAGGTCATTAAAGCGTAAAACTATTGAAAACCTACCTCAGAAAGAAACGCAGTCTTAACTATGTTTACTGAGTGACTGACTGAGTTGGAAAGCCTTGTGTGCTAGTGTATGCTGCCAGTTATATAGAGAACCGTCAGAGGAAAGTTATACTAGGCTATCTACACTAAATACGATGGTATAAAATGGTAGGATATCATAGATAAGCCTCTATCGTCAATAGCAAGAGAACGAGTGGTAACAGATAAAATGATTATTTATGATATTACATATTGTAGAGCAGGACTTCTCGCACTACCATGTTTAGGCGGAAAAGGTGTTAAGTTTTAAGGTGTCGAAACTTAGTCTTTAAGAGTAACAACCTTTCTATAACTAAGTATTCAGTTTTAGAATATCCAAGGCAGTTTATGAAAAAAAAAATGTATTCAAATACAAGATGAAAACAAAAACACAAAGAGCAAGCAATCGATTTGCAAGTTTAAAGTACCAATTAATAGTCTGTAAAATCAAACTATACCTATGCAATAAAAACTTGTGCCTGGTTGGTAATTTGTTTTATACAACTAAGGTGTTAGACATGTTTACAGCCCGCCCTAACACCAAGGAGTTCTTAAAACCCTAATCACAGCAGGAACACAACATCAAGCTTTGTTTAGCATCAAACGGCCACGTGTGAGATTGTGAGTTAAAAAAAACAGTCAACAACTTAGTTCTCTTAACACGTTAAGTGAGACAGTTAAAATGATAATAACATATCAAATGACGTATTAATATATACTAAACAATCCCGACTAATCCCACTGAATACTTTACATAAGTAAGAAAATAAAGGGGAGACGTTGAGTAATGGGATTTCTAAATCAAACAACCGAGACAGCTTTTCTTAAAAATCACCTTACCCTCATTTAATATTTATACAATGTAAACTCCGGGACATCGTCAAGTATTTGTCGAGTCAGACTGTTGTTGAGATGGCTATAACGTTCGGGTTGGCTGATTTGCATTTGTGCTGGGTCTCCTTCGATGTGTACGGACGAGGACCTTTTTTGCGGCCATTGAATTTTGTCATTTTGGAAATAATTAAATAAAATACGGACGATAGGAAATATAAAAAGTATTTAAAATGAGCGTGATGAATTAGTAGGAAGGTAGCGAAAAATAATTGAACAGCAGTTTTAGAGTAGACACGGTTTTATAAATTTTGGTTGATTTTAATCAGTCCTTTATTTTAATTTTCATCCATAAACTTGTGTTCCAAGGACCGGTTACCCCTATCAACATATCATATTAAATAAGATACTGTTTTAATATAAGTCGGAGTTTTTCTGCGTGACCGAATGAGGAATAAGGAGATTCGCTGAAGAAATAAAGTCACTGACATTGTTCTCAGAAGTTAGACTTAAGTGGCAATGGGCGGAGCACATCGCTCGTAGAACGGATGGCAAATAGTGCCGTAGAATTCTTGAGTAGTAGCCACGTACCAGAAGACACAGCGTGGGTAGATCTGCCACAAGGTGGACGAACAACCTGGTGAAAGTTGCGGAAACTCGTTGGATGCAAACAACATAGAACCAGTCGTTGTGGCGATCTTTTGGGGATGTTTATGTCCAGCAATAGGCATCTTTGACTGAATGGATGGGTGGAATATAAGTTGGAAAATCGTGTCGATGTGATTTTCTAATACGTACTTAGTATTCGTTCTATTGACTGGTCTCGACAGTGGGTACTCTATGACTTCACGCACTTTATAAACAGGCAAAAACTGGCTTGAAGACATATTCATATGAGCTGTTGGATAGTAAAGAATTTCAGTTAATAGGTCGACTACAATAAACAACTGGAGTGTCGTCATGCTACCCATCTTGGTGTGTATTACATTTGCGATACCTATATGATTATTTATATTATTGTACTATATTTTGTAATAATGATGGTATTTTGTAATTGTAATAGTGAATTAAACTTATATGAAGGGACATGAGTTTTGTGCTACAACACAAGCACTCAAATACAAGTTTTAGCAAGAACGCCACCATTTTGCTAGAGCTTTGTTTGACATTTGATGATAACAAAAATATTCTATCTATTTGAGATGGGCAGAATCTTATAGAAACACACGTTCCAATTAAATAATAAGAAGAGAGTGTTTTATATACACTTCATCAGCTTATTTTCGAATTCAAAGAGAGTTTGTCTGTATTCATGAATTAGTATTACGACAAAGATTTCGCCCAACAATGATTTGTACTGTAATTTTGCAAAGTAAGTATAAAAGTTTGGAGAAATCCATTTTTTTCATTACTATTCTATGACATAATATTATATATTGCATCGCTATGTTTGTCTTCGCAGTTAAACGCTTGAAAAGTTCATAGTTAAATAAAAAAAATTAGAGAAAATAAAATTTACTGTACGATATTGCATGGGTAACTTTCACAAATTATTTTACTGGGAAGAATGAATATTAATATTATATAAATTATAGACTTTATTTACGCTTTTCTGCTGGCTGCAAACAAACGTCCTTTCCGCCGCCGTCCAGCCCTGTATCAATTAGAGCGGACTCAGTAAATAATGCTGATCCTGATTGGGTCCAGCTTTGTTTGCCTCGCGTGTCACGCTCACGCTATTGTATTTTTTTTTGTTTTTACTCCTGCTTTCTCTTGATGAAACTTCGTTTATTCAGTGAAACAGATTGAATTAGTTTGTGTTGTTTTTCGATAGTAGTTGTTTTTAAATCTTTTATTTGTCTAAAGTATTATTGATTAATATTACCCAATATAGTAGAAAAAATATTCTTATTGTTTATACTGTGGGCTATAATAAATCGTTTTTTGGAGTTGCAGTAACAGCTGATGTAAAGTTGAGTACACCTTTTAACTAGTTAAAAGCTATTCATATGGTCCATTGGCTAAAATACTATTTTTGAAGATTATGGTTATGTAGTGGTGTAAGATATGTATTAATTGTAAGTCAGTCGTAATAAACCATTTGTCAAACGTACACGTGTTTATACTCATTTATCGCCTCCCGCAACCCGCACACTGCATGGCGACCCTGCCAGCGCAAGCGCCGCTTCGCGGTCGGGTTTCGAGCTGCGAGCGGACTCAGCAGATTCCTGTGTGCCTTTGTGCTCACAAGTTGGACTTTTAATATATAAAAGTTATAAAGACTTTGAAACAATGAAGTTTTGACTACCATAAAAACTACGTGCAACTTTTCAACGATGGGTAAATCTCATTCCAAGACTGAGGACAAGGAGGTTATTATTGCACAAAATGCTTCGGAAGGAAGTAATACTTCAACAGAATCCCACGTGAAAATAAACAATATATTACTAGCTTCGATCATGGCTATTGTTGTCCTTGGAATCATCATTGCATTACTGAAACTCATGAAGAAGAAGCAGAAAAAATGGATAGAAAAACGGGTTCAGTCCGAATTTATTCGAAGGATGCGTTTGCGATTGTCGGGAAGGCGAGAACGAGAGGAAGAAAATGAAAATGTGTAAAATTACGCACTACAAGTAATTTTGCGTAATAATTAAGTGATTAATGAACATCCCTGTGTTGCGTCATCCGTTATTATACTATGGAAGTTTTATTGGACATAAACGAATTAGTTAAGTACGATACATATATTATGTAAGTATTATTGTAATGTGAGTATATTTTAGTTAAAATTTTATGGAAAAGGATTTAGAAATAATTTTAAGTGAATTATTAGATATACAAGTTAGCTTAAGGAAGTTAGGCCCATGTAGAAGATTACAATATAAAAGTAATGTTAATGAAAAAATAATAAAGGCTAAAGAGCTATATGCTTCTTATAAGACTATTATTAAAATTTATTCTGAGCGTAAAAGTACGTTAGAACTAGCCGATTATATTTACGAAGTGTTAAGTGAGAAATTAGAATTAACTTACAGTAAAATCTTATCATATAATCTGGATAGTGAGGTAAGTAATATTTTTTCAACGATGGAGAAGTTTGACTTAAAAACCGCTACGTCCTTAATTCCCAATATGGATGGATCAGAAGAAACAACAGAAAAAATAATAAATACTGTAGAACTGTATAACAGTTGTCTCAAAGATAATGATCAGAAAATATTATTAATTAATTTCGTTTTAAAAACTAGACTTACCAAAATTGCAAAGTTAAAATTAAAAAATGAGTATAAAGACGTAGATAGCCTCGTAAAAGACATAAAAACCTATTTAGTTGCGAAAAAATCTCCTAATTCTATACTGTGTCAATTAAATAATTTATCCCAAAACAACATGTCTATAAATCAATACGGGAATAAATTATCCGAATTATTCATGGGACTCACAATAGCGCAAGCTGATGGTAATGAAACGGCGAGTGACATACTTAGACCTATTAATGAAAACTGGCAATTAAAAAATTCTCGGATGGTTTAAAAAATAAACGTATAAGCACTATAATTTCAGCAAGAAATTACTCAGACCTTAAGGATGCAATTCGTGCAGCTGAAGACGAAGAGCTGATGCAACCTTTAATGACGAACAACATCTTCACGGCAAGAGGTAGGTCAAATAATGTATTTTATAATAATCGAGGTAGAGGAGGCCGAAATAATTATTATAATCAAGGTCGTTACCGTGGAAATTACTCTACAGGTAAAAATTTTAAAATTTTTAAACAAAAACAATTTAACGTTCACCACCATGGTGCATACCCACGTACAAGAGGTAACAGTTTTAATAACTATAATTCTTCTAAATTTCAAAGAGGTAGAGGCGTATCTCGTATTAAAAATGACCAACGAAAAATGTTTTCAGCCCAATTAAGCGATAATTTAAAAACCGAAAATGAAAATCAGTTTTTTCGATTATAAATCTTATAATATTTTAACTTGTAACAAAAATGTCAGGTATATTTATCTTAACATAAACAACTCCCAGTGTTCATGGTTACTTGACACCGGCGCGTCCATTTCAGCTATTACTAAGAAGGCCTTATCGGAGCAAGTTCCGTTGTACAAAGATAACATTGTAATAAACGGTATAGGTGGTAAAACTTATTCAGAAGGTTATGTTTATATTACATTACGTACTAAGAGTGGTAACTGTTTTAAGCACAAGTTTTATTTATTCGATAATTTACCGTGTAAATCGGATGGAATTATTGGATTGGATTTCTTATTGGAATTTAATTCACATATTGATTTAGAAAATGATATATTAATTCTAGAGAATTATGGGAAAATTACTATACCACTTTATACGTCACCTACTATTTCATATAATTATTTAACTATTCCTGCAAGAAGTGAATCCATTCATTACATACAATAAAAAAAAAAAAATATTAAAAAATGATTGTGTTGTTTTATCACAGCAGTTACAAGAGGATTTATTTTTAGCCGCTTTAATAGTAAAACCAGTAAATAACGTTATTCCAATTAGAATACTAAATACTAAGAACGAAGCAGTCACTATACCCACGTTTCAACCGGAGTTGCATTCACTAGACGAATATCACATATATCAATTTGATAAACAAAAGGCTAACGCAGAGCGAACTAATACTTTGTTATCGTTATTGAAGTTGGATCACTAATTACACTCTACGGAACGTGAAACAATAGAAGCTATTTGTTCTAAATACAATGATATATTTTGTTTACCGGGAGACAAGCTTACAACTACTGAAATATATGAACATAATATTTATTTAAAACCGAATGTTAGTCCTGTTTATACAAAACCTTATAGATTACCAAACAGCCAAAAACCCGAAATAGATAAACAAATTAAACAAATGTTAAAGGATGATATTATAGAGACAGCTCAAAGTGAGTGGTCTAGTCCTGTTTTACTAGTACCGAAAAAATCTGATGACAATAATAAAAAATGGAGATTAGTAGTAGATTACCGAAAATTAAACGAAATAATAAAAGATGATAAATTTCCACTTCCCAACATAACTGATATTTTAGAATCACTTTCTGGTGCTGTTTATTTTACTCATTTAGATCTTAGCCAATCTTATTACCAAGTGACCTTGAATCCCGAGTCAAGGAAGCTTACTGCATTCACGACTAATACCGGGCAGTATCAAATGAAACGTATGCCTATGGGTCTTAAAACAAGCCCAAGTTCTTTTTCAAGAGCAATGAATATTGCAATGGCGGGACTTACATATGAGAAGTGTTTCATATATTTAGATGATCTGGTGATCTTTGGAAGAAATTGGGAACTACATAATAAAAACCTAATAGATGTGTTTGAGAGACTTCGAAAAGTTAATTTAAAATTAAATCCAAACAAATGTAATTTTCTGAAAAAGGAGTTATTATATTTAGGTCACACAGTATCAGCAGAAGGAATTTTACCAGATAAAAATAAAATTAAAATTATTGAAAATTATCCCACACCAAAAAATACAGACGAAGTAAAACGTTTTGTTGCATTTTGTAATTATTACAGAAAATTTATAAATAATTTTGCAGAAATAACTATTCCACTAAATAATTTATGTCGTAAAAATATACCTTTTATTTGGTGTAGTCGATGTGAAAGATCATTTCAAATTTTGAAAAATGCGTTAATGTCGCCCTCTGTTTTACAATACCCAGATTTTTCAAATGACAACGAGTTTATTTTACAAACTGATGCTTCTGGAATTAGTGTTGGAGTAGTACTTTGTAACAAAGATATGCGACCAATCGCTTATGCAAGTCGACCTTTAAATAAGGCTGAAAGAAATTATCCAACTATACAGAAGGAATTAGTTGCAGTTGTATGGGGAATAAAGTATTTTAGGCCATATCTTTATGGTAGAAAATTTACAATAATGACGGACCACAAACCATTATTATATCTTTTTGGAATGAAGGATCCGTCAAGTAGATTATTAAAATTTAGGTTAACATTGGAAGAGTATGATTTTAACATAGTTTATATTAAAGGAAAAGACAATACAGTAGCTGACGCATTGTCTAGAATATCAATAACCTCTGACGAATTAAAATTTATTAATGACAAAATAATTTGTGTTATGACTAGAGCGCAAAGAAAGAAATTAGAAGACCAGAAAAATAAAGACGACAACTCTTTCGATAATAATGACACAGACTATCGGTCTGATCAGCCGAGAATCGTGGAATTATTACAGAAACCGAGTGATGGTGTAGAAATGGTTTTAGTAGAAGGAAAGGAGCTGAATAGGATTAGAAAACAAAATATTATAGATGTCGAAACCGAGTGTTTTGCATTTTCACAAAATAAGAAAATATTATACATTAGTCTTGATTTCAAGTCACAATACACGCGAGACGTTTTTGTGAGAAAATTAAGTCAACTATGTAAAAATGTTAACGTTAACGAAATATGTATAATAAAAAAGAATAATAACGCGTTATTCATAAAAAATCTAATTGAAGAAATAAAAAGTAAAGATATGTGGTCCGGACCACGCATTTGTATCTTGAGAGGAATTGAAAGAATAAATGATGAAAATGATAAAAAATTTATTATAAATGATTATCACTTGCTACCTACAAGTGGTCACGCTGGAATACGTAGAATGATTAACAACATTAAGAGGAAGTATTACTGGCCAGAAATGGAAAAAAAATGTAAGAGATTTCGTAAACAAGTGTGAAAAATGTCAAAAATCTAAAATATTCAAAAAAACTAAAGAGCCTATGGTAATTACAACCACGGCTTCATATGCTTTCGAAAAAGTGTTTTTTAGATTTAGTTGGTCCTTTATATAAGGATATAGATAGTAATAGTTATATACTTACGCTACAATGCGAGTTAAGTAAATTCGTAGAGGCTTACCCTTTACAAAACAAAGAAACGGTTACGGTAGCTAGAGCTTTCGTAAATAATTTTATTTTAAGATTTGGAATCCCAAAAACAATAGCTACAGATAAAGGTACGGAATTTATATCATCTACAATGACAGAAGTTTGTACGCTATTAGGAATTGAAAAGTTAAGTTCAACTGCTTACCATCATGAATCAATAGGTTCACTTGAAAATACACATAAAAATTTAAATTCTTTTTTAAGTATACAGTGTAATAATTATTGTGAAACGTGGAGCCAATGGCTACCTTTTTGGTGTTTTTCTTTTAATAACACTGTACATTCATCTACAAAATACACTCCATATGAGTTAGTATTTGGAAAACCATGTGACATTCCGAATAGAATAAAAAGTAGTATACAACCTTTATATAACCCAGATAATTATAGTTTAGAATTAAAATATCGCTTACAAGTAGCGCATAGAGATGCGAAAAATAATTTGTTAAAAAGTAAACAAATAAGAAAGTCAAAGTATGATAGAAATATAAACCAAGTAGTATATGAGACAGGTGATTTAATATTGTTAAAAAACGAAACTACGAATAAGTTAGACACATTGTATAAAGGTCCTTACGTTGTTATCGAAGATCAGGAACCAAATGTAAAAATTTTGAAAAACAATAACATTGAAATTGTACACAAAAATAGAACAAAATTATTTAAAAATTAATGACAATATGTTACGGAAACTTTAGCATTGTATTTACGTTTAAAATTTTTGTGTAAAATTACATTAATTATAATATACGCTAAATGTTATTTCATTAAATATTTTCTCTATAATATATAAAATTAAAAATTATTAATACATAGTTATTATTAATGAAATGTGTTTTATGATTATTTTTCTCTTTCAGATTGTACTAATTTAATATAATATTAATTTCGTATTTTAATTAAATTTTATAATGTTTAGTAAAAAAAAAAAAAAACTTATGTATAATCAATTTTTTTTTCTTGCACCCCGATGGTGTAGTGGTGTAAGATATGTATTAATTGTAAGTCAGTCGTAATAAACCATTTGTCAAACGTACACGTGTTTATACTCATTTATCGCCTCCCGCAACCCGCACACTGCAGTTACGGCGCGTTCTTTGTATGTCTAAACTACCTAACTACTAACTATTGTTCGTTTAAAGAAGAAAAATATGTAATAGGTCTTGCAGCCAAACAACGTGCTGAGTTTGCTTTATCAACTTCTGATGATAACTTTTGTTAGAGAAGCTATGGAATTCAATGCTATGTTTCTTCAATCTACTTTGCTGAGTAGTAGAACACGATAATGGTGTCCGAGTGGATCACGACCATCATATACTAGATGTAATACCCACTATAATGGCACGTTAAGCAGCGCGCTGGCAGCTACGTTGATCGCCGCGCTTTCGTGTTCGTTAATAGCCAATGTGAATTCTATTTACTAGGGAGCAACATTAAAATTCCTAGGAACAACAAAACAAGCTCCCTGTCCAATGCAGTCAGTGCGAAATTGTTTCTTTGCTCATTTAATTAAAAATGTACTTACTAGATACATAGAGTCTATTTTGATATAACAGTGTGATCCCTAGAGACGGTCGCCTCACGGTGTCCGCATAACGATTGTGCGGCGGCCGCGTTGACATATCGCGCTCTGAGATCTGCCGATGTATATCGAGTAATCAAGCGGAGTAGTAGAGATCTATATCCGACTGGGTCGCAACCACCATGCATATTATTTTGATAAACCCGTCACAGTGATACTCTTTCGGTTTGTCACTTTCCGAAATCAGCCAATGCGTATCCAGCTTCCGTGATGCTTGCGAGAGATTGTCTATCTTTTGCCAGTCGCTGCTATTTCTGAATTTATTTAGTAATTACTACAAAAAAGATGTTTTAATACAAGACAACTTTTAACAAAAAAGAAAACTAACTTCAATGATTTTGAATGCCAACGTAATTGAAATGGGACTACCTTTGAGGTTCCTTTCTAACAAAAAGACTCATCTAAATCGTTTCATAAACAAAGAAGTTATGGCTGAATATCCATTAAAAAAAATTGAATTGAGTTCCTCCTCTTTTTTTGGAAGTCGGTTAAAACCAAGTTAATATAGACAAATATCGACCTGCATTTCAGACTAAGTTCTCGTTTGAGGCTGCGATATCGCCTTGACTTCCAGTTCCGGCAGTTCAGCGTACCCGGTAGCTTGATTACAAATTCTACTAAGTTATTAATAATTAAAATTATAGATTTTTAAAACAATTATTTTAATAGTATTCTATAACTTCAGATTTACACCGTGATAAAAATATATAAATTAGTATTAATTGTATAACTTTTTAAATTATGGCTTAAAAATTGTTGATAATCGTTTGGTTCTTAGTTTTCCTTGTATGTTTGTATGTGCGCGACTTTAGCAGAAACTACATAACCGATGTGATGTTTAGGATTTTTATCCTGGGCTAAACTTTGTTAGGGTTTTTTAGGGTTTAAAATACAACTAAGGTACCATATATATGTATAGATTTATAGTTATAATAATTGTGATTATTGTTGATATTTAACGAAGTAAGTTGTTCCTAGCATGGTTCAGTCGCATGATGAAACTCCTATTGGAGAAAGACCTGCCCGTCCTGACAACCCAGGACAGATTGACCTAGCGCCAAGAAATTAAAAGAGCCGACCCCATTTAAAGTGGCATAGAGCTATGAAGAAGAAGAAGAAGAAGAGTTGGTTAAAGAAGGTAAAATGAAAATTTAAAATCCCCGACGATATGTACCCTATTAATTGAGACCATTCCAATCAGCCCAAACACGATATCTCCGCTGTAAGTTGTTGAGGAGTTAGGTATCCGATGGATTCCAAATGATACTGTAACATCAGGTCAAGGTTACCATGCTCATCTAATATCATTGAAGTAATAGAATACCAACGATGCGTAAGACGCTCACATCAACTAGAAAAGAGCTGATAATCTTCAAACGGCTAAACAGATGTTTTTGAATTATAATTAAGAACATTTTAAATCAGTCACCTTTAGAACAAAATGAAAATCTATATCAAAATCAGTTCAGCCGTTTGGGAGCTATGATGCTACAAACAGACAGACACACAAATACGAAAAGTTAACTTTTAATACCCTTCTGTTTGGGTCGGGAGTTTAAAAAAGACGCATTAATTAGTTATGTACAAACCTCTTTTATGTTGCATTTAAAACAAAAATCTTTCTATGAAATGTTTTCTAGTATGCTAGTAAATTGAACATTATAACATAGGTCACCCATGTTTGTTAGTTGGCGTTTGACAAATATATTATAACTATTTCCAGCTTAAAACAACATTTGGAACTACGCGTTCCGGCGAAATAGCAACGAAGCTTATCGTTATTTCTGTGCAAACAAGAGAGTTCCTCGTTTTAACGAATTTACTGCAGATCCACTTATCTAGTTAGAGTGCCATGGTTTTGAGTTTAGTCAGGACTATTAAAATTTACTATCAAACTAAAATAAACTAAACCTGTATAACTTATCCAAATTCTTACCTTTCTTTTTGATCTTATGCAGGGTTGTCCTATGGGGCCATTTTTTATTTACTTCTTTTAAATAGAAAAAAAAAATGTTTATATAAATAACGGGGGTATAAAAAATGACATAAATGTAATTTATTTACAAATGTCTCATAACAGGTCATAGTAGATGTTGTTAGTAGAAACTGAACAACACTCATATATCGAAAAAATCAAAATAAGGGAATGAAAATTGTAATTTAGCTGTCGGTATAATATAGTTAATAGCTAATTTCCTTTCTTGTACTGAGTAGTTCGGTGTAAACTATACAGCGGGGTAAGATGTAATCAGGACTCCGTCTGAGTGCATTGTTATCAGAAACTGCACCTCTCTTCACCTCTCTAGTTAATTGCGAGGATGATGTCAAAAGTAGAAACGAAGAGCGATTAACACACCCATATTCAATTTGAAACATATTATGTACCTACCTATATTAGATAAGTTAAATAGGTTTCAATACATCAAATATTTCGTAACGTCATGTCTCTGTTATCTTTGACCGGTTTCTAATCACTCTACTCATTCATAGTGATTTGTTTCTATGTTATTGTATTTCTACTTATTCTTGCAATATTTTTCCTGTTTTTAACCTATGTCAAAAAAGACGGAGGTTACTCAATTCGAATGTTTTTTTTTTATGGATGTTCAGCCATAACTTCATTACTTGTAAACCGATGATTTGAATGATTTTTTTTTTTCGATAGGGGATACCTTAAGGGTATTCTTATTTTAATTTCATTGGCATTGAACCTTCGAGCTCGAAGATACACTACGAAACTCTTCAAAATTATTGAAGTTTTTTTTGTGTTACAAATTGTATTGTGTATTTGTCCATTGTAATTAATTAATACATTAATCAATTCTTCAATGGAAATTGAAAACACTATTGTCACTTTAAAGTCACCATAATCAATCATCTAAACTATTTCACAGTACACTTTCATTAACATAATAATTCTAATCGAGACAAATGTCCGTGTGTGGGCGCTACTTTGTTTTTTTTTTTCCGAAATAAAGTTCAAGTTATACTCCGTGATAAAAATTGTCATCATCGTTTGGTTTGTTGCGTTTTAAGCAAGCCAGTATATTCGTCTGCCTAGAGGCTTGCTGACCAGAATGACAGTGACATCCGGTGAGATTGTCAATCTCTCAACGTCAACGCTTTTTTTTTTTTTTTGAACGAGTACGAATCATTGGGCTCAGTGTTGCCACATTGACATGCTACCCAAAAAAAAGGAAATATAAGTTTTAATTAATTAGATAATCGTAGTTCAGGTTAATCAAAAGAGCTAGTAGTATTTTGATTCTTGCAATATTGATATTGTGACTAAATAAAAAATCACTCTTGTCATGAAAAGAGGCTATTTGACATAAAGGCAATTATTAATCATTGGGTTCTAACTATTTCTGGTTTAAGATATAAATGATTGTTTAATACATATAGTAATTTCTCTTATGGCTTACACCGCTGAGTAACAAGAGATAGCAAAACTAGGACACCTCGAATTGCTTTCCACAATCTTAGTTAATTTCCGATACACAGCGCTATATACTGCAGATATTTCTTCATTATTATCATCTGAAAATTTATGAATGGTTTGTAAATAAATTTATAAGGGAATCTGTCCTTTAGTTTTCCGATTCTCTTGTTAATCAAAAGATTGCCCCTAAAAGTTTAATCTTATTCGAAATGTTGACTAGTATGATGTGTATACAATATAACTTATAATGAAGTATATTCTATTCCATGTCATATAACATTGTAATATTCTATTTAGTAATTATCTTCATTGGATTTTAATTTTTCTTCAATTTGTGAAATTTAGGCGACAGATTTGAGGATGTCTTTATATCTCTCGCAAAGTTCAGGATTGTACTGAAAAGTTAACTTGTGCTAATGTAATAACAAAGACAGTAACTAATCGAGGAATGTAATCTTATCCAATACAAACTAAATATAAAGTAACCTCCTCAATAAATCAAGTAATTAATGTATGACAAAGAGTTACGAATTTGAAATGACAACGAATAAGGGGTTTCTTTGTATAAGTATGAAAGTGCATAACGGCCGTTTTCAATATCCTATCTATCCTTTGTTTCAATTACTATAGATAGACAAATATAACCTTTTGTCCTTACTTTTTTTTTCAATAACATGTCAATGGATAGTTTTTCGTATCTTCATAATAAATATCCGTATCCTATAGCTTGAATAGATATGAGGGAAGCCGATATCTGTCTTATGTTAAAGATAGTACTTATTACAAATATGTACTAATCGGGGATAGTAAACTCAGATATGTAATTGAAAACGACCGTAAGTCGTTAGGATAGATAGGTAGATGCAGTAATATAATCAGTTTTATGTCAGCAATGATTTCTTACTAGTGAACTATAAAAGGGAATAACACCGATGAGAAATATTCCTGTCCTTCTTTTAAAACGGCCTCAATTTTTTTGCGATATTACCCTCTTGCACGCACGATCAATGCGTTTGACGTTTAAAAAACGCCTTTCAGTGAGTACACTTAAGGTATATTTTTGACTTTTCTGTGTAAAGAATTAGAAAAAATATCGAAACGCGTTAAGCGAAAATTGCACCCAGCGGGAATTCGAAGTGATCAATTTCGGAAATATGATTTCCCTTGGATTGAGTAAGATCTTATCTATTTTCAGTCCCTCGGGACCTAATACTTTTTTGACATCCATAAAAAAGCATCATATACAAAATCCAACGCAACTAGTAATAATAAAAGTTAATTGTAATATATATAATATATCAATGTTATGATGAATTAAATAAATATATATTTGTTTTCAATGTTTTAAAAATTATTCATTATCATCAGGCTGAATCTGTTCATTGCAAAACAGAAGACTCCTCAGCGGATCGCCACTACTGGATCCGAACTTTAGTTCTTCGCACCCAGACGAATTCAGCTATTCTACGCCAGTCGTTGTTTCATCGTTCAAGGGGCGTCACACTTCATTTTCAGAAAAGAGCTTCACTCCAAAACTCGTCTACCTCGTCGGCTATCAGATCTTTGGCATATGTGGCCAGCCCACTGCCACTTCAGCGAGCTAACCTTTAGTTACCCCCGCAGTTCTCTATCCGACTATATCATTTCTGATAAAATCTTTCAAAGAAACTCCGAGCATAGTTCTGAGTGACTTTAAATTTGTGAATCAGTTCAACCGGTAGGATGCACTGATTTACTAAAGACTCTCATCTGCAAAGAATAAACGGAATTACGTGTATAAAATAAATTCAAGGTTGTATTTTTTAACTTGAAAATAATTTATAATCAAGCAACAAATATCGGAAAGTATCTCTAATAATATAGGTATTATTTAATTTACCAGTTCCTTTTTTACAATATTTTATTGTACGCAAATTATATAACTTCGTTTATTAACACTCGAGATATTTAAATGTTTAATTTTCTTTGGTCGAACGAAAGCATTAGCATTCAATATAATAACTACATAATTACATCGCACATGAAAGTACTACCATTTTCCATTATAGGTAGGTAGAAAAAATATCGTTATGTTATTAATAAAATAAATATATTCAAACGACATTAAATCGCGAAACCGGAAGGTACGTGTCAACCGTAACACGCCTAAATTGAAAGAGAAAAATAAATCCGGCCGGAAACGACGTCATACCAAATGTAGGGGAAACGTACACCTGTAAAATATACCACCTAAGTTCCGATAAATGTTGGGATTTTCTTCGAAGTATACTGTTTAAAGAAAAAACATATTTTTTAGTAAGTTTTAACCTAACAAGGTCGATATGTCAGTTTCAGCACATAATTAGTACACTATGAGGCCGAAAGAACCTCATGTCTATCTCAACTACAGAGCGTAACTAGATTTAATTTTATAATACAGTATATACTGATAATGTGATAATTAGTAAAACAATAATTATAGCAGGTACCTACTTCACCAATTATATCAATCTATAAAACCTAATACTCATAAAAGAAATATAAACTTCTATTAAATAAATGTAAGAGTGCAAAAGTCATCATTAGAGGATGTGGATAAGGCAAAAAAGGTTTACAAAACGATGAAAGAGTTAATGAAAAATGTGGTTAGTACGAAGAAAAAAGAGCGGAAAGATGAGTTTGACAGAAGGCTCTCTGATAATTTTCGAGCCAATATTAAAGTGTTTTGTAAATAGATTAGAATAGCTCGAGGAAAGACAAAAAACTCAGAGTTATCTAAAATCAGAAGCAAGGATGGAAGTATTACAAAAGGAGAAGAATATGTGTTGAAGAGATGGAAGGAATATTTTGAGAATTCGTTTGAAAGGGAAGAGATGCTAGCGCCACTGGAAGTACCTGCTCTTGGAATGAACGAAAGTGAACCTTACAGCATCATCAGTATGGAAGAGATTATGAAAGGATTGAAAAGTATGAAATCTGGTAAAACTGCGGGGTATGACAGGGTGCCTTTCGAAATGCATATGGCTGCACAGGGTGTGGTAGCAAGTCAGTTGTACCACCATTTCAACTTGTGTTGGAGAAACGGTCGGGTACCGGGAGACTGGCGCAAGGCTGTAATCGTGCCGTTATACAGGAAAAGGAAAAAGGGTCACAACAAGACTGTAAACATTACCGCGGAATTAGCCTTCTCAGTGTTGTCGGCAAACTGTATGCGAAGGTAATAATTGAAAGAGTTATGTTAGAAACAGATGATAGAATATGGGATGTACAAGCGGGATTTAGATAGAGTATGGGATGTACGGATCAGGTCTTTTCCTTAAGGTACATAACTGAAAGATATTCGGCAACAAACCAAAAAGTCTTTTGTGCATTCTTAGATTTAGAAAAGGACTATGACAAAGTGATGAGGAATGAGTTGTGTTTGGCATTGTCTAGGCATGGGGTTGGCGGGGATCTGATACAAGCATTGAAATTTCTATATGACGATTCCAGTGCTTGTGTTAGAATAAATGGAGCATACACATGATATCCAAAAGGGTGTTAGATAGGGATGTGTAGCGTTTCCGTGGCTGTTCAACCTATTCATGGATAATTGTCTAACAGATTTGAAAGAGAGTGATTGTGGACCGAGAATGAACGAGTTACTTATCAAATGTCTTCTTTACGCTGATGATCAAGTTTTACTTGCATCATCGGCTAAGGATTTGCAAGCGATGGTAACTATTATTAAAATGGGCGCGTGCGTCTGCCCACAACAAATGTGCTACGTCAACCAATACAGAGCGGGACCGCGCACCGAGGGCGCGAACGCGACGGAAACGATTCCCTCGTACTCTGTATAACCGACGGCGGATAACACGCTACGGTAACCAGCTGTCTGGAAACCAGTGCGTGCAAGCCCCTCTCACTACGTGCGACCGACCCTGTTCACACCCGAAACTACTAGGCGTGAAGAGGGCGAAACATTAAGGTACACACACGCAGTGAGGTGCCTGCTAGTAGGCGCGGCGCTGACGTAGCACGGAGCGGAGAGGACTGGATCGCTGGCGGGTTGAACACTTGTGAAGATGCAAATGACACACAGGTACCACAATAAAATTTGCTGTATTCTTCAAGACACAATACAATTTGTTAGTACTATCTTCTGGGTGCTGTTTCTTCCAGTTTCTTGAGTCTTGAGTCTTGAGCTTGTGGCACCCGTGTGTGCTGGTTGGCCCCAGTAGTGCGCCTTTTATATCGTTTGCCGGAGAGTGAGACGGACGATGGCGTCTCTATCCGTACTGCTCTTTACCAAACATGGGTGTGGTCCGTTAACCGCGGTAATGCGCCGCGGTTGCACTATCGCTGTCCCTATCTATTATTATTATTATTTGTATGCAAAATACAATAAATCGTTAATATCTCTAATCACAATTATTCAATTACTATAAAAACTATTTCACATTATTGTAGATACAAATACCTATCCAAAAACACTAACTTTAACATTATAGGTTAATAAACATGGTAGATACAAAGCGTTAAACATTGCAACTTTAAAACGTCTTGAAACTCGTTATATACACACTATTTGATGTTACAAACATTATAAAACATATAGAGAAGGCTAATTTACCTATATAACACAAAACATTACATACAACTTTTATATAATATGAATTATTGACAATATATGATTTTAGTACTTCAAGCGACTATTTCTATTAAATTATAAGCATTTTTATAACTTATATACTGTTCTTACATACCTACACGTTATAATATCATATTCAAAGTATTAGAAACATTAGATCTATAATTGTTTGTATAAATTATTCATTCCTACAACTTATATTTACAATTGCTATTCTCATATCATTACGCTTAGGCCTATGCGTCGCTAACAATTATGAATGAGGCTTTGAAAAGAAAGGGAATGAAAGTAAATGCAAAAAAGACAAAAGTTTTCGTGTTTGAAAATGAAGAAAACATGACTGAAGTATGTGTCCGGATTGATGAGGATGAACTAGAGCAAGTGAGTTTGTATACTTGGGATCGATGTTTACCAGGGATGGAAAGTGTGAGAGTGATATAGGAAGGAGAGTAAATGCCGGTAATATGGTGAATGGGGCGTTACACTCCTTTATGAGCAGCCAGAGGATTTCTATGAAAGCTCGTTTGGCTGTGCATAGAGGAGTATTGGTTCCAACACTCATGTACGGAAGTGAAAGCTGGGTGTGGCAGAAAAATCATGAAAGTAAAATAAATGCAGTAGAAATGAGAGCGCTAAGAGGTATGTTAGTATAGAAATTGAGTGACAGGATAAGAAATAGTGTGATAAGAGAGCTTTGTGGTGTGAAAGAAGATATAGTTACACGGATTGATAAAGGGATGCTTAGATGGTTTGGGCATGTTGAGAGGATGAATGAAAGAAGAATGACTAAACAAATTTATGATGCGAATGTGAAAGGAATCGTTGGAAGAGGAAGGCCTAGACGAACATTTATCGATCAAATTGAAGACGTTCTGAACAAAGGTAAGGTCAAGAGTACTCTAAACCGACGAGCATACATGAAAAGATTAATGAATGTCGCAGAAGCGAAAGAGGTATGCCAGGATCGTAGTAGGTGAAAGAACGTGGTCTCTGCCTACCCCGTTGGGAAATAGGCGTGATTTATGTATGTATGTATGTATATAAATTAAAAATTAGATTATTTTATACAATGAATAAAATTGAAGTGTCTGTTTGTAATTTCAAAATAACAGTTTTTTAGTAAATGCATATGAAAATATATAAGATATCTCAACAAAAAGCTCTTTTTTAAATTTTTGTCTGTCTGTCTATCTGTTTATACCGGGTAATCTGTGAAATGGTTGGACCGATTTTGACAGGACTTTTACTGATAGATAGCTGATGATACAGGGAACAACTTGGCTACTTTTATTTTAGAAAAAGAATTAAGGTACCGCACAAATAAAAAAACTGGTTATGGTGAATCAATTCAGGCGCTTAAATAGCTCATGCTGAGTAAACCATTAGAGATATAGCAAACTAATATACTAGATAATCATAGGTATTAAAAAGACCTACAAAAAAGTGCGGCGAGTATACATCTATCTTCTAAGGAACACCCACAATAAACATTTTTGTCTTTAAAATAGCTGGGAGCAGGGGAGCAAGATTCGCGCTGGCATTCTATAGTTCACGTGAGCGAAGCCACGGGCACAGCTAGTCTAAAATAAGATAGTATACTGATAAAATCGAATTAAGGTCTAATACGGGGGATACTAGATAGTGTGCCCAAAATACAAGCAGCATTACCGTGTTTGTTATAAGGCAATGCTGATTTTTGGGCAAGATAAAACCCGTCTTTATGTCTCGAGTGGACTCGAATAAACGCCCTGCAAATTCACTAAACAAGGCGTGTGACCTCGCCCCATGAACCCATTGTTTCGACCCCAAACGGCTCAAACATATATTAATAGTGTAAATTTAAGTATTTGAGCCGTTTGGAGGCTTCCGCCTAAGCAGTTACGTTGCCAGCCTTCACAGCATCAGTTGAAAGATAGGATGGAGCCAAGGTATCCACATAATTATGTTGCATCTCAGACAAGAGCTCTGCCCATCCTCCAAGGAACCAAAGTCATACCGTCAGGTCTTTTACTATCAACACGTATTAAACCTGTGGGTTCTAAAATACTGACAGTTACAGCGCTGGTAAGAGCCCGACGGATAACATCATTTAAGCAGCTATGCCTAGAAAGTCGGCCAGCTAGATCGAAATAAGTCAATAAAGAGAAAAATAACTTAATATAATTAAAGAATATTCAGCGCCAGAGAGGTGTTATTCCTTCATACACGACATAATCAAAAAAATATATAATCATAAAATTCTTCATTCAATTTAGACCCTAAGAAGGCACTTATGAACGTTAAAAAACTACTACCAGTTCGGAAAATATCCCATTTATCGAGAAGATCTGCCTGGAAATTCAATCTGATTTTTCTTTTTCTTTTTTCAAGGTACAATAATGTTAACATAATGCAGTAATATGTAATATAATGCAATAATAACTTCACAATAATAATATCGTAAATGCACAGAGAGAGGGAGTCACTTCCAGACATCACTGTCATTCACATGACCATACACCCTATAAACCTTATGACAGTAAAATCTACTTGACTTGGTAATGTACTTTGGGATCTTACTATATAGTACCTAGCACTATTACTTAAAACTTTTATTGGTCTTACTAAGTCTAAAATACGGTACGTCTAATATATGTCCATTTCTAGTACTCAAATTATGTTGGTCTATTATAGTATATTTAGATTAATACATATTTATTTATTTTATTTTTTATATGTTTAGCGTTTGGCCAAAATCTCACCTGATGTTAAGTACCGATGTGGTCAAAGATGGTAACCTAAGCCTAGTGGAAGATGTTATTTGGTTGTTTGTGGGATGTTATAAAAATATATATGATATAATATTAAACACTTTTCGACACCTTCTTTTATTATAATTATTTAAATCAAATACAACTTGTTACATTTTTATCTTTCAGCAATGACAACAACCGACACACCTATAGGCAATAATTAGTTTTATTATTTGTATTTGTTTAAGGTTCTAACTCGAAACACACTTATACATGCTTAGCGACGACAGATTTCCTTCACTGAAAGCTTAGGCTTATTGCAGGGATTCGAACTCACGTCGATCGACGTGAAATCCGTATACACTATCACTGAGACATAATTGCTTCAAAATCTAGTTTATTTTTCCTTCTTTTTCATGTTGTCAGAATTAAGATCTATGTAGTATGTACATAAAACCACTCTATTTTAAAAGCACTTTGTATAATAGGCACTTATGAGGTCGTACCGACCTCAACGAACTGAGTTATTTTTTAAAATGTTAATTTGAAATTTTCATATGATGTCGGTGAATGAGGGACATCGGGTGGCAGGGTAAGTAGTACCCTCACGGGTCGGCGGGCAATGCACGTTTCTCGCTTATGTTAAATCATTTGGAAAGCCGACGTACCAGACCGTACCGACTCCGAGCAACACTTTACCGCGTACTTAAATTAACATGCTATGTTAAACTTAACTAGTTGGAAATACTGGTCGAATGGTTCATCGAATAGTTTTCCAACTTAAATTAGTAACACAAGGCGCGGATACATGGGTAGGGGACAATGGATGTAATTGCCCCCTTTGGACTTACGACCAACATACTATTAATTTTGTACAATTAAACAAAAAAAAATTGTAGTACTGCTATGTGTCGGCAATGTAACTAGTGGTAAGTAAAATGCTATCCAATAACAGCAGCGGCCACCGAGAGATCTAAAATCCAATAACCAGTAGTCGCTGTTGTTTTTTTTTTTTTTTTTTTTTTTTTTTTTTTTTTTTTTTTTTTTTTTTTTTTTTTTTTTTTTTTTTTTTTTTTTTTTGAACTGACTACACTGTTAGCCTTAGGGGCCCTATCGTCAAACAGAGCCGCTGCGGCTTTTACAGCTTCACCGGGCTTGGGGGCGAGCGCTTAGGGCACTCAGCCGCGAAAGTTTGTGACGACCCGCACGAGGGTGCCAGAGTGGCCGAACCTCGGCTCGGGCGGTCGTCGCGAATGCGAAAAAGTCGCGATCTAACTAATTCCCTAATCTTAGGAGAATTCGAGCTAACTAATATATACTCATATGCACGTTCCCCTCCTCCTGGGAGGAAGGAGTGGACCATGCGTATGTGTATTTGTTAATCGGAATGGTTTTTCTACACTAACTAGCGCATTAGCGCATTAGTCTAACTAGCGCAAAAAAAGAAAAAAAAAAGGTCCCTTACAGAACCTATGTACCTGTGTGGTGTGCACGTGTGTGTGTTCATACGTGTGTAATGTTGTGTGTGGGTAACTAAGTGTTGCACGTATAGTGTCACTTTGTATCGCGCGGGCGGCTGCCTGACCCAAGGGCTTCACACCGAGAGTAGTCGCTGTGGTACCGGCCTGCTTAAATACACCTTTACGTCATGTTTGAAAGACTCCATGTTGTAGGAAGAAGGGAATACACTGAGCGGGAGACTGTTTCAAAGTTTCACAGTATCGGTAAAAAAATGGCGTAGAGTGTTGAGTAGATACTCTTTTATAATAAATTTATACCTTCCATATTTTAAATTTGGTATGTGTCATACAGTTGTCTTTTGTTGTGTAAAGATCTTTGCTACCTTATATATATATTTTTTCCTGTTCTTTACTTTTATAAGCTGGTTTTATTTATTACTACAAATAACTTCCACTGCGCTACCGGCTCATAATCTGCTACAATGGTTATGGGCCCAGTTGCCGATAAATAGTATATAAATAAAATCGGTGGATAACGAAAGAAGAGTTATCATATGTGATCGTCGAATAAAAGTGCAAAGAGATCAATTGTAAGTGGCGCAGCGAAAAGGGCGGCACCATGACTACAGTGAGGATCGAGGTTCTTGGTAGGAATAACTATGATTCCTGGAAGGTACACGCACAGGCGATTTTAATAAAGAACGATTTATGGGAATTCGTAGATGGTAGTAAACCAAAGCCAGTCGAATTACCAGAGGCGGCTTTATGGGAGTCACAAGACTCAAAAACGAAGGCAGAGCTACTTTTAGCGATGAGCCCGAGCGAGTTACGTCATATAAAAGAGTGTAAGACATCAAACGATGTATGGTTGAAAATTGAGTCGGTATATGCTTCGAAAGGACCAGCTAGGAAAGCTAGCTTACTGAAGCAGCTCATATTATGTAAAATGAGCGAAGGTGATGATATTCACGAACACTTGGCCAAGTTCTTTGACGCTAAATGCAAGTTACACGAGATGGACCTAGAATTTCACAATGATTTAGCATCGATAATGCTATTGTTTAGCATGCCATCAAGTTTCGAGAATTTCAGGTGTGCAATTGAGTCTAGAGATTCATTTCCGGACCCGGAGATATTAAAAAATTAAAATTTTTGAAGAAAGCAATGCTAGGAGATCGAGTAGCGATAATACTTTCAATGTTTTGAAGAGAAATAAGAAGAAATTTGGATTAAACTCTGTACAGTCTGTCGATAAAATGTCTAAGTTTGTTTACAAATGTTTTAAATGTCAAAAAAAAGGACACAAAGCTTCGTAATGTAATAAATTAAAACAGAAGGATTTGGTAAAATATGTATCAGAAAATAAATTAACAACAGAAAAGGCCGATACTAATTTTGTAACATTTAATTGTATTTCAGGTGATTGTCACTTTGGAAACTGCGAGAATGGAAACTGGATTATCGATAGCGGTTGTACGAGTCATTTATGTAACGATAAAACCTATTTTGGAAAAACTTTACAGCCTTCTGACGGTAAAGTGACTCTGGCTACTAATCAGAGTGCTCTAGTACAAGGTAAAGGTACAGTAAGATTGTCTGCATATAATACTAACTTCAAAAGTGTAGTTGAATTACCTAACACGTTATATGTTCCTGATTTGCGAACTAACTTGATTTCAGTTGCAAAAATTACCGATAAGGGGTTTCATGTTACGTTTAGGGATGATAGGGCTCTAGTGACTGATACTGATTGTAATGTGAAGTTAATCGCATTTCGAAAAGATAATGTTTTTTATGTAAAGGAACAGTGTGCTCAAGCTTCATCGGTTTCTAATGAAAGCGATATTTTAAAATGGCATGAGCGTTTGGGTCACTTAAATGCAAACGATCTAACAAAACTCTTAGACCATTGCAATTTACGTGTCGGAACTTATACGAGTACCTTCAATAGGTTGCGTAATTGCAAAATATGCATACGTGGTAAAATGAGTTCTCTTCCTTTTTCTTACTCGAGCGGACCGTGTAATGAAAAACTAAAAATAGTTTATTCCGATGTATGTGGTCCTATGAAAAATGCAGCCTTACGAGGCGCGAAATATTTTGTGACGTTTATCGACGATTCTACGAGATGGTGCGAGGTATATTTATTAAGTAAGAAGAGTTCGGTTTTTACTGTGTTTAAAATATACAAGCAATATGTAGAAAATATGACTGGCAAGAAAATAAAATACTTACAAACTGATAATGGCGGTGAGTATTGTAATAAAGAGTTTGATGACTTCTTGAGTAAAGAAGGAATTTCTAGAAGAAAAACGATTCCTCATACTCCACAGCAAAACGGTGTAGCTGAGAGGATGAATAGAACACTGGTTGAGATGGCAAGATGCATGTTGTTATCATCTAAACTTTCAGGCGGGTTTTGGGCGGATGCTGTAGTAACGGCATGTCATGTTAGAAATAGGTGCCCATCTACCGCGATTAATGGCGAAATACCATGTGAGAAATTCTTTGATAGACGTGTAAATATAAATTATTTAAGACCTTTTGGAAATAAAATTTTTATTTTAGATAAGGATATAAATAAGGATAAATTTACAGCTCGTAGTGTAGAAGGAATTTTTGTCGGATATCCTAGAGACCAAAAAGGATATAGAGTATGGTTGCCAAATGATCGTAAACTGATTGTTGCAAGAGATGTAAGGTTTTTAGACGTGAACACATCTGAAAACGAGAACAACATAGACCCACTACAGGTTGTGACTGAATCACAAGAAGGGAGGCCAGTCAAGTATGTGGACTTAGAAATTAAACCATCGACTTCAAAGACTCATATAGAAGGGTCAGCTCAACATGAGCCTCCTTTGAGTGATAGTACTGTCCTAGAAGAAGTACGAGAAGAAGAAGTTCGAAGAGGTCCAGGAAGACCTAGAATTCAAAGAGGCCAAGTAGGTAGGCCGAAGAAGATGTACCGAACTGTCAGTGCAACGAGAAGAGAACGAGAGCAAGACGAAGATGAGTGGAGTAAAGTAGGTGGAAATAATGCCAGCAATGAAGAAACAGCTGTAAGTTTAGATGAATTTACTGATTGTGAAGATTTCGTGGGCAATGCAATGGAAATTTCGTTAAAAGAGGCGTTATCGAGTAGTGAAGAAAAGCTTTGGAAAGAAGCGATTACTTCAGAGATAAGAAGTCTCGTTAAAAATCGGACGTGGGAAATTGTCAAGAAGCCCTCAAATCGTGATGTAGTAGGATGTCGATTCGTCCTAACTACAAAGATAAATGTGGACAAATCTGAAAAGAAAAAAGCCAGATTGGTTGCCAAAGGTTACAGTCAGCGATACGGTATTGATTATCGTGATACTTTTGCGCCAGTGATGAGGCTTGATACTGTCAGATTGTTATCCGCTTTAGCTGTTGAGTTAGATATGGAAATACATCAGATAGATATCAACACAGCCTATCTGAATGGATATCTAGACGAAGAGGTATACATGAAAATACCGGAGTTCTTAAAAGACAGTCTCGTTAAATTGTTACAAACGGAAGATTTTTTACTCAAGAAACAGGCGCAGCAAATGTTAGCGGACATACGAGCGGGTGGCAATGTTTGCCGTTTACGCAAGTCTTTGTATGGCTTAAAGCAATCTGGACGCCAGTGGAACATAAGACTTGACGAAAAATTGAAGAATATGAACTTTAAGCAGTCATTAAATGAGCTGTGTTTGTATTTTAAAGAGGTTGACGACTGCGGATCAAAACTCTTTGTCTGTGTATATACGGACGATATTTTGATTGCAAGTCAGAAAAAAGATTGTATTCTGGATTTTAAAAAGGAATTAGGAAAAGAGTTCGAATTGAAAGACTATGGAATTGCAAAGTTTATATTGGGAATAAATATTGATAGAAGTGACAACGTCATAAAGTTGACACAATCTCAATACATAAATAAAATAGTACAACGTTTTGGACTCCAAGATTGTAAGGATACAAATGCCACACCAATGGAGGTTAATTTAAAACTACAGAATATTGATACTGATAGTGGTTCTATTTTTCCGTATAGGGAGTTAATAGGATGTTTGATATATTTATCCGTAGGTACCAGGCCAGATATTGCAAATGCAGTAGCAAAAATGGGTCAGTTTGTCGATAAAGCAGATAAAAATTGTTGGAAAGCGGCAATGAGGATCCTGCGTTACTTAAAAAGGACGCATGATTATGGTCTTATTTATAAGAAAACTGGTAAGTCTATTAAGGGATATTCTGATAGTGATTGGGGCAATTGTATTATAGATAGACGTAGTTATTCAGGTTATGTTTTTACCTTAGCTGGTGCAGCAATATCCTGGAAGTCACAAAAACAGAGGTCTGTCGCGACTTCTACTTGTGAGGCAGAATATGTAAGTTTATCGGTAGCTATGAAAGAGGCTATCTACTTAAATAGTTTGTTGACTGAAATCGGGTTAGCGACTGTGAGCAGGGTACAATTACATGCGGACAATCAGGGAGCAATAGCGTTATCGAAAGATCCCGTATTCCATTCCCGCAGTAAGCACATTAGTATCAAGTATCATTTCTTGAGAGATACGTTAAAAACTAACAAAGATATTGTGGTGAAATATATTCCAACAGAACTGATGCTTGGTGATATATTAACGAAACCACTGCCTAAGCAGAAACATTATTTTTGTATGGAAGGTTTAGGCGTTACTTAGTTTCTTAAATTTTTAATGTGCTGTTATGTTTATATACCTTGTTTGTTTCTCTAAGTATATAGTAGATAGTTATACTATGTTTTGGAAGGTACAATTTAAGGGAGCGTGTTGAGTAGATACTCTTTTATAATAAATTTGTACCTTCCATATTTTAAATTTGGTATGTGTCATACAGTTGTCTTTTGTTGTGTAAATATCTTTGCTACCTTATATATATGTTTTTTCCTGTTCTTTACTTTTATAAGCTGGTTTTATTTATTACTACAAATAACTTCCACTGCGCTACCGGCTCATAATCTGCTACATAGAGAACTTTTTTGTTCGTGCTGAGGTGGAGGTGTCACCCCGCGTGTGTGGTTTTTATATGAAAGTGAAAAGAGGGAATTAGGTTGAAAAGTTCTTCAGAACACTCGACACGGTAAAGACGGTAGAAAACATTCAGAGAGACAATGTACCTGCGTAGATGAAACAACTCGATGAACTTAGTAACGTCTGCTTCATTTAAATGTGGACAGCCCGTCTCTGCAACCTGTCCAGGGCATCGAGGGGCAAACAGTATTCCATGCAAGGTCGACCTTCTGCTTTGTAAAGCAGATACAGATCTGTAAGTTATCTTGTATCGATATTCTGCCGTTATAAACAAGACAACTGAACATGATTACATGGATAACAAACAAAAATTGTTTGTTAAGAACATATTTTCTGGAAGACAGATAAAATTACAGTAAATTAACATAGTCCCCTTCTACTTAAAGGCCTTTATCTAGTAGTGGGGCAATTGGATCCACAATTCCATTTTTGACCATTAACAACAAGACATACTGGTGAAATACCTCCACCCCACAGAAGATGTGCCAAATAACCTTTATGTTGTGTTTGGTGAGTAAGGTTTCCGGAGCTCCTTGAGGTAGGAGGGTTCAAGGTCGGCTTATGATATTATGGCGTCTTTAGAATACATAGCCCCCAGGCCCGGTGCAGCTGTAAAAGCCATCCGAGGCTTCAGGGTCTTTACGGCTAACAGAATAGTCAGATCGAATAAAAAAGCCGCTTTTACCATCAGCCAAGCAGTATGCTTGTTTTCCATCTTAGTTATATTTTTAAAAACTTGGTAACGTTATTTACAATGTGAAAACCAGCTGTTGTAATTTAAAAAATCCTACTAATATTATAAAGTCGACAGATTATAAGTGTATTTGTATATTTGTTGCTTCTTCACGCACAAACGGCTGGACCAATTTGAATGAAATTTGGTATAGAGGTAGCTGACAACCTGGATTAACACATAGGCTACTTTTAATATTTTTGTAAAGGTGTCTTTTAATTTATACGTTGGGGAAGCCGCGGGGCACAGTTAGTAAAGTATAATTTCAAGAAAAGAATTTTTTATTTCCTCAGCGTTAACACTCGCGAGGTATATCCCCGGTGTACCGTGATTTATTAGTCTCGGCGGACGAGAGCTAGATTTTAATCTACCCCCCACGTCTGCGTAGATTAAGTTTTTTACTCTAATCTATATTTTATTAATACTGTGAAATATAAATATTACATTTTGGATGATAACAGGTCTTGTAATATTATATACATACTAGCGACACCCTGCGGCTCCTCACGCGTTTATTACATAGTAATTATACTCGTCTTGTAATTTTATTTTAACTGAATTATCGACCATTCTTATAGCCTATCATTTAAGTAATGATGTCATTAATTATATACTTCCCGTGTACAAAAATTCATCAAAATCGAGTAAAAATTAATAAAACTTTAATATTTCGATTTCTTTTTACGATTTCTACAAACAATATTGACTATTTCGATTAATTCGTGGGGCATCGCTGGTTAAATTACAAATAAACTCTCGAATGATAAGTAACCGTGTGATCGAAAGTAAAAATACGTAATGTAAAAATTTGCAAAGAACACAAAGGTAACCCTGGTTGAAATAAATAGAACAAATTATCAAGTTCGCACGGACTAAGTTTCTACAACTCGACGTCTATATGCGCGTAAATTGTGTGGTTTTGTTGACTGATTTTAGTCATGCCACCCCAGTTCCTCCAGGAAGTAAACCAGTCGCCTGATGTTGTTAAAGACTTCTGGAGGGTCAAGAGTTTGATCCGATATCGAGTCAGTTCTTTGCACTCCAAGAGCACGTTACTGGCTGTCTCTTCCTTTTCCATGCACGCTCTGTATAAGGGGCTTTCAGTGAGACCTCAATTAAAATTTGTACATTACAAATGTCCATGTCCTGTTAAGGCTCCGGTGAGCATTTGTGAGTGGCAACTTGGCAAGCGTAAAATGGCCTTAGTGGTTATGAGATTGGCAGAGGGTAGTAGTGATTCCCTCGCCTTTCTGAAATCTACCAGTCTGATCCATTCCGTGTCTCTAAGTGTTCTCATTCTTTTAACGTATTTCTGATTTGATCCAGCAAAAAGGAAAAAAATGATTGGTTCCGAATCTGAAACTTTTGTCTCAGTTCCTCTTTTTGCTAGTGCTTTTATATAATAAATGTTGTATTATTATGTTTCACTCGCATATACTTTTTGTCACTAAATACCATATAATAATTATTTCTAAGATATTGGCAAATGGTATTGCGGACTTTTTTTAGAACATTGTATTTACGTATCAGCGCAAGCCGATCAAGCGGTTCGGAAGCGTTGTCACTTCCGACTTACTTAACAAAAATCAATATTTATGACTACCTGAGAAGTGTAGCTTAATGTTAGATAGCCTATACTATTATTCCTCGTGAATCTGGCTATCACATTTAAAAGAAATTTTTCGAATCCGACTGTGAGTTCCAGAGATTAGCGTGTTTAAACAAACACAGAATAAAACAAAAAAAAAAACTTCTGCTTTATTATATTATCATCCACAGATTTCAGTTTCTCAAGTCTGTGTTGTCATCATTATATTAATACGTGAAGGAAAAATTTTGTACCCTTTTATAACCGTATTGCGTGCACGGAAGACTGTGAGATTTGGCAAGGTTAAAGTTTATATGGAGAAGGAGTGCAGAAATATCCGTTACTAATATATTAAATAAAATAAATTAATACTGCGAATCCTAACCAGACCAATGCCATTGATCTTAGACCTCCAAAATATTGACATTGTCACTCAATGAAAAGTGACAGCAAGTGATATAGTATTCATTGCTTGGGTTCATACTGCAAATGTCAAACACAAAATAGTCTATGATTAAAAAGTCTTTGGTCGAATTTCGGTCATTGGGTGACCGCTAGTAGAGTATAAATGCCTGAGTAAGTGTTTGATGGCATTCATTCATGAACTAGGCTCATAAATTAAGTAATAAATCGACGTATAAAACAGATCGCATTAGGTTTGTACTAATGATACTCAATAATATAAAGGCCTTACACGGAGTGTCCTTTAGACCGGTGTGAAAGGATCTCAGTGTCCGGGGCCGTATGTAGGGGTGCTTCATTATAACGTCGCAGCGCGGCGCGACGCGGACGTTTCAAGAGCCACTAGTGTCCGCCCCCAACAGGACTTGCGGGTTAAGAGAGGTTACAGACTTTGTTAAATTTAGAATTGCTTTTTTGAAATTTAATATACATACTAGAATTTGCCCATGGGTGCACGTTTATTACGCAGTAATTAATTCTGAATCAACTTCAAAAGAAGGTGGTTCCCAATTCGAATGTATATTTTTTTATTGATGTTCAGCGATAACTTCTTTGTTTAGGAACCTATTTTGATGATTCTTTTTTTGTCGGATTACCGCAACGCTGGTTCAATTTTAATTTCATGTGCACTGGACCTTCATCTTCAAATATACACCAGAGAACTCTTTAAAATCATTGAATACGGTTTTCTTTTTTGTTAAACATTATCTTGTTTCCCATATTATTGACAATTCTAGTCCATCAGTTCGTGTGTTGACTATAAGTATATAAAATTAAAAATTAATTATTTCATAGTAATGGTCTATTGGATAAAAGCCTAAAGCAATACAAAAGTAGAAATATAGATGTTGATTTATTTTATTGTTATTATATATTTTATACAATTCGGGATGAGCCTGTGCATATTCAGTTAAAATGCAGGTCGACATGACAGCAGCGACAGTCGATGGATTTCGATCTCTCTCTCTCTCTTTCTTTCGAAAGTACCGTTAATTTGCCGCGCTACTATAAAAAATATATATTTCATTTCGGATAACTCAATCTAATATTAGGTCTGTACCTATGAAATTGCCGTTTTGTATGAAAAAATTTAAACGAATTTTTTTCATGTATTTTTTATTTGTATTAATCGAAGTGCATGCAATCAATGCATCTTTGCCAGCACAGTGGCAGTTTATTGATGCCCTTCTTAAAGAAATCAGCTGGACGGGAGGCAACAAATTCTTCAAAGGCATTTTGTACTGCCTCTCGGGTGTTTTTTTTTTTCCCGCCAAGGAGTTAACCAAATTCTGGAAAAAGTAGTAGTCTGTAGGCGCAAGGTCTGGTGAGTAGGGCGGATGACGGAGAACTTCCAACCCCAGTTCTTGCAACTTGGAGACCGTCTGCTGTGCAGTATGAGGTCGCGCGTTGTCGTGCAGGAGCAGCGGAGACGAGCGATTGACCAATGCTGGTTGGAGATGTGCCAGCTTCTCCATCATTGTGTTCAGTTCTTCACAGTACACATCTGCAGTAATGCTCACCCCGTTTGGTAAGAAGCTGTGATGAATCACACCGGCGCTAGACCACCAAACAATCACCATCACTTTTCTAGAGGTAAGTTTTCGTTTAGGGCATTGTTTAGGTGCTGAACTAGGATCCAACCAACTTGCTGAGTGCTTGCAGTTATCAAACAGAATCCATTTTTCATGGCAGGTAACAATGCGGTTCAAAATTCCTTCATTAGTGTGCGTGTTGAGCAGTGCAAGGCATGTCTTATTGTTTTGACGCTAACGTCGAAAGCTGCTGCTAATCCAGCCGTAGATTGTGTATCATCAGCTTCCACAATCGCTTTTAATTCGTCATTGTCGACCAAAGTCTTCGGACGACCGTGAGGTTCATTTTTCAGGTCGAAATTCCCAAAACGGAAGCGAGCAAACCAATAACAGGTGGTGCGTTGGTTTGTAGTGTTAGCTCCGTATACGTCGTTGATGTTGCGTGCCGCTTGTGCCGCGTTGCTGCCACGACGGTACTCATATTCCATAATTACTCGAATTTTTAACGTATCCATGATGACAAAAAAGATTGAAATGCGATGAAAATGTAACACTAATCGATAAACAAATGACTACTTTTGGAAAAAGAATTCCATGTTTTTAAAATAAAATTAATATGAAATTAGAATTCTTAGCCAAACAAAAATTATTTTGATTTTAAATGGCCAGTACTGCAGAACGGCAATTTCATAAGTAAAGACCTATTATTTAACGTATATTTTGGTATTAAAACTTGAGTGGAAGGTTTAGTTTTCAGAAGCATCGTATTTAAAAAACAATCCATCTGTTTTCTTTTTTATTGTATTGCGGCAAAGTGTCAGTGCTATGGCTAATGATAAATGAAGCATAGAACAATCCAAAAACAAATTAAAACAAATAAACAAAAAAAAAAAATCAGGATTAAATTCAAGAAAAAGGCAGATGAATCAACAAATTTGAGACATGCATTTAGCTGTATGTTCTTGACAACCACGTAACAATAATGTAGAAATATGTGCGACCTTGTGTAAGTAATGTTGTCAGGGTATTTCAAATAAATGTCACTATTTTTAAAAGTAATACAGAGGTATATATGTACCACTTCAGTAGTACTCCACCTCCCTCTAGTAATTTTTTAACGAGGTTGTCTTCCTTGATAATGTTTTAAGGTGATTGTCTTCCACCGTCCGACCGTGATTTTTAAAGGGTGGTTTACTCCACCACAGTCCGTCCTAGATTTTTAAGGTGGTTTTCTCCAACGCCGTCAGCGGTTTTTTAAAGAGGTTGTGTCCTCTCAATTTTTTAAGGAGGTTTTCTTCCTCCTCCGCCGTCAAAGACGAGTCCGTCCATAGTGGACGAGCCGAAGCAGATCCAATCTTGCCCCATACCCTGTCTCCTCTGATGAGCAGAGGGGTACAGGGGAGGAACGCCGTCGATCTGCTATTGGCCGCCAGTCATAAAGACTGACGTTTCCCGGGGCACACCACGAGGAATTTCCAGACATAGTGCCCCAGTGTAGTCGTCCAAGCCTAAGACGGTTTTAGTCCGTTAACCCATTTCAACGTTTTGTATTTTTCAATTCCTTCTCTTACTATCCTAAGATAAAGTTCTTTAGGTATTGTAGCTCATATAAATCAATCTAATAACCAGCGCTCTTCGAACAGGTGTTCTGCTATGGCTGACTTAGTGCTGACGCGCACTGCGGGTTATTTCCGTACGGATTTTTTTCCGAAAATGTATGAACTATAGAATTACATACAAGCGTGCACACTGCTGTAAAAATGCGTACTGGATTTAAAACATTTAGCTTAATACAGATTTCTTGTGGTGCATTAATGCACGGAATTTTTGCATCCTATGGCTTTTCAAGAAACATTGGGCACTACGGAAAATGAACCGCAAGTCGGCCACAGTGAAATCGCAGTGATTGAATGCAATGGTTTTGTGCTCATTTTATCTTGTGAGTTTTTTATTCCCACGGAGTGAAATGACATTTCATGTGTTACTAATCTATTGTGTTTTTAAAATAGTTATGTCACCAATCGGTACTAATTGTAAACATTGCACACTTCGTATGTGAAGCCGAAATAAAGGAGAAAAATTTGCATCTCTCGTCATTCAAAACGTTTCCTTTTTTGTTTTTTTTTTTTACAGTTCTTCGCCGTAATATAACTATCGTATAGTTTCTCAGTGCTATTTTTAATGTATTTTATCATGTATTAAGCAATTTTAAAGTTAATATACTTCATGTATTTAGCACGCCAACAGAATAAATACAAAAAAGGTAAAATTTCATATTATTTTTTCCACACAAATTCTACATTAAATCCATTAAATATTGTATCCCATACTGCTTTTGTTTTTTTTTTTGTTTTTGCTCTTCTATAAATACTTTTAAAGCAATGATACAATGGTAGAATGTAAAGACACCGCATTAATTGAAGTTAGCTTGCTTGTCTAATGAGCCTGAGTGTTCAGTGAAAGAAAACATCTTAACAGAACCTTATTATAGTGGTAGAGCTTTTTCTTATACCCTCCCGTCTAGCTACTACTCTCAAATTGAAAATCTTTCACGAAGAACCTTTACGTGTGTTCTGGCAGCTCCACTTAAGAACTAGTTCTTCCAAGATCCACTAGCTTTAGTCAGAACGTAGTCAGATGGTAAACCTATAAAGCATAAACAAATAAAAAAAAACTCAAATGTGGACTTTGGTTTTATAATTCATAGCCGTGCTTTTCTGAAGGTTGCGACATAAATTACAAAACTAGTTTTACCGCAGAACGCGAACACCGACCTGTGGTTTTAATATACCCACGATGTTTGTCTGTTTTTTTTTTAATTTTATGCCACATCTATCCCAGACTAGCACTGTATAATGTAGGTGGGGCGTCACATCATTAAAATGTAGACTCCAGCACTTGTATGCGAGTGGCTGAACAGTCGCCTCTCGCAGCTCTAACAACGTTATTATTTTGTTTCTGTGCACTCGAGCTTTTTAGAAACATATTCAGATTTGAATTACCTTTTCCATAGGTAAATTATATAATAATATTAACTAGCGATTGCCCTAAGCTCGAAATTCGACCAGCGACTTTTTGATCATAGACTATTTTCTGTTTGACATTTGCAGTATTCATAAACAATAAGTATTATCTACATCACTTGCTGTCACTTTTCGTTGAGTGACAATGTCAATATTTTGGGAAATCTAAGTTCAATGGCACTGGTCGGGTTAGGAATCGCAGCATTAATTAATTAAATTTAATATATTAGTAACAGTTATTATAGATAAATTTTAGCTTTCTGCACTCCTTCTCCGTATAAACTTTAACCATGCCAAATCTCACAGTCTTCCGTGTAGGCAATATGCTAAAAAAGGGGTAGAAAGTATTTGCTTCACGTATTAATATAATGATGACAATAATTAACAACTACGATATAACAAATGACATATTTTTTAATTAAAACATATAATTATTGTGTTGTGGTTCTAAATTACGAAAAAAAGTGAATTATCTAACCTACAAACTACACCTGTATCTTTCAAATAGGAAAAAATGTAAAAAAAATATACTAAATACTTTAAAAAAACCAAATAAAATTATAAATAATAAAAAATAATAGTGAAAATACATAACGTCCATCAAAAACACTCACGAGTTACAAATCAGCTATCAGCAATCTCTGTTTCATACATACAATAATATATGGTAACATAATAATAAACAATCACCTTAATTTACCGCATTAGTATTAAAAAATTTAATTCATCACATTGTCATATCATGACAACTTTCTAGCGATATTTTCTTCTTCAATTCTGGTAAATGAATTTAAAAATGTAGGTACCAAGAGAAACATACTCTCAATAGAAGTCGCTAATTTGATGTTCGTCGTTTGGTCGCTTCTTTAATTTTGTTTGCTTAATTTTTTTATGAAACAAATGTGGCTGAGCAATATAGGGTAGGATGATCTTACAACTGGTCTATGCAAGTTTTTTTTTTTTTGCGGTTCCACTTTATTAATTTATAGTAGGTATATATTTAAATTATATGGTTTCTTTTTCACCTAAAGAGGCAGTTATTTCTACTGAACTAAAAACATGCCATATAAAGTGAAAAATTATTTCACTCAGATCCCCACATTTTGGTGTCATATGGGAATAACATAAGTTGTCTAAAACCAATGCCAACTCAGCTTTCCAGCCAAGCCAATTAATGTTTGAACAATTATTTAAGGTCCGCGCTGAGACCGGATCAACTGTGACGCAAGTACGTAATGAAGATGGTGAATTTTTTTACGAAATCTGTACAACCCTGCGTGACGCCTTACTATATTAATCAATGATTTCATTTGACCCCTATAACAAATAGTAACTATGTCTGTCTATCTGTTTGTTAAGTTTTCACGCCAAAATATATCTCTAAAAAGTTTAAGTTCAAACTAGCGTACGATGCGCGAACGCATCATACACGGAGAGTTTTATGATCCAAAGATTAGCGTGATTATACAAATAAAAAAAACTCTTCCACTTTATTGTATTATAGTTTAGATATATATATTATACATGGTTATTTGTAATTCGCCGTATTCCCTATTTGCGATAATTTATTCCCCATATGCATAATGCAAAAGTGAACCACTTTTGAGTTATGTTTTTTAGATTTTTTCAAAATAAGTCAAAAATGCAATATCAAAAATTTATTTAAAAAAAGTATCAATTTAAATCTCATTTTTTATTCTGATTAATAAAAACGATTAAATACTGGCTATTTATCAATATTAAAACAGCAATTATTGGATCAAATTAAAAAATGCGAGGCGGAAACGATATTATTTCAATATTTTATTGAGATTTTTTCGAGTTAAATGCCATAAAAACACAAACAAAATATTATGAATCTGGGCTTACAGATTATTTTAAAAATGTAACCGTTTTCTTAGCTCTCCAACAATGCATAACGACTAGGAACTTATTTCAAAGAAACTGAAAAAAATTGGTCACAAAGAAGCAATCGAAAATTCGTATTAGAACTAAACTTAAGGTCGATCTTTAAAATTTCATAAAATTAATTAAAAACAATACCCAATGTAAATAAAAAAAAATACAAATTTAAAATGAAATTTAGAACCAGTAACAGTTTAGTAGTAATAACAAATAATAATAAGTAGCAATTAAGACATTTTGTAACTTAGCATAATTAAAATTCTTGCTCGAAGTGACTTCCCCTATTGCGTACGCAAAGTCACATCCTTTTTCTGAGTTGTGACTTAACTATCTACTACTACGTTTATCTTTATACCTTAGTAGTATAAAAAAGATGCAGAATATAGTCTTATTACAAAATTAGAAGAAACCTACAAATGAAACACTTATGATTATATAAGCAGTTCACAAGAAGCTATTCATCTTCTCAATAATAATAATATGAATTTCACCATGAGAGTCTTCAATTGAAAGATGAATTTTCTTACTAAATAAGCAAATACGATCAATGATTAAGTTTAAAGTTTAGTTAGTATATCACAAACAGATTACTAGGTACGTTAAAGCATTTCACGAAAGAGTAATAAATAATCTCTAAGTTTTGGTAATACAAATCGACAATAATTCACTTTATAACTCTGTTATTATTTTAGCAACGTCTTTAATTTTAAACAAATCCCGGAAATTGTTAGGGTTGTTACGCAGTTTTAAAATATTTATTATACTTATAAGCAATCATACATAATAAGATCATTTTTTACATAACATACCATCACGCTTGTATCTTTGAAGGATTAGGCAGAGGTGTGCTAATGTGTACATCCACAGTTCGCCGAGTATGGTTTTAGGTCCCATGTAATAGGGGGTGAGCCTATTACCATAAAAAGGGCGCAACGCCCAACTTCGAGCTATTACTGAGAATTTCATAAAAAAACCCAATAACACTAAATTGCTCGACCTGTGTGAACTGAACCTAGAACCTCGAGTATAGCAGACGCGCTTACGACCACTAGACTAATGAAGCAGTTAAAGTATAAGTTACTCACTAACCTCATTCGTGTTACGTTTGTTACTTGTCTTTTGGCTTTACAATATTTGATGTAAATTTCAATTATAATATATTCAGTTCCATTTACTAATCCTGTTTTAGATATAATTATTTGTGACAGCCCTATCTCTGCCGGGCACAAACGCTCCATTATTTGCATAATCTGTGCGATTTGCTCAATAATACGTCGTGGAGTGTGCTTTTAATATTCCCATGAAATCCCTGTAGTGTCTCGATATTTGTACTACATTATTCTGTTTTACCTTTACAGATGGTTTATATGATATCGTTATATTAATACGTGAAGCATAAACTTTCTACCTCTTTTTAAACGTATTGCGTGCACGGAAGACTTCGAAAATTTATATGGAGGAGTGCAGAAAGCTAAAATTTATTTGTAATATATGTTACTAATACATATATTAATTTAAATAAATTGATACTGCGAATTGAAACAACCAATGCCATTGATTTAGCGTTTCACCACAGTCTCACGTGATATTAAATGACTAAAAGCCTATGGTGAGGACTGACTTAAAAGTGCAGCTACTAGAACACACCTATAGGTGTTTGGCAACAGATTTTCAATTTAAGGGTCAGTAACTAGCCAGGCGGGTATTAGAAAAACCTTACCACCATCACGATTTTATTCTTCACCGGGCGCTCAAGGCTCATTGCAGGGATTCGAACTCACATCGATCGACGCGATTTCCGTACACTCTACCCATCATTGCTTTAGTAAATCATTTAACACAAACGATAGTTTAGACAAGTAACAGAGATTTCAAAGAAGTTTGCAAGATCAATAGAGAATTATGTAAAACAAAAAGCGTTTCATAGTTCATTGAGTAACGACACTCGATTAACATTATGACGGCTCGTAATTTTCTTTGCCACGCCGCGCCGTAACAAAGGCCGTTGAGTCTGTAACAAATTGCAGCCATCATTGCCTGTCCGGAGTTAATATGAACTGGTGTCGGTCTGTCTTGAAAGATGTTGTTGGGCCACTAAATAACTTTTTCAAGACAATTAACAATCAAGCTATCCCAAAGTATATGCTCAAGTATCAAGAGATCATTTATTTGCAATGACAGGAGCCATCTTCGTTATTAAAATCACTATTTCAATAATTGTAACCGGACTATATTTAGAATGGTTAAGAGGTAAGTCAAGAAAGCAATAAAGTTTAGTATTAATTTAATTTTTTATGTAATTAAGCAGTGTAGCCTACACGGGTCTGTTGGCAGCGGCGTAGTAGAGAGTTCATCTCGAATAAATTTTAGACGGGTGAAACCGTAACGCACAAGTAGTTTAATTATATAAGCTAAGGCTCTTAATATAATATCAAACAATGATTTCAAAATTAGACTATTCAATGTTACGCTGTAATTTTAGTTACTTTTAGTTAGTACTGAAAAAGTCATAATCCTAAGTAAAGATGAATTTATAAATATTTATGTTTGGGACGAGTCTTACTCTTTAAATGCTCGATGTTTCGACTCGGTTAAACAGACCGGAGTCAAAAGTCGACTGATGTATTGCGGTGTCTTTGTTGTAGTGGACAGTTTATAGTAACTACCCTCATTTGCCTTACAACAATAGACAATTTCTATAACGTAAGCGTCAAGAAAAAATATCCTTGTGATGTTACTGAAAAATTTAATGTCAATAATGATTTTTAGCAGAAATAGCTCATCATCTCTATTCCACTATAGAACCATGCGGGCTGGTATTCTAAGACATATATTCATGGTTGCATCCATCTTGGTGATAAAAAAGTCGTTTGCAATTTCTAATGTTTACCGCACGAGATGCCTCCTGGAAAGAGTGTTTCCTCCCTTCTACGATATTGAGTACTTGGAACGAGATGTGAAGAGATATTTTTACAGGCAAGCATAACGCCGAAAACTGCTGATGAAATTTGTTACCAGCGGTCGCCGTTATTTTTATTTTGTAGCATGGCAAAGTACATTGTACTGTACCTGATGCTGTTTATAGATAGAGATACAGAGATAGGCAATCTATCGCCGGTTGTCGCTATCATGCCAACCTGGAAACCTATCGGTAACTTATATACACAGGCCGATTACGTAACGCGACAAATAAAAGAAAGTCACTATGATGGGCTTATCACCAAATGCATGGTGGTCGAACCGTAGTCAAAAATCAAAATAATCTTTATTCAATTTAGGTCCTAAGAAGGCACTGAATGTCAAAACACTACTGCTAGTTCGGAAAATATCCCGGTCATCGAGAAGAACCGGTAAGATAATCGATCGAGTTTATCTTTTTTTCCAACTGTACAAGTGTTAATATAATAGGTAAAATAATAATAATTCATTGAATGCACAGAGAGGGAGACACTTCAGACATCACCATCATTCACATAATGATCCACCTTTTGACAGTAAAAACAGCTTGACATCGTCCTTGAACTTGTTGTCCGGCAAATCAGTAATGTGTTGTACTGAGCTTTGACAAAATCTAACTTGACTAAGTTTTTCGAATTTACATTAAGTTATCATAATATATTTACATGGGCACAAATCCCTGTCACCCTGTTTGAATACTGAATATACACCGGCTAATGCAGTATGTTATTATGGTGCATGCTACATCTGGTTTATGTTTATCGCAATCCCTTCGGTTACAACTGTCATGTTCTACCGCCCACGAGATAGAGACTATACCGATTTTGCCATATTGTAACGCTACATTTAACCTCCTGACTGACTTCGACTGACTCTCCTCGGCGGTGGTGCCACTATCGATTGTCACATGACATCGTACGATCGCCTGAGGGCAGTGATATGGGTTCTCTTATGAAAGACACGCAGAGCTCCGTGGTGACTCACTCTAGTAGTGCATTCACATACGAATATTACTTTGCACGTTATTATGTAAAGTGTGCAATAATAATAATAAATTTTTTATTAGTGACCATAGTATTTGTAAATAATTTGAATCAATATACAGTTTATTATGGGTCTTAGTAGACAATAATTAAGCATTTATATGGTTTATTCTGATTTATATTTATAGTATATATTATAAAACGGTCCGTTTAATATTTCTATATAATTTATCAACCTACATAAGATCATAATTCTACGGTATTTAGAATTCTTTTAAAGTGAAACTTTTATTAGATCGTCTCAAAAATTTTCGCCTGTGTGTTGCATGTCGCGTGACGGTCGGCCGCGGAGTAGGTAGGGATGGCGGCGCCTATAGTTCGCAGCAACTGACCGTGTAGTGTATGGATTATTACTCATTTGTGAATTTTTAGTTAAATGTCTATAATGTGAAAAAAAAAAACACTTTTACCGTGGTTTCATAAAACCACACAATCAATTTTTAGTATAAAAACGCACAAAAATGAGAAGACTACATTATAGCATAAGTATCAAAATTTATAAAGGTGTAAGTATATTTAAAACGCAGTTTTAATGGCCACACAGTTTTCCCTGCAAAGCGGTCGGTGTACAAACGCCCCCGGGCTGCAGTCTCTCGTTACGGACTCACTTAATTGTTTTACAGTTCGCGTGAACTTGACGTCTTCAGTTTACGAACCGGTTTCTTTCATCAACTACCATCTTTATGAGTTCACGGGGAAAGTTTACCAGTTGATTAATTTAAAATATTTAAATTAACTTTTAGTAAACTCTAGTCTTATTCCACTCTTCGTTAATAACAAGGTAAATTATTAAAAAGGAAACATAAATCCCGACTGCAAGAAAAACACGAGTAAAAAATATGTTTTTCTATTTTTGCTGTTATTTGATTCCCAGACGTAGTACTTAAATATTATATAAGCTATGTCACGTCCACTAATAAGACGATTCTAACGACACCTCGTATGTTAAAATCCATCAAGCCGTTTAGATTATAGAGCTAACCAAAGATATAGACATACATACGAGGGTTATTCCGAAAATTGTTAGTGAATTGAAATAAAACTTCTTGAAGGTTAACCTTGTTTATAATCATAAAAAATCATAGTACAAAAAGCTTCCCGCGAGACGTTCATTGTTGCAAACAAATGGAGAGTGAAATATAAATCTTTAATAATATTTAAAAAATAACTACACATAAGTGGCCAATGATTTTCACCAAAGAGATTTGTATAGAAATTAGCTATCAATACAAAATAGTTTCAAGAAAAAAGACATTACATTGGTAGTTTACTTTTCAGTCTAACTCGACTTCAAACTTGATATTTAATAATAATTTAAGAGGAGGCGCAAATTCGATGCTTGCCCTAGGCGCAATTTTTTTTGGTACGTACCCTACGTATTCTCCCTACACTACTACTAAGACAAAAACATTTTCAGGACGATTTACCTTAAATGGCTTTATATTATAAAATAATCGATAACAAAAAACAGAACAAAAACAATATAATATTATCTCAATCAAATCCAGTCATATTTTGGCGTACATTTTACATAGTCATTTTATTTAAGGATATTAATTTTGAATTTTCATGAAAAACCGGACAAAAAGGGATAAAAAGCAATACGGGACTACGCTAAGTATATTTATTATATAGTATAATATAATTATGCAGCCGTTAAAACAAGTTCTTATGTATAGTTAATCAGATTAAAATTCCGGCAAATAAAACTGGATTTTGTAACAGTCTCTGCATTGCAACCGTAGTTAGCAGACAGTATTTTAAAATAGGTCGGTTAGGTTAATAAAGCTGTAGAAGTTTCCACGTAGTTTTGTAGCAAGTTTAAAAATTTTTGAGCTGGACAACGGGGAGCAATTGTTAGATAATGTTAATAATGGTCTGGTGGAATAACAGTCAGTCAAATAAATTCATGACCTAACATTAAGTTCTACCCGCTTTGTACTTAACGAAGTCATCAATTCTATATGTTATTACATTATTTATATATTTACCCCTCGAGGAAGTACGAGATCTGGAGGACGACTGACCCGCACTTGATATTTTCTATAAAACAAAATCAATCATACAAAATATTTTTCTCAAACATGCACGGGAATATTGACATTATTTTAGAAAAAAGAACACGCGAAGTATTGAATTTACGAACATGCCAAGAATGATAATAAAGATCTAATCAAAGAGTATTTAATAACCCCAGCACGCCGTTTCATACAACATTGCTGGGGCGTTTTAATTTTCCAAATTCAAAAAACGCTCCTGTAATGGATTTGATTTTCTTTGTCCGTACATTCGAAACTTCGCGTGTTCTTTTTTCGAAAATAATGACAATATTTTCATGCACGTTTGAGAAAAGCACTATATATGCCTCGGCGGAAATGGCAATTGCCTGTCTCGTATTAGTGAAGTCCTTGCCTACGGTTCGGCCTTCAAGCACATACTCGACCTGCATTTGCCTATTTCACAGCCTTTGCAATAATGTACTATTATTCATTCTGGGCTCTAAAAAGGCACATATGGACATCAACACACAACCACCGGTTTGGAAAACATTCTTGTTATCAAGAACAACCAATAAGATACTCGATCTGATTTTTATTTATTTTGTACTAGCTGTGCCCGCGCGAATCTTGCTCCCCCGCTCCCGGCTATTTTAAAGACTATGCTTATTGTGGGTATCCCTAAGAAGATAGCCGTATATTCTCCCCGTATTTTTTGTAGGTCTTTTTAATGTCTACAGTTATGTGATACATTAATTTGTTATATCTATTATGGTTTAGTCAACCTAAGCCATTTAAGCGCTCGAATTCTAACTTGAATATCAGTTGATATGCCGATCTCTCTCCACTTTTTCAAAAATGGCGTCCATTTTATTCGTAACAGGGCGGGCGACCAGAGCAAGGTGCATGTTTAACATCAAAATTTCCGGACTAAAAACGTTTGAACCATTTTGTGCTACTCTTACTGACACTGCATTAGGTCCATAAATACCACACATTTTTTTCGATGCTTGAGTTGCATTTTTGCCTTTTTTGTAATGATATTTTAAAATGTATCGAATTTCTTCATTAGATTCACTCATTTTTACAGAAAGAAAAACAAATGAAAAATAGCGGGAAGTAACTTTTTTCTTTTTAATTTTACCAAAACCAACCAGATACAAATAGTGCAGACAAAGAAATTTTGTAACAAGTTTATACCTGCATTATGCGAAAACACTTTTTCCCGACCTATAATTTAATGAAAATTAGAATAATCTCTCAATATCTCCCATGCCGTAGATAAAGCAACAGAAAGAAAGAAACACAGAATCCGCAAATAAATATAATTTCAGTGTGAACGAACATTTTTTTAAAATTAATTTCCCCCAGATTGTCACCCCGAGGACGGGGTGGGCGGCACGTGAGACGAACGAAATTTATTCATTTATAGAAATAATTCAGAAGGTTGTGTTTTAATAAAACCTTATTTCTTCGTCTCCCTCTAAGCGAATGTTAGAATGATTAACGTTTTTGTGTCGAAAATTCTTGCGGTTACAACGATCTACGTTAAAGAATTTTTTTTCACTCGGTTTACTTATCCACCACCTTTTTTGGTAGTCCGCCATTATTTATGAAGGGAGTTTTTTAAAGTGTATATTTTATTTTTAATCACAATACTATTATTTTAGGGATATCTAATGTATTTAAATTGTTAATTAATTATTGTAATCATGTATTATATTTATAACATGTGATATGAATTTCAACAATCATAATGGGAAAAATACATTATTTCTATATTAATAAATCTGTAGTCTTGTCTGTACATGTATTTTTTTTTTCATACTACTACTACATTATACATACAATATTTATTTGTCTGTCTCTTTGTATATCCGGATATACCTCAAATATGACTTGACTGATTCTTATGGATTTTTTGTACACTTTTTTTTTTTTTTGTATATCATTAGTCAATTGATAAACTATAATAATTTTTCATAATACTTTTAGAAATCGTAAAAAATATTTTTTTTTTATAAATTCTTAACCAATTTCGATTCAGAGAATTCAGATTGTATTGAATCCATGCAAAAAACATTTTTTTTAATATACGACTACGTAACTTTGAAGAAATTCATTAGCAGGATTCTTTTCCATTCACATCATGTACCTACTTTTACTACACGTTACAAAAGTAGACGCAAAAAAATCTATACAAAAAGAAACACTAAAATAAATAACAAATAACGAATGATAAATTAATAGTCTTTTATATTTTAACATTTGTATTACTTTACTCTCTGCAATAAATCATCTTTACTGAAGATTATTGTGCTCATATTTACTGCATCTATGATTGTGCTTTATCATCATCAGCATTATATTAATACGTGAATCATAAAATTTCTACCCTTTTTTAAGTGTATTGCGTGCACGGAAGACTGTGAGATTTGTTATGGTTAAAGTTTATATGGAGAAGGAGTGCAGAACGCTTAAATTTATCTATAATATATGTTACTAGTATATTAAATTAAATAAATGAATACTGGGAATCCTAACCCGACCCCCCAAAATATTGACATTGTCACTCAACGAAAAGTGAAAGCAAGTTATATAATATTAATTGTTTAGGTTCATACTGCAAATGACAAACAGAAAATAGTATATGATTAAAAAGTCGCTGCTCGAATTTCAATCATTGGTCGACCGTTAGTTTTATGGATATTTGTTTCGTATTATAATGTTGGCGTCTTTTGACGTTTGGTCTTCAGTGTTCCGAGTGTTCAGTGTTGAGTGTTCTTGTTAGAACTTTCCAGATAATTTTTGTGATATCCCAGAGTTCATTTTCCATGGTATTTATGAAAATACAATGGTATCAAAAAACAAAAGCAATTAGACCACAGAGTACTTTAAATAAACGATATATTCTGAATTCAATATGTGTAACTCATGAATGAGTATTGAGTCAATTCTATTGACGTATTAGACATGGGTAAACCTGCGCTAGAACGAGAAATTTCGCCAACTCAGTTTACTTTGCCGGATGTGTCAACAAACTTATAAATACCGCGGCACAGTGTAACTGCGCCGCCGCGCCGGTCAACCAACGCATTCATTCATCTAACTCGTTGAATCGGTCAAGCTAACGTGAAATCAAAATGCACTGCCTGCGTTAAGAGAAGGCAGAGGCAGGGAGCGGGTGGTGCGCGTTTAGCGATTCACTTGGCGCGTACCACTTTGCTGCGCCATGTCGCAAATTTGCGACGGCGCGGCGCAGTCAACAACGCTTGAGTTATTGAGTCGAGGCAATGAATTTTGTTGAGTTACTCAAGTCTATAACATATTGAATAATGATTAATCGATACTATTGAGTATGTATATGGTATCGATACTTTTCATTCGATACTAGTCTTATTAGTAGATAATAACATTTTTCTTTCTATCTGATTATACTGTTAGCCTGGAGCCTTAGACAGCTTTTACAGCACCGGGCTAGGGTCGAGCGCTTATGGCACTCAACCACATAGGTGTAGCAACCACATGTTCAAGGGTGCCAAGTAGCTAAGTCTCGGCTTGGGCTGTTCCGTAATTTCATTTAAGTCGCGAACTGGCTAAAGATAAAACCAACATTCGATAATATGTCTGGTACTTAGTACTCATTTCCCTTACTAGGCGTTATGTTAAGCAGCAAGCAGGCCATTGGTAACTTAGCCAATCAAACGTTTTTTTTAGAAACGCTTCTAGCGTACGCCTGGTTGAAAATGATACCTTTTGTAAGTGCTGATGCGGATGCGGATGCGAAAATAAAATAACAAAAAAAAAAAGAGCGTGCGTCGCCTGCCCTGGAGTGTTCCACCAAATCTTAAGTACCAAATACCTACTCACCAATTCGGCCAACTCGAACTCCTGAACGGCAGGTCTCGATTTTCTATGCGACTGTATTCAACGTCTTTATTATTTATAATGCGATGCGATGCGGTTCCAAATTCTTCAATATTTTACTTATATATCACAGCGGAAAAATATATTTTCGTTTTTTCAAATTGACATATGTAAGACAAATGTCGCGCATGTGCTTAGGGGAGCTATGTGCGCGAGCGGCGGACGGCGGAACTAGCGCCGGTGATCCATCAGTACTCTGACCATTTCAGGAGACGAAATTGATCGAGTGGATCATACGATAACTTTAAATGGCACCTTGGATTTGATGTGAATAAAAATAACGAATTAAAAAAGAACAATATTGGAGAATCAGTCATTTAACTCTGAAGAACAATATTAATATGTTGCTTTTTTTAAAAGTTTAATTAGTTTTAATTTCTTTAATTATTATCCCTTTAATTCTCATTATTCTTATTTATATTAATTCATCATATTTAATATTAATTATTTTATATGTATATAGTTAAATTTATTATTTAAATATTTTGTCTGAGCACGTCTTGTTCACCTTTAACTATAACAGCATTTTAGTTTTACATTATAAATAGTTTTTATTTACAATATATAATGCTATGTTGGTGAAGTAAAATAAATAAAATAAAATAGTTCTTTTAATATAGGAACTGGGCATTAGTCAATAAAATATCCAGTATGCGTGGCTTTTTGAGAGCAATATAACAAAAAATACAAAAAGGCAAATAAACAAGGCAATAGCCAATAAATCTCAACATTACGTATTCAACAAAATTATCTATAACAGGGGAAGGGTGGGTAAAATGGGCATCAAACATTAATGATATCATTCCGAGTCCCGCAAAGTTGCTGAGCAATACTTGATGGGCGATAGAACGACAGCTCGATAGCACCATAATGTGCATATTATACAGAGCCCGCCTTCCCCAACCTACTCTATTCTTCGGGGACGCGTTAATGTTGTTGTTTTGTTTGAAAAATTAAAATAAATATCGCATTACGTGGTCAGAGTTCTAAAAGGTTTGACAAGATTTAAAGGTTCTGAAGTGACAACGCTTTTTGCTTTGAAATAACGTGTTTTTGACAGAGATCGTTAAACAGGTATTAGCTGATTCTCAACTAAATTTTTATCCGGCTTGGGAATGAATCTTCAAATTTATTTTACCGGGATATGCCGGTGTTTATCCATTAACCAAACGGGATATTAGGAATCTCTACCCTACTGGATCGCAGCCACCTTGCACCTTGCCCATGATGATAAACTAAGCGCACTGACCATAACCAGAACTCTTAAGTAAATTATATCTGCAAGTACCCAGTAAGTGTACTAGGAACCCCAGTTTGTTTGCATTCTTTTGTAAAGCATACATATGCTCAAAACATTTTCCACCTAAGTCGAATGCAGTTTCTCAAGTTGGTCTCTAAAAGGTTGGTTCAGGAGTAATTACAGGAAACCCAAAACAATCACATAATTAACACACTCACATTACTTAACGGACCTATTGTTATCGTTAGGTATAATCATAAAAAATAATTTATGCACTACTCCTTTACACTTTCTGGCACTTTAGAATTATATTGTAATTACTTTCCAATTTTTAAAATGTGCTGTGAAATTTGTATAGCTTAAATAAATAAATATATAAACCAGATCGTCGAGTAGCTAAACACTCTCTGAAAAGTCCTCTGTCTGCCAATGAAAGTCCCGTCAAAATCGGTACAGTCGTCTCTAAGATCTTTCCGGTCAAAGGAAGAGAAAAACAAAAAAATAATTACGTCATATATTTGTTTACCGTGAAACTGTGGAACCGTCTCCGGACAGGGTGTTCCCTCCTTTCAACAAAAGGGAGTCCTTCAAACATAAAGTGAAGAGATTTAAGGTACAGTACCGTCACGTAGTAATACCAGCCTGTTTGTATCCTACTGCTGGGCGAAGGTCACTTCCCAAGGGAAGGCAAGGGCTTCATCACCACGCCAGCCCACGACATATTGGCAATTTCAAACGCCAAGAGATCAATAGTTTTACATTTTCTCACATAAAATGATACTACAAATATATTTGTCAAGCGTTCAGTTTTCACGATGTTTTCCTTCAGCGTCAGCCGACAGTTACCAATTTGTTATATAATTAGAACTAAGTTATAGCTTAACACATCTATTTATTAACTCATTAGGCTAATTGCAATTGATATAATCACGGTTTAAAGACATCTTTATTCTAATAAGAATTTACAAAAATTCACTCACATGTGAACATGCTAAAATTACATTATATTCATAAAATATGAATATACGAAGCGGGCGAGCAAACGTATTGCGAAAAATTCCATTTTTATTAATAAATTGAAGATAGATATGACAAACAATAAGTAATTATTAAAAAGACAATACACAAACACAACAGCAGCAAAATACACGAACAACTATGAACTGGACGTGGGTGGCTCCTTGGTTTAATTATTCAGTTTAGTGAATGATTAGTAATTTAGTTTTAGTTTTTTAGATACTTTATTTATAGAGTTATAAACGCTGAGATAGTTTAAGCTTCTTTAATATTTTTGGGTGGTTTATAATTAATACGTGAAGCAAAAGCTTTCTACCTCTTTTTAAGCGTATTGTGTACACGGAAGACTGTGAGATTTGGCATGGTTAAAGTTTATGTGGAGAAGGAGTGCATAAAGCAATAATTTATCTATAATATCTGTAATACTAATATATTAAATTAAAAAAATTAATACTGCGAATCCTAACCCAAATAGTTCCATTAAACTTAGACCCCCAAAATATTGACATTGTCACTCAAGGAAAAGTGACAGCAAGTGATGTAGATAATACTCATTGTTTAGGTTCATGAATACTACAAATGTCAAACAGAAAATAGTCTATGATCAAAAAGTCGCTGGTAGAATTTCGACCTTAGGGCGATCGCTAGTAATATATAAAAACGACAAGCAACATTCGACAACTTAATAAAACGGGCGTGTCACACAGGAAGGAAACATAGACAAAGAGGAAATATGGGCAAAGACAATATGATAGATTACACTAAAAAGTACACAGACTGATTGAGTTAATTCTCCTACAATTTGAGTTAGTAAATGTGCGCGAATTCCTAAAAACTTTTAGTACGTGTCGGGGTACAAATCTGCTGATATCGATATATTCCGTCGGTCTAAACCACTCAACTACAGCGACTTTTTTCACGACCATCACTTTTGGAGTTTTTGATGTGATCTTGTAGTGATATGTAGTAGTTTTTATTTATAATTCATTCACTTAGGAATTTGGATCCTATATTATATAATACTGGTGGCATTTCGCGTGTCATAGTTTGGTTGTTATACATAAGTAAAGTCAATTATAAACATAAAGAGGGAACATTCATTTTGAGATGTCACAAAAACTCCCTAAAAAAATTCTGACAAGAGAGTCCCATTTTGTCGGAAAATCACACTTTGTGTATTGGATAATTCTATGAATGCTTAAAGACATTGATGCTGGCAAGTTGTATAAACAGTCGCGCGGGCTGGACGCTTGAGTGGACGCCAAAACAAAAAAAGAGACTATCACTTTAACGTGATACAAAAAAAAACAGACAGATAGAAACATAGAATAACACGTGTTTATGTGTTGGTGACGTACGAACATCAGTATGCGCTTAAGGTCTTTATTTCGAAAACACAGACAGAAACTTCAATTGTATTTATTTTTATATATAATATACAAGATTATTGCTTAGCTAGATTCAATATCGTACAGAGCTCAAATTCGTCCGAGGTTTATTAAACAAATAATTTTTCAATTAAACCGATGCAAACATCTATTTATGCAGACTCCGGGGTAAGATTGGACAGTTAATTTGAATAAAATTAATTTATTTCATTAGATAAAGAGTGATCAAAGATATTAAACCACTACGTGCATTTATAGATCGTACATGAAAATTGCATCAAGTCTACTGTTATTATTAGGGGTGAGTTATTAAAGGTAAAATAAGAAATATAGATAGAGAGAGAAATACTACTTCCAAAATCCTGTTCCAAGATAACAGTCTAATACATAATGCTATCTCTTTCTATTACTAAAATTGAAAAGAGTAAAGAGCTAGTTACAAGTAATATTTATTTGTATCTTTCTCTAACAAAATAAATATCTTTAAGCTTAAATACAGAAGAGCATCTTCTCAAACTAAAACTATTTATTTTTGTGTCATACGCCAGTATGTGTGGAACAAATACGTAACATTTAGTAACAGCGTTCTCAGTTTACAGAGAACAGTTCCAAATTGATACATTTAAATACCTTTTCTTTAAACTATTCCGATAAATACGCCTCAATCCTAGTTGGTATAGTTTATTGAACAAATTTGGCTAAGTCTAAATATTAAAGTAATGTTCTCGCTTATGCTAGTTAATGGAAATATAGAGGATACTTTTATGAGAGAAGAAATTTATCGTGACTTAAACTGTTAATGGTTTATTATATAGTAAAAATGGTTATAATTATCAGTTTCTAATCATCAATAACGATAGAGAAGTTGAAGGGTTGTTTAACGTGATCATTTCATATGTTAAGCAGAAATAAAAAAAAGTTAGCCGTCACGGGGCGCCCGAGAGATGTGAAACATCTTAGTGAATAAAAAAAAGAAAGAAATAAAGAGAGAAAGAAAGACTGAATACTAAAAATTAAAGAACATATAGCATGACGATGCGTCGCCACGGCCTGTATCGCCACGCCAACAATCAGGTTTACTCTCGCCTATAGATGTTTCACATCAGAATTATATAATTAGAAGGATGTTAAATATGAAGGTGAGCGGATATATGAGTAGAGTCGAGGAAGACCGAAGAAGAAATGGATGGACTGTGAAGAATGATAATATGCGTATTGGGTAAATAAAATGCCGTTATATTTCGCGTAAACAGTTTATTCGTACTCAAAAACTTAATTTTAAAAAACTCACAATACTGATCTACGAGTGTAATGTTGTAATATTTACAGTTTCTCCTTCTATGGTCCTCTTGGTAGATTCCTTCCTGTTTTTGAACTGACTATACTGTTAACCTTAGAGGCCCTGGAGCCTCTGATGGCTTTTACAGCTTCACCTGACTTGGGTTGTAACTCGGGAAACGGTTCGCTTATATACTCAAATACGATGATCATGATATCACTAGAAGGTACTAGGGGTGAGCTATAACAGGTAAAATAAAATATCTTTACCTGTTCCAGAGAAATAACATTTCCAGTAACCTGTTCCAAAATAACAGCCTGTTACGATTTAGTAAGAATATAATATGTAGTAACTCTTGTAACTATAGTTTTTATAAATTGGCAACTCGACATCGTATGCACTATTGGCCTAACGTATAATAAAATAACGTATAACTCAATCAATCTTCCATCATTCAATTTATCAATCCATCAATCAATATTTATAATAAATCTCTCTTACATCCTTACGCTAGAATACAGAAAAGCATGTTCCAAACTGAAACAGTAACACACTTTGAAACAGGTACTTAAGAACAGCCTGTTCATTTTAGAGGTAACAGTTACGAGCTGTTACCCAGAAACACTTTTTTTTTTTATTTGTTCTGATAAATACGTCTCACTAGTATGGGTAACAGCTCGTAACTCTTACCTCTAAAATGAACAGGCTGTTCTTAAGTACCTGTTTCAAAGTGTGTTACTGTGTGTGTGTGTACTGTGTTCTACAGAACAGCCTAGTATTTAGTAACAGCTTGTTCTGATATTAGATAATAATTCCAAACTGTTACTTGTAAATACCTGTTATTTTAATCTGTTCTGATTTTATACGCCTCACTTCTAGAAGGTACCTACTTCAACTTGTAAACACGTTATTAAACATCATGCGTCATCATTTTTAAAAGAATGAGCATTCCTTTATTAGTCGAAATCCGAGTGATGAGGATTTTTGTGCGTGAATAAATATAGTGCTTCCTCGAACCTATGACTAAAAACCTAAATTTTCGAGCATATTCTAGATGATTCCAGAGATTACGAGAATGTTTTTTGTTTTATTTAATTTTATTTTGTCTATTGCAGAGTTTTATTATGTTTATGTAGTGAATTACATTCTAATTTTATAATATTTTATTACTTTATTATGTAACACATAGAGAGCACACAGAGCAGAGTAACACAGTTTCTTTTTAGTCATAACAATTTTTAGGCAAAGGTAAATAAATTGATTCAGCCAACAATTATTTTCTATTTTTACTCAAACCGTAACATATTAAAAGTACGAATACTGACATAGGAGTTGGTAGCGAAGAGTAGAAGAAACGTTTTTTGCTGACCTAGTGTTGAGTTGTTTTTTTTTCACCAACATTAGTTTTATAATAATTATGTTTCGTACATTCATTTTTAATAACACCCTCTAAATAATTAATTGATAGATTAACCTGAGCTTTCAGTGACGTAAAACATCATGATGAAACTATATCACGGTGGTAGGGCATTTTCTAATGCCCGCCTGGCTAGCTACCGATCTCAAGTTGAAAATCTGGCGCCAAGCATCTTTAAGTTTGTTCCATACAGCTGCACTTGAGAGCAGCACTATCTTGGACTACGTCGTCGTTTAGCATCAGGTGAGGTTGTGGTTAAAAACCTATAAACGTTAAATTTGTTGTATAGTAATATTATCAATAGTTGCTCTATAAAAATTAATCTCTTTGGAGACTAATTGGTTTTCGCTGTCTGTTTTGTTTTCGTCGACAATTGCCTTTGTTATTCGAATAACGACACTTATACATATAGATGCTAATACTGTAAGAATTGTAGTAGGTATTTATATTGCAAATAAACGTCGTATTAATTTTAAACTTAACCCAAATTCATTATTAATTTTAGTTCTGGTAAGCCTCATTGGGTTGCGATCACCAAGCATATAGTGGAAAGTCCGACATGATTAACGCGATGTTCAAATATGCTGATATCATCGCCTTAGACTTCCTATTATAGTGACTACATTTATCTTTAGTATAAGTAACTTGAATAAGTTGAGATCAAAAACGGAATACACTAGAGTGCGTATTATTTTGTTGATTTCTTAATTATACGAGTTACAATCAAAATTACACTTTAAAACATTAGATTTTGCAAACACAAAAACGGTTTTTTTTTTTATTTGGTACATATTGCTTCACAGCACTTTTAACACAAAATATACATTTGTTATGTTTTGCAATCATGTGGTGCCAATTACGAAACAATTATTATTAAATTATGTTTGTTATGCAGCGGTTAAATATTTATACACATAAAAAATATCATTATGAGGTATTTATGTGTTTCTATATCTCAATGTGAGTGAGAGTGTGAGTCTGCGTATAGTGTGCGTGTGCTTGAGAGTGTATAGGTGTGGTGGGATCATATGCTCCTGAGTGAAAAGAATATATGAATTGTATATGTATGAATGTTATAACCAATAGAGAGTAAACTGAGTCCTTTCTGTGTTCCTGTTTCACAGTCGTGATGACTATTTCAATGTGTTTTTCGATTTTAATTCTTTTAAGAAAAAAATCCTATTTGACTGGAATAAATCAATATGACTAAACTTCGTGTCATACATGTTAAAAAATCTTTGTAAAACAGAATTTTTAGCATAATTGTGTTTAACTGGCCGTGGTGCAAATAAGCGCGGATTTCGAATAATTTTTGTATGTGTTTTGAAGTTAATCCTATTCACTAGTTCGGGGCAATCAATATTGTTGTTCAAAATATCGTATAATAATCTCATGTCGAAGATAGATCGTCGTTTTGATAAAGAAGTTAAATTGTAAAAGTCCAAATCAATTAAGTATGACTTATGCTCGTTATTAAATTTATAATTTAGATATCTCAGGAATTTATTTTGAATGTTGTCTAGACTAATCTTATGTGTGATATAATCTGGTGACCATATTGGCGAAGCGTTATCGAGATAGCTCCTAATGTATGTAAAATATAATATTTTTAGTGAGTTTAAGTTTACAAAAGGCCTTGCAACTCTGCAAATGAATACAAACATTTTTAAAGCTTTCTGACGTATGTAATCATAGTTATACGTATAAAGCAGTTTGGAATCCATCATCACCCCCAAATCACGAATGACAGAAACCCTCTGCACTGGCAACATGTCGAGTTTATAGATATAATTTATAGGTTGATGTTTTCTAGTGTATGTTATTACATTACATTTCTTTACATTTAAATTAAGCTTATTTAACTTGCAATAATCACAAAGTCGCAAAAGTTCATTCTGTAACATGTGGCAGTCATCAATAGTACGAATAGCACTGAAAATTTTGGTATCATCGGCATACATAAGGTACCTGGCGGAGGTGAAGCAAGAGGATATATCGGAGATATAAATGTTAAAAAGCAATGGTCCTAGGTGTGAACCCTGCGGTATACCTGAAGGAATAGTTTGAAAGCCAGAGAGAAATGCCCCAATTCGAACCTCCTGATTTCTATTGTGAATGTAGGATTTAAACCACCTCAAGAGATCTCCGTGTACACCTATCCTGTCAAGCTTAAGTAAGAGGATATCATGATTAATACGATCAAAACACTTAGAGTAATCGGTATACATGACATCCACCTGATAACCTTGATCCATAGCTGTAGCTATGTAATCTGAAAATACTGCTAGATTGGATAGTGTTGATCTTCGTTTCATAAACCCATGCTGTTCCAATGGTATAGACAAAGAAATTGAGCTGTATATTTGATGGTGCACCAATTTTTCAAACAACTTACTAAAAACAGACAATAGGGATACTGGCCGGTAATTCTCAACATTACTCTTGGATCCAGCTTTATGTATAGGAACAACGTATGCTTCTTTCCATTTACTAGGAAATACGCCTGTTTGTAGTGACTTATTAAATATAACCGTTAGAGGAACAACTAAGGATTTGATGCACTTTTTTTCTGACTGACTATACTGTTAGCCATATGGGCCCTGGAATTTCAGACGGCTTTTAAAGCTTCACCGTGACTCGGTGGCGAGCGCTTAAGACACTCAGCCGCGAAAATAAGACAACTCGCTCAAGGGTGCCAAAGTGCCCGGACTTTGGCTTGTTTTTAATTTGCTAGAGTATAACCCGTCATTGATGACACATTTGAAAATAGTCTCGTATCTCTGTCTCGATCTAATGCAACTGTATATAACGCTCTTTCTCTTTCGAGTTGCCGATTTATATTATATTAAATCGATGGTTTTACCCGACTGCCCTAAAAATAGGGGCGTGTGTATGTCTATTTCTTTAGCACTCTTAGCAGCTTACGGCTTGATAGATTTTAACATACCAGGTGTCGTTAGATTCGTCTTAATTGTAGGAGTGACATATGGTGTAATATTTATGTATAACGTATACGAATCAAAAAAGAAAAGCTGGATAAAAAGTTATTTATTTATGAAAAACTTTTGTTTTTACAGTCGGGTTTTTTTGTTTTCCTTTATTAATAATTCTAATTGTTAGTATTATTTATTAAATGTACTTTTTTATTGTCCGGGTCCTTGGGGTCACCCTTGGGGTCTTAATTCTTCATTGGTGTCATGTCCCTCTTTAATATTCACATGCAAGAATTTGGTGGTCTACCACGACTTCTTTTAGGGTATCTTTATGTTCTAACGGATTTTGTCATATGGTCTAAACTGTCTCATTAGGCATACATACAGGCGTCATGGTATGTTATGTCTACCTTAGGCATATCCAATACCACCACAAATGATTTTCGGAAAATATACCACAATAATCATTCTACCTATTGGATAAAATTAGACCTATTTATGTATACTAGCGGTCGCTCAATGATCGAAATTCGACAAGCGACTTTTTAATCATAGTCCATTTTCTGTCTGACATTTGCAGTATGAACCTAAATAATGAATCTTATATTACTTGCTGTCACTTTTCATTGAGTAACAATGTCAATATTTTGGGGAGTCTAAGTTCAATGGCACTGGTCGCGTTATGATTCGCAGTATTAATTTATTTAATTTAGTATATTAGTAACAGATATAATAGATAAATTTTAGCTTTCTGCACTCCTTCTCCGTATAAACTTTAACCATGCCAAATCTCACAGTCTTCCGTACACACAATACGCTTAAAAAGAGGTAGAAAGTTTTTGCATCACGTATTATTATAATGATAAATGGATGCTAACTTTAACACTGTTTAACTGGCACGCAACACATTTATCACCATAAATAAATGGTAGATTTAAGAGTATTTTCATGGAGAATATTCTTAGGCTATCCTACACGAATGGTGGCATCATTGTCAAAGAGCAGAACAAAGTCTACGCGATTGCCGGGTTATCTAGTACCACCTGAAAATGTAACGGATGGAGAGAACGCATTGTAATTTAATTTACAAACGTTAAAAAGCTTCCTTGTGTGTAATAAATGAGATTCGAGATAGTCAGATGTCGAGTTTTTTTAATCTTTATAGATTTAGCATTGTGGCCATAACCTCACCCGATCTTAAGTGACGATGGTAAAGATGGGCTAAGCTTAGTGGAAGACTGGCTCTCAAATGCAATTGCCGGAATACTACTATAGGTGTTTGGCGAAAGATTTTTAACTTGAGGATGGTAGCTAGCCAAGAGGGCATTAGATATAGCTTTACCATCATGTTATGATTTTAGTACGATGTTTTTCCTTCACCAAAAGCTTAGGCTATTGCAAGGATTCGAACTCACATATATCAACGCATAGTCCGTACACGCTGTGTAGGAAATGTAGTTATGAGGACATGTATCCACCACTCACCCGCACACGGAGATCCTTTTCTTCGGGGTACCCCGGCTGAGTTTGTGGCTTAGGTTGCTGATCTTCTTAACAAGGCACTAGTCTACACTGGCACTAGGATTTATTACGGTTTTCAGGAGATTATAACCGATTTTATAATTTTTCTCAACGCAGTTGCGCTCAGAGCGGTTTGCAAGTTGCGAGATACAAACGTACTATGTTTTTTGATAGAGGGCAGCACTTGCGTTCGTTTAAAGTGCGTTAAGGTAGATAGGTGGACAGATACATTCCATTTTACTAATAAAACTAATATAGAAAAAGATTTGTGCTGACATATACCCAATGAAAATACGGAACATGCCGCCGACCTTAAAATAAATATCTTATTTTAAAGAAAACGATATAAACTAACTTAACATAAGACTACGATTTGTTATAATAGTACCTAGTCAATAGGTAAAGGACAGACCTTTACTACAGGCCTTTTGGTAAGGGTGTTACCCATGCGTACGGTTACAACACGAACAACCCCGTCGGCACCCGGATGAAGCTTATGCACACGAGCCAGGCGCCACTGCAGCGGTGGGAGGTTGTTGTTAATTAGCACAACTACAGTACCCTCAGCGAGGGGTGTGCTCGTATTATCGTGGAACCATTTACTTCTTTGTTGAAGTTGATGTAGATATTCAACACTCCAGCGTTTCCAAAAATGTTGTACGGCCTGTTGAATGATTTGCCATCGAACGAGGCGACTAGGATTGTCAGTTGATAAGTCGACTTCAGGTAAGGAAACCAATGGTTCCCCAACTAGAAAATGTCCTGGTGTAAGAGGTAATAGATCACTGGTATCATTGCTCTGTACGCAAAGGGGCCTAGAGTTAAGTATAGCTTCTATTTGACAAAGAAGTGTATTGAATTCGTCGTGATTCAAGGTAAGTTGCCCTATCACCCGGTAAAGATGAGATTTCATACTTTTGACAGCAGCCTCGAATATGCCACCGAAATGACTTGCATAAGGTGGGTTAAAATGCCAAGTTATCGATAAAGAAGTTAATTTTTCATTTATATGAGCTTGAGTTGTGTCATTTTGTAAAAAGTTTGCAAATCCATCAAGTACCGATCGCAGCCGACAAAATTTAGACCGCAATCCGAATAAACGTCAGTGCAAAGTCCGCGTCGGGAAATAAAACGGCGTAAAGCATTAAGAAATGCTTCTGTCGATAATTCTGGTACCAACTCCAAATGCACTGCCTTCGTTGACATGCACACAAAGACGCATACATAAGATTTGTATTTTATCGCGTTACGATATTTTCTTGACTTCAGAAAGAAATGTCCCGCGAAATCTACGCCTACATGTAGGAATGGCCTGAGAGCTCGCACTCTTGCAGCGGGAAGTGGAGCCATGGATGGCTGCGGAGCAGACGGACGAGTGCGAAAACAACGAACGCAACGGCGCGTGCGCATTCGGACTGCATCGCGGGCAGATAAGATCCAGTAGTTTTGAGATAAAAGAAATTGCAATGTCTGTGGACCTACGTGCAAATGTAATTTATGAAAATAATCTATAAGTAAAGTCGTGAAGAAATGTTTTTTAGGTAAAATGATCTGATGCTTTGCATCGTAAGAAATTTGAGCACGTTGTATCCTACCGCCGACCCTGAGAAGTCCGGCTTCGCTAAGAAAGGGCTTCAACTTTTGGAGTTTGTTCGTACAGACATCATTATCTTTCAAACGGACAATGTCGTCAGCGAACTGATTTTGCTGCACGAGACTGATAACTCGATTTAAAGCGAATTTTGTTTCAGGGACGGTGATGCAAGAAGACGAATAAGATTTTACCTTACTACATCTATAATGAAATCGAAAGATTATGGAAACAACGCGTAGTAATTTCGGTAATGACGAAAATCGTTCTAGAAATTGTAAGTCAGGAGTTAGTTGTTTGGATATAAAAACGTATTTTCGTCGTTCTTCATTTGTTTGTAAGTCAACATTGGAAATAGGCCAATCAGATTGGACCTGCTTAAGCCAGGTAGGCCCATTAAATCAAAGCTCATGGTCTAAGTTGGATGGTAGCACACCTCTGGATGCTGGATCCGCAGGATTATGCTCTGAGCGGACATGACGCCAGTGTGCGGCGGGCACGCGGCTCGTGGTCTCTGTGACACGGTTAGACACAAAAGTACGCCATTCATGCGACGATGAGCGTAGCCATGCAAGTGTGACCGCAGAGTCACTCCAAGCATACACATTTTCGATGGATAGAAAGTTAGTGTAGATATATAGTATTTTATCAATTAGTTTTGATAAAAGAAAGGCGGCACATAACTCTAAGCGTGGAAGCGTTATTCGTTTCAAAGGTGCAACCTTTGTTTTAGCGAGAAGAAGATAAACAAGAGCCGTGTCTTGAGCGACAATGACACGTAGGTAGACACAAGCAGCATATGCCTTTTCGGAAGCATCCGAGAAACCATGTATTTGTATCTCGTTATTGTGATTAGGAAGCACGTGACGTGGCAAAGAGATAAATTGAAGTAAAGGAAGTTCAGATATGAACGTTGACCAGAGATCACAAACACCTTGAGGAGGAGCTTCATCCCATCCTGTGCCTGAAATCCATAGAAGTTGAATTAAATGCTTAGCAAATAATATGATAGGGCTAAGGAATCCTAAAGGGTCGTAAATTTTTGAAAACTCTGAAAGCATTATACGTTTCGTGCATTTCTGGGGATGAGACTCCACCTGATAAGAAAACGAGTCTAATTTTGGATTCCATTTGAGACCTAGAACCTTGACCGAAGTATCAGTGTCGAGTGCTGAAAGAATCAGAGCGTCATCTGGATTCGAATTGTTACTGCTAATGGCTGACAAGAAGTTAGGGCAATTGCTAGTCCATTTACGGAGTTCGAACGTTCCTGTCTTGCAAGCGGCAGTGAGCTCACGTTGCATCACAAGAGCGTCTTCAAGACTTTCAGCCTCTGACACGATGTCATCTACGAACACCTCATTCAGCAGCACATGCGAAGCGATTGGATAAGACGCGGATTCGTCTATTGCCAACTGACGAAGCGTACGAAGTGCTAAGAAAGGGGCTGCAGCAACACCGAAAGTTACCGTACAAAGTCGGTACTCCTGTACAGGATCGTTAGGAGAATATCTCCACAGAATTCGTTGGAAATTCCGGTCTTCAGGTCGTATTTCGATAAAACGATACATCATTTTGATATCAGCTGTAAAAACTATCTTGTGTAGTCGGAATTTTAAAAGAACGGCATCTATGTCTTGGTGCAGTTTTTGACCAATTAGTAAGTTATCATTCAGTGAACGACCGTTAGTAGTCTTGCAGGAAGCATCAAAGACTACTCGGACTTTAGTAGTCGCAGAAGATTTTTTCACCACACAGTGGTGAGGTATATAGTAGGGAAACCTGTCAGCATGCGTAACCTCACTGACAGGTTCCATATGTCCCAAGCTTTCGTACTCTTGCAGACACTTAGTATACTCCTCTCGCAAGGCAGGGTCGCGAGAGAACCTTTGTTCAAGCTTGTGCAAGCGATAAAGTGCTATTTGACGTGATTCGCCGAGAAGAGGTACGTGTTCCTGAAATGGGAGGGAGACAATGTATTTTCCATTGTCACCTCGCTTATGAGTATTGACGAAAATTGATTCACAAAGAGCTTCTTCTTTTGTGACAGGCTTGACATCAGATACTGATTCAAGTTCCCAAAACTTTTGTAGTTGCATATCAAGCTGATATGTACTAACATTCATGCAGACTTGTGCTGGTAATGAATGAGCTATTTTACCGTTAAGTAGGTAACCAAAAATACTATGAATGGCCGCGGGTGTACCCTGTGGGCCCTTAATAATATCATGCAACAATATACTGTCAGTATAATCTGATCCTAGTAGAAGTTCTACGGGACGCGCGGAACGTAATTCTGGGTCGGCTAGGGGTAGATTTTGAAGATGACTTATATGCTCGAAAGTGCTCGGAATGCTTGGTAAATAGCTTGTTATCTTGGGCAAGATAAGAGCTTCGATAAATAATTTAGGTTCTGATTTGTTGTGAGGCGTAACTTCACACAAAACATATCCACGTGGCTGCTCATTTTGATCGCCTATTCCAGTCACAGTCATGCTAGTCCTGGCACGATAACGTGGTAAACCAAGACGTTGGACGCACGACTCTGTAATGAGAGTGGCTTGAGAGCCTTGGTCCACTAGAGCGCGCACAAGACAGGGTGTGCAGGGACCCGCATCCATAGAACGCATGTTGACTAATGCTGTGGTAAGTAGAACCACACAGTTATTCCTGTGGCCAGAAACACCACACACCGGTGTGGGCGAAGAAGAAAGTTCCGCTACTGAGGTCAGCTCAGGGGAAGAGAAGTTACATTCGCTTGTTAAAGTAATATTTGAAATCATATCTTCGTGTATAGAAGTGTGATAACGCTGGGAACACATACGACAGTTGTGTCGCGACTTACAATCATTGATATTGTGGCCAGAGAATAAGCAATTTTTGCAAATTTTATTATGTTCGATAAAGGATTTCTTTTCAGATAAAGTTAATTTATTAAACTTGTCGCATTTGTTTAAAGGATGTGTATTATCTTTACAATAATTACATTTAATGTTACGCCCGGAATCAATGGCAGTCGCAGCATGAACGTTCATTAAACGCGTGGTATGTGCAGAAGACAAATCCCCCGCTTGTGTTCGGTGCAGCGGCGCGCTGTGGGTCCGACTGCGAGCGCGCCATCGCTGCGCGTGAAGCGACGGCTTGCCGCGACAACGAGTTAGGCATGCGGCGGCCTACTGCTCCCTCGCCACCCGCGCCTGCACCCGCACTGGGGCTGAGTGACGCGACGGAGGACATCACCTCGGACGCCGACAACTCTTTGTCTAGAAACTCGATAAGGTCACTCACAGGTGGGATCTCACATGGCGACTTCAGCGATAATTCGAAGCGTTTTCGAATATTCGGCGTAGTTTTACGTAACAAAATATTCAACAGAATGAAACTCCATTGGGTGACCGGAAAGTCGAAAGATATCAACGCGGTTAAGTTTTCGTTATAAACATTTAAAATGTTACGCAAACGTTTATCATTGACCGGTTCGACATCAAGAATTTTGTCCAAGTGTTTGGTTGCTATAATTCGATCATTCTGATAACGATTCAGTAACACTTGCAAAGCGTTACTGTAGTTATCGCCAGTTATGGGAAGTGATTTTATTAAATTGTAAGGTTCACCTCGCAAGGACAAAAGCAAATAACGGAAACGTTCAACATTTGATAATTGTTCGTTGTTATGCACTAATGATGAAAACAAATCGTAAAATGCATTCCATTCTGTTATACCACCGTGAAAAGTCGGTAAGGCAAGTGTCGGTAGCTGAATTTTAGAATGACCGTGAGAACAAGTGGTAGGCTGTGCGCTGGCCAAACTTTGTCTACGTAGAATTTTTATGTTATCCGCTATAATTTGAACTTTATAATATAAGTTGTCGAATTGATTACGTATTTCTAATTGTTCTTCAGGTTTAAACTCGCCGGTTTTAGCTAAAAGTTTTTCAATTTTACCTTGAATAAGGAAAAACTGCTTCTTAACATTGTTTAATTCCTTAACACGAGCACGGAATTCTGCTTCATCGGCAGAACAATCAGCCATACGTTGGATGCTATTCATAAAAACTTCGCGTTCAAATGTTAGTTGTTGAAGTTCCATAATGAATGTAAATAATAAATATGTTTGTATAGTGAAGTAGAGAGATAGTTAGTAGTTAAGCACGAAGCACACTAACAGCAATACGATACTATAAGATATTTCAATATGAAAGGTAATACTATTAGTTAGTGTTATTTGTAGTATGATAATACGGTGATATTGACCATGCAAAATTATAAGTGTGTCTAGTACGTAATACGTAGACAGCTAATTACAACCTGCAATATGAAGTTATATTATGTTAAGATAATGGTTAAATTGATTGGCGTAGCTAGCTCTGGAGCGCGTGCATAAGATAATAGATAAGACTTGTAATGTAGAAGCGAACGTCGACGCGAGCGCTAAGGTAGAGAAAAAAAAAGATTTCTTTACCCACAAGATGAAATAAACATGCAACTGATATAAATTCACTATTTTTACCTATTAATTCATTAGGAAATGAATTAGTACAGTTCGAAAAAACTGTACGCAGTGGTATTGTCGAAAAACAAATACGCTAAGCCTAGGTAAAACGGAAAGTTTCTTAATAAAGGTAGTTTATGCCAATTTGATATTGAAAAATTATAGAAAATTGTACTTATAAAGACCTAATATGCCAGCACAAACCCTAAAGTCCTTGTTAATTTTTGATAATTTGGACGAAGGACCAAACAAATGTGTAGGAAATGTAGTTATGAGGACATGTATCCACCACTCACCCGCACACGGAGATCCTTTTCTTCGGGGTACCCCGGCTGAGTTTGTGGCTTAGGTTGCTGATCTTCTTAACAAGGCACTAGTCTACACTGGCACTAGGATTTATTACGGTTTTCAGGAGATTATAACCGATTTTATAATTTTTCTCAACGCAGTTGCGCTCAGAGCGGTTTGCAAGTTGCGAGATACAAACGTACTATGTTTTTTGATAGAGGGCAGCACTTGCGTTCGTTTAAAGTGCGTTAAGGTAGATAGGTGGACAGATACATTCCATTTTACTAATAAAACTAATATAGAAAAAGATTTGTGCTGAAATATACCCAATGAAAATACGGAACACACGCTACTAACTTAGCTATAATTCATTGCTTCAAATTACCCCACTACGGCAAAGCCAAAGGAAAGGTTATGTTTTTAGCAGTCTGTTTATGTTTGTATTCACGTATTTTCCATCGTAGCGCCTATATTACTTACTAGCTGCGCCCCACGGTTTCACATGTGTTAATTTTATACGAAAAACATTACCAACGCACCCGTGTTGGCAATTTTTTATATTTTGTGTAAAATTATCGAAATTTTTATGAGGAATAAATCAATTTATCAAATTATAATATAGTCCATATAACTCGCTGGTACTGTAGCTGTATATTGGTGGAAGAATTTTTAAAATCGGTCACGTTGTTTTTGAGTTTATAGATTACAAATAAAAAATCAAACCTTTCCTCTTTATAATATTATTATAATTTTTTTTTTTTTATGAATGAGGTATCATTTGATTTATTATTATGGTCCGGGTAACATAGGCTGCATTTTTATAGGTACCAAATTAATATGACGGATGTAACATCATGTTCATTTGTGGATTAAACATAATGAACCAAAACGAACATCCTCAGACCATTAAACAAATCCGTCAGAAATACCGTAACCCTTGGTCCTTATTTACACGTTTATTCGTAACAAAGTACGGTAAATCGTACGATAGTTTTGCGCGTTTAACATACCTAACGTTCTCGAACTTTGTTATATGGTGCTGTTTATAGCGTACGATAATTTTCAATCGGAACGGAAGTTTTTGTTAAGTTGTTAGTTTAAGGTTGTCGAACAATAAAACCGATGAAGCGAGTCCCATTTAAACTTAGTACTACAATATAAAGAACTAAGTTTGATCAACGGAAACGTCCAGACGAAGTGTGGAGTGCACAGGACGAGAGAGGCAGAGGCTTAGTATCTATGAATATTAATTGACCATTTAGTTTTATAACAAACTATATGGCTTGTTTTTAGTTTTAAAAATTTTATATGTCTGAAAATTTTAGACTCAAAACATCTACAATTAGAACCAATAAAAAATCAAGTTATTTTTATTCTCCGTTGTTTTATCTTCTTTTTTATTTTTCAGCATTTGGCACTTTTATTAGCAAGTAATATTGAGAACAACACGCGCATTATATTATGCAAGTGCTATATAATGAAGTTAGTTAAAATACATTATTATCTTGTTATCTTCATTACGTTATTGACACGCGAAATCAAATTTTTGATGTAATTTTTATTTTCTTATGATAAAGAAAAATAAATTCTTACGTGCGTACTTAAAAAGACAACACATTTTTTTCCAGCATGTGTAAGACTTTTATATTTTATTGTCTAACATTCCGATCTATGAGACGTTGTTCCTTTAATGCGCTGACCTAGCTTTATGTTATAGAAATATTTACAACTCCTTTGCTATCACCACTAACTGCTTCAGTTAATTGGAATATTTATCACCAAGCACCAATTAGTGTATTCTGCTGAAAGCTATGTTTAAATATAATTAAAATAACTATGCTAGTCAAATAATTCGACGTCAACGATGTAATCGCATCGTGTAGTCTAAAAGTCGTGTGTTAACATCCTTTGGATTAAGTCGAAGTAATGAGGTGTAAAACCCTGTTGTTTAGTGGACTAGTTACCGAGTTCATGGGTTATCGGTGAGAATATATTTTTCGGATTTTCAACTTTATTCAACAGTGGTAAAGTGGATTTTCGATAAAACGAGAGAACCCATGAAATTGACGACTGCTTGGGTCAGTCTATAGTTTTAGTTGCCAAAGCGCCGCGCCGTCTGTTTCGTGGAAGTGTGTTGGTAAGGAAATTCGAACTTGTGTTTTGGATTTATTTATAGTAGCGATCGCCCTAAGGTCGAAATTCGACCAGCGTCTTTTTGATCAGGGACTATTTTCTATTTGACATTTACAGTATTCATAAACAATGAGTATTACCTATATCACTTGCTGATCACTTTTCGTTGAGTGACAATGTTAGTATTTTGGGGGGTCTAAGTTCAATGGCACTGTTTGGTTTAGGATTCGCAGTATTAATTTATTTAATATAATATATTAGTAACAGATATTATAGATAAATTTTTCCAGTGTTCCAGTCCGAAATCCAGTGTTCGGTGAATTTTATTTGATGGTACTAAATCATCCTACTTTTTATTAACATGATGTGAAAAACTATCTTTAATTAAAATCCTTGGAAGACATAAAATAAACGGTTCCATTTACAGTTAGATCACTCTATAATAAGGCTAAATATAAATTTTCACACTACGGAAATAAATAGTTTTTGAGTAAATGAATTAGTTCTTATAAAGTTTATTTTTGAAGGACAAATATATTTTCGAACATCGTAATTTGTTTTCTGAACACTCTTTTGTTACTTTTTGAACGATTTTTGTGTTATTTAGGTAAGTCATTTTTGTGCCGTATTTTATATTGAGTGAGATATTTCATTTTGCCGTTGTGGTGATAAAATTGGATGTTTGAAAAGTGATCATCACGCTCTCTTGGTAGCGACCGGCGAGTGCCAGAAACAAATAATTATTTCTTGAAAATTTATACACAATTCCTAGACAAGACTTAACCTCAAAATTGAATAAAAAATATTTTTCAAAAACTATTTGTTTCCACACTATTTCCTTCACGGGGGTTTACCTCTAACCCCCTCAAGCCCTTCACCGCATGAAATTCAGCGGTAGTCCAACCATTTGTGTATTTACACAATCATCGTTATCATTTCAGCCAGAGGTCGCCACAATGACCGGTTCACGATTATCGGTCCACCTTATGGCAGGTCTGCCCATGTCATGTCTTCCGGTACAAGGCCCCCACTCGAAAACTCTTTAACCTCATCAGCCCCATCCATTCTACGAGCTATGTGCCCACCTTAATATAGCTATTCTTATGTCTATGTCGGTGACTTTGGTTCTTACACTAATTAGAAGTATAATAAGAAGTATATTATACAACAAAAATTACCTTATCTAATTTATAGTAACGAGAATGCTAAAACCCCGAATACTAAAAACTTGAAACGCGATAAAAAGACATAAAATGAAACGAAAACGCGAGCCTGAATGCGAAATTACGCTATAGCTCGAACAAGCCCGCAAATCAAGAACGCCTTTAAAATGTAAAGAGCAATGAAATTTTTTACGCGTGTCGCCGGCTAATAGAGCTTTCAGGCTGTCTACGAAATGTCGCAGCGTTTTAGTGGTAAAGCTTGCTACGGCAGACGCGACATTCCATTGCGATTTCTAATAACCTTGAATATTTATGTTTCAAGGATCGGTGTCCTCTACCAACACGTCATAATAAAAAAGACAATTTTTAACAAAACATAATCTTTGGTTTGTCTTTTAAATTGAAGTTCTAATGACGATTAAATTAATATTGGAATATCCTTAAAGTATCCTCTATTAAACAAAAAAAGAGTCATCCAAATCGGTTCATAAACAAAGAATTTATGGCTGAACATCCATAAATAAATCGGTTGTCTGTAAAGTCGGTTTACTGACGATAGTTAAACGTGACAACGTCATAAGAAAATACTGATGTAATGGTATCATTTTTCAAAAGAAAATTTTAATTTTATTTATAGTTTTGTCGATTATAGCATAACCTACAATTGCTGCACTAGCGGACCGATGTTATTTATTTTAATGATGAAAGCACGAATATTCGACAATATATCACTGAACATATATTTAATATCGTAAGAATCATTACCTTTATCGCCGCAATTACCGTTACTATAAACAATTGACACCTCATTCACTTTTCACTGTACTTCATACTTGACGAAAACATGTAAATGTATAATTGTATAGCAGCTGTCCACGCGGACGCTTTGCTCACTCAAGTAGGAGAGAGACAGATGTCGAACGCTGCCGAACGCGGAGGCTGATTGTGCCTCTTTGTCGCTCATTCCGTGCTCTCGCTTGCATTTCAAGCCTTAAATGGAACGAACGCCTCAGAGCGAGGTAACGCCGCATGAGTCATATTTTTTCGTGGGTGCAGCCGGCTCCATCGAATTATAAGACGTTGTCACGTCAAAAAACATTCGAATTTAGTAAAATCTGTCTTATTTCGATGTCGGTTAAATAAGATACTATAAAATATATGTTGAAGAGTAGTGTCTTTGTGATTATAAAATACGTACTTTGGAGCCTTAAAATCTATATTCAACTAATATATAATTAGATTAGAAATGAAGGAAGTCGGTTCCAAATAAAATCATTTATTCAACAGATACTTATAAACGCGTACAGTGTGTTCCGTCTGAGACTAGTCTGTCTGGTGCATACAAGGCACAAAGTACATTAATTAAACTTATTTTGACGACGCTACAGTACTAACAACTTAGTATTCGAACAATGATTATACTATTGACTGGACACGATAACAACACGTATGCTTTATACATCACGCTGGCTAGTCAACACAACTTTTCTCAAGGGTTCGTAATACCAGGCACACGCACGTACAAAGACGAGGCCGAGTAATAGGAAACACTGAATAAGGTTTTCTGTCTCATTCTCTCGCAGGTTAAATTCTATAGATGTATGAGTTTGTCTCTTTTTAGTGTCGATTTTACGTTTCATCGCGTTTCAAATCGCAACAGCACTAAAGAAGTTTTCTCTTGAATAAACAGACAGCGTTCGTGTGCCACGAATGTGTTATAAACGTGATATTTTCCGAAAGGTTGTGACGCTTTGAATAAGAGATATTTCACGTCGTTTTTTAGTGTCGAATCGTGAACTCTGCGGATTATGTATATATAAGGTAAGGTTTTATTTAACGTACGAAAGCCGCACATAAAAATGCGGTTTTACCCGACCTGTTGAAGAATCGTTTATGTTTATACATAATTTGCGTCACGTTGTCTTCATTAAACTAAGCACGGTTACACCTTTACTGTGGTTACTCGTGCAATAGGATGAGCGTTGTTAAAAATGTTGGATAAATAATGAACGAGACAATATTTAACAAAAAAGAAATCTACTTTAATGATTTTGAAGAGTTTCGTGAAGTATCTTCGAATTCGGAGGCCCAATGCTAATGAATTTAAAATGAGACTACCCTTGAGATATCCCCTATCCAACAAAAAAAAAGAACCAACCAAATCGGTTCATAAACAAAGATGTTAAGAAGTTTTTGATTTCGGTTAAAACACAAAAAATAAATTGCACTCGAAAGATTATGTTACACAAAATGCCACAAATCTTCTATCTATAATAAATACAATTAATAAATATAAGTGTCTGTTTGTAACGTCAAAATAACAACTTTTTACTAAGTCCATATGAAAGTATATACGAGACTTGTAACAAAAAAAAAAAATCTTACTTAATTTTTTTGAACGGAACTTTCACTGGCTGGACTATCCTTGAATGAATTAATACTTTCATATGCATTTTTTTAAACTGTTGTTTTAACAATACAATCAGACACTTCAATTTTATTAATTGTATAGATAAGAGTTTTTTTGTTGTCCGTCATAGTGACTCGCTTTTGCGTGACGCGTTTGGGGATCAGCCTGTGCATATTCAGTTAAATTAGTGCAGGTCGACATGACAGCAGCGAACGTCGATGGATTACGATCTCTCGGTGGTCGACGTTGAGTTTTGATTGTACTGTGCTTATCATCAAGGGACAGCACCATCAATTTACCGTGCTAATATTTAAAAAAAGTTGAACCGATTCGGAATTTTTTTTCAGTAATACGCAGCTAATAATGCTTTCTTAGCTAGCTAGCTCTTAGTGGACAGAGGATGTGGTTGTTTCGTCATCCAGACCAGACATATTTCTTTACTCTCGAGAAATCAAGCGTACAGTACGTGTAGAGCTTACTGTAACGTGGGATAAAGCAATAAAAATGAATAAATATTACGATCTATGTAACAAATTAACCAAGAACGGCTATGCGGTTAACTTATATGCGGTGGAAGTGGGAGCGAGAGGTACTCCAGCTAAATCTCTCTATAACTTGTTAAAAGACCTCGGCCTGTCGAGAACTGCAGTAAGTTCTATTTTAGAACGGGTATCTAAAGCAGCATTAACAGGCTCTTACCAAATCTGGTTTGACAGCGAGGGTATCGCGGGCAGTCAAGGTGAGTGCTGAAGCGCATCATAAGGGGGCCCTTTAAACCTACACCTGGGTTACAAGTCCCGGAGACTGCTCGTGTTGCCTCTGTCTGCCACACGATGGACCCGGCACCCGTACGCTGAATCCATGGAATGCTAAGATGTTTGTCTCTGTGTATAGTATTATGCGATTTTGTATTTTGTCTATGTAGTGGGCGTCTATAATAGGAATGCGTAACTGTATTGGATTAAGTATATATGTGCGCTGTTGGCGCTTATTTAATAAATAAATAAATGTATCTGAATGCTTTATGTCATATTGTTTTTTAGTTATATATTATATAATTAAAAAAGGTACCGTGGTTTCTTTTTAAGTAGCTTCCCCATACATGTCATTAATCCCTTGAGCTGTTTCTGTAACGTTGATTCCACGGTGGAACTCATATTCGTAAATAACGCGATATTTTAAGTTTGCCATTTTGTGTAAAGAACGATGTCAAAGAAAAATTTAATATGCGAAAACAAATGAATCACTAAATTCGAAACACAAATACTCAGGCCCAAATTTGGTATAAATTTGAATGTGGAATTTCTAACTTCATATACTTAAAATCAAAGCGGTCAGTTCAATAAAACGATAATTTCATAAGTAAGAACCTAATAGATAGTACCGATGTATTATTTCAAAGGGATTACGTTGATCAAGTTAAATATATATATTTAAATTAATAATAATAAATAATGGCCAAGTTTTTGCTAATCCTGAATATAACTATACATCATACACAACAAACTATTATAACAACAAAACTGTTCACAAAACAAAGTCTTAACTACACCTCATAAACCAATAAAGGATTTAATCCAAAACGCTCCTTAAGCTCTACGGCATAAGGTATACCGTAATATTATACTAGTTTGAAAATCTATCCCAATATTTCATACACACGCCACGCGGTTAATACCTTACTATGAGATTTCGCAATCAATTCATACGCTGTTACACACGAAATCCGATTTTAGTTTTATTTAAATGCAGTACACCCTATTAATCAGCAAAATACTGACAAGAGAGTTTTTATTAAAAAAAAAACCAACTTTGATGATTTTGAGAAGTTATCTGATGTGGCTTCGAAGTCGAAGAACCAATGCTAATTAAATTAGAATAGAACCACCCTCACAACACAAACAAACAAATAAAATCGGTTCACAAACAAATAAGTTGTGACTGAACATCCATAAATTATATTCAAAATTTAAAATGTATTTATTATACACAACATTTACACTCCAATTAAGAACCTTTTTGTTAAGTTGATTAAAAACTAAGTGATACTTGACTGCCTCGCGACCAATACACGGAAATTACTTTCGATATATTTCCAAGCTATCCAAAAGTTTTATGTAACATACATATTATGGGCACACCTGTTGAACACCCGGCGTGCCCATATAGCCACCTATCGATGAAATGTAAAGCTTTAAATGGAATAAATGGACGGTATATTCGTACATAATAAATTGTCTAAAAATACATTTTGACGCGCCTTAATTTTCTAAGATTGATGTTTAACGTGATTGTTTGTAACTAAATTCGATAACGTGTTTTTGTCACACTTGACATTGGCGAAATTGTCTACATAGGCAGATTAGCCAAAGTAAAAATAAAAGTTATTGATTAATTACATAATTCTTATATTTTATGATAGATTTCTATTAAATCTATTGCATTGTTTCAGACCAATTTCATAAACAATAAAGCTGTAAGGCTTTTTTTATTATGTATATTTAGCTAATAAAATATTTGTTTTCACTAGATGACGTCATCTGTAAAGTGTCCTTTAAAAATAAGAAGCTACTCTATTTAAATTTATTAGACATAAATATAGACTTCTTTCGTTCCTCCTTTAAATTATTCCTGTTTTCAATTACATAGTTACCTCGAGTTTTTGTCACTCTGCAAAACTTACGTAAATAATATAATATGAAAGATCCTTTCGCCACTTTTGTGACGGTTTTTAAACAACTCCTTTCTGTCTTTTAAGGTTTAACGTTGTGGTCACTATCTCACCTGATCTTAAGTTCCAAATGTGGCACAAGATGGTAGCACGCTAATCCTAGTGGAAGACCGGCTCTCAAGTGCAGTACTGGGACACAGCCAGGCTGGCATAAAAAAATTCCCTACCTCCATGCTATAGTTTCATCATGATATTTTCCTTCACTGAATGCTCAGGCTCATTGCAGGGAGTCGAACACAAGTCGATCGAAGCGAAGTCCGTACACACTACCAACTGAGCCATCATTACTTCGAAAATTGCCTGGACTGTAACGCCGACATAAACAGAACTTTTTGTAAACTCTCATCGAGTTTTTATCGATTTTTATACGAACTTAGTCAAACTAGTGATAGTAGTAAGGGACATTGAGTTGGTAGTTGTAAAGTTATAATTCCGAAGTAAATCCTTCAGGACATTAAATTTATAAGTTGTGGAGCGCGACTCGGAAAGATAAGCGCGGCTGCATTTGTGATGAACTTGAATGAGTTCGCCGAGTCGAATGACGACGGACCGCGTTACACAACATTGAGACAGTAAATAATTGAATAATTTACTTAAATTGAATAATGTATGACTTTTTTTTGTTGAAGTAAAACTTGTTAGGTGGCGATTCCGATAATTAGTCTACAATTAGAGTCAAATTTCAAGGATTCCGTTACAGAAATTAAGGATATAAACGCATAGAATTATGTAATACACAGTATAGGCTATCCGTGTCTCGCTTTTTAAGATATTTCACTTCTATCATGTATAAAACGGTGCTGCACGCGTAGTTTTTTTTGCTCGTTTGAAACCGCTAATCTTTTTAACTATCAGTTTGATTTCTTTTTTTTTTGCATTTTATAAACTATTTATTGAGAAAGGTTATATGCTACATAACTTCACGCTAGAATAGCGTGACTGACTGATCGATCAACACACAGCTCAAACCACTAAACGGATTGAGCTGAAATTTAGCACACATATAGTTATTATGATGTAACCATTCTCTAAAAACAGATTTTTGGAAATTCAACCCCTAAAGGGGTGTAACGGGATTTCAAAATTTGTCTGGTTTTTTTTAACACGGTTGAAACCGTGTGTCGCAGCTAGTTAAATATAAAAGCGATGATGGCTCAGTGGTAACGTGTATGGACACTGCATCGTTAGACGTGGGTTGCAATCCTTAGCGACCTTTCCGTGAAGGACAAACATCGCAATAATAACTATAATGGGAGTGAGGCATATTCTATCATCTACAGGTCCATCTACATATATAGGTGTATTCCGGCAACTGCACTTGAGAGCCAATCACACTAAGGTTAGTGTGCTAACATTTTCGTCTACACATGGGGGGTATATAAAGAGTGATAAAAATAAGATGTTTTTGATGTTTTGACGATTTAATTTTTCATACAATAATAAACCTATTTCAGTCTTGTTCTCTTGTTGAATAAGCACGACCGTTTCGACTTGAATTGTTAAGATTTAGTTAAGTAATTCGCGGAGTTGTTCGCGTTGGAAACTAGGCCTCGACTCGTTTCAACAATTATTTCATAAAGCATATTATCTTTACGGGCCACTCCTCTAGCGAAAGTTTCGTGTTTGGATTCATTTTTGAAGCATTAATTCTGTTTATTGCTTAAGATTAGCATTCTGAGTAACTTTATTGTATCAAAATAATAAAATACTATTTTATAAATATAACATTTATGTGTCTGAATTGAACTTGAGATACATTAGCGTGTAGAGCGCTGATGACGCTTTATTTTCCGATACATAGTTTAGGAGAAAATGGAAAATTAAAATAATTTGTACTTGCGGGAAGTGAGAACAACTATGATAGGCTGCACGGGTGCGTTGCCGGCGCCAAGTAGTGTTTGTCGGATAAAATTAACACGGGTGAAACCGTGGGTCACAGCTAGTATAATTATAAAAGGATAACTAACTGATTTACTGACATATCAACGTACAGCACAAATTACTTGCACAGACTTGTATGCGGGTTCCTTATACATTGTATGTGAGCACTAAGGGTTTTTTGAAATTCAATCCTGAAGCTGGTAAACATTGGTGTTCAAGATAAAAAAAATTGCAGATTCAGCTAAAGTACGGACGAAATTCTAAAGCACTTCTTGTGTGAATGTGACCCACTAATACCTAAATATCTAATACCTATGGTACTTTACTGTGGGGTTCAGCAGCTGAGGTAGATACCGTATTTGTATTACAAAAAACGGGCAGTTCGAGCAATTTATGATATGGGACCACGCGAATTATTGAGGAATAAATTTCAAGAATTCAGTATCTTAATTTTGCCTTCCCAATACATCTTGTAAAATATAATGTATGTTCGGAAAAATTAAGATAATTTTGAACTTATAACTAACACGCAGAATTTCAATACCAGAAATCAATATAAAATAGTCATTCCGTCTTTTAGACTTAGTAAAACAAATAAAAGTTTTTAGGTAATTGTGTTAGGTTCTGTAATAAACTTCCTAAGCACATTACCGATTTGCCGGATAATAAGTTCAAGAATCATATTGAGCTGGTTTTATTGTCGAAAGGGTTATTATAGGGTGACTGATTACGTGAATGATGCTGATATCTGGATGTGATTCCCTCTCTGTACATCTATTGAAAATGATAATAACTGTATATAATTAAAGAATCTAAAAACAATTTAAAAAAAGATAATAAGATATTGATAAACCCGATCGAGTTTCTTGTTGGTTCTTCTCGATGGCTAGGATGTTTTCCGAAACGGTGATAGTGTTTTGACATTCATAAGTGCCTTCTTGGGGCCTAAATTGAATAAAAGATATTTTGATTTTGAACACAACCGGATTCTGGGCAAGCATATGCTGCTTCCAGAAGAGGTTCAGTTGCTCTCTGCTAAAAAAGTCCTGCAGTATATTAAAGCTATAGAACTAGATTGGGAACTTTAGCAGTGTGGGGCGATCAAAATAGATCTCATTGGTTGCAATGATAAAGGACTGCAAATGCACACCCTTCACAATATAAATAATAAGGTGGTGAAAGAGGGGATGAAAGTTTGTATGAAAATCTGACATTTTTGAAGATAGATCTATGAAGATTGGTACCGATCAATTTAGTTACATACCATCACGCCTGTATTCCCCGAAGGGTTAAGCAGAGGTGTACTAATGTACACCCACAGTTCGCCGTGTATGTTTTTAGGTCCCATGTAATAGGCGGCGAGCCTATTGCCATTAATCGGGCACGAAGCCAAACTCCGAGCTGCTACTGAGAAAACCCAATAACACTTTACTCGACCTGGGACTCGAACCCAAGACCTCCCTCACAGCAGTCGCGCTTACAACCACTAGGCTAACGAGGCAACAAATGGGGCATAAAACATAGAATGAGACATAAATCAAAAATGACGCGGGAATAGCGCTAGTATATAATGATAAACAAATGATAAACATATCAAATGTTCGACAAACCACAAAAACAAGATGAAACCCGTCACAAAACGCACAAGTTTCCACGTGACGAACAATGAAGATGCCGCAGTAATATTACAAGGAATAACAAGTAAAGCAATACTTCAAAGCGACCTAAACAACGTCGTTGAGACGTGAAATTTCATCGTAACTCTCGACAGACTAACACTCGTCGCCGTTAGAGTAGGTACAGGCTTCTAACGCTTGCGGTACTAACTCTGTTATGGTACAAGTTATACAAAACTTGCGACAAATAGTCTAACAAACTTTTAAATCTATAATAATGTGTTATATAGATCAGATTATTTTTTTTGGGTTGTTTCTTTTTTTAAAGCATTTGTTTCTCGTTCTTACCCTCTTTAATTTCTAAGCTATTGTGTAAATAAGTATGTTCAACGTGACCATGGAGCCTTTTAGTAAAGTGGGGGCTTAACTTTACTATAAGGAACTAATAAGGACGCATTTATTTTGCAGTAATTAGTAGTAAAAATATTGTTACCAATACTCATCCTCAGCCTATCAATTGCTGAATAACGCGTAACTCACACACACAAAAGTTTCATTGTAAACGGTCGTGCCAAGTTTGAGATAAATTCAAACAAACCGAGGAATAAAAAAAAAAATTATTGTTCATGATAATAGAAGACCATTGAAAAAAGTGGAAAAAACCTTTAAACGTAACAAGAGAATTTTTCGCAAAAAATAAAACCAATTTCAATGGTGTATCTTCAAGGTTGAAGGTCCGATGCCAATGAAATTAAAATGTGACTACCGACAAAAAAAGAATCATCTAAATTGGTTAATAAACAAAGAAGTTATGGCTAAACATTAAAAAAAAAACTTTCGAATTGAGTAAACTCTGTATTTTTTTGAAGACGGTTGAAAAGAAACACAGTGTTATATTACGATAAGTACATATTATATTTAATTCTCACATTTAACTTGCACCAAACATTAAGGGCAAGGGTTGAAACTTAACCCGAGACCGCGACTTCGCTTTGAAATATAGACGTAGTTTATCTTCAGAACACTTCTCAAGTTCTAATATATAATTTGTGATTATTTATTACAAGCTTTTATTTAACTTGCCTTGTCAAATCTTGCTACTTAATTTTAAAACCGTTATCGCCAGCAGATTGAGCTGAAATTTTGCAATACACGTTTCGCTTGGACGACAATTCGATATGAAGGACTCCCAAAGCGAGTTTTCTTCAATATTTCAGAAGTATTAAAATGAAAATAATGAATTATTTTATGCAAGAGCTATGCTGAATGTTATTTATATAGGTGCATAAAACTGTTACATCAAAAATTTTAAAAGCTTGTAGCGCAAATAATAAATGGTGAAAGAGGAATTTAAACTAAAGAAATTTCTTACGCGTTACAAGCTTTTCAGATTATTTAATGTAAAAGAATATTAGGTGTAACTTGTTTAATAATATTCAGCATTACCTTGCATAAAGTTATTATTTTCATTTTAGTACATCAGAAATTTTGAATAAAATTTAGTTTTTAAAAAGTTTTTTTAATAAGTTTTAAACGGATAACTTGTAACTGAACGCTTTATGTTAAAAGACACCTTAAAATAAAAAGAAAACAGACTTCAATTATTTTGAAGAGTTCCCTGGTGTATCACCAAAGTTGAAGGTACAATGCCAATTAAATTAAAATGGGACTACCTTCCTACATTCCCTTTTCAACAAAAAATAAAATCATCGAGATCAGTTCATAAAAAAAAAAAATGGTCTGAATATAAATTAAAAAAATATATACATTCGAATTGAAGTAACCTGTCTTTTTTTTTTGGAGTTCGTTAAAAATCAATAATTTTTTCAAGCAATGATTCTTTAGGCGCGACTTCAACGTAACTAACATCTTTTTTCCGACAGAAAGTAAAATCTACTACTTACCCAAATTTGTTTCTATTTATCTTACATATATTATAGAATGTGAACGTTTTTATGTATTCATCTTTGTTACTCAATCAAGCAAAATGGCTGAACCGATTTAGGTGAAATTAGGAACACAGATAGTTTATAGCTTGGATTAATACATAGGATACTTGTCATTTGTGAACGTCAATAAACTGACCAACTACTGGTTCGGAAAACATCCCAGTCATTGAGACTAACCAACAAGAAATTCGATCGGGTTTAACTTTTTTTTTCATCTATATAAATATCATATTAAGCAAACAGATGCACATCGAAATAGTCACTTCTGGACATTCTTGTAATTTTGACATCACAACCTGCAACAGTGGCAAATACTATTACTAAGCGAAATAAAAAAAAAAATCAGCAATTTTTTTTGACGGGATCTTAAAGTGACATGTTCTGGTGGGGTTTTTTGGCAGGATCTTGAAGTGATATGTTGTGGTTTTTATTTGTAATTCATTATATTAGGGTTTTGACCCTATATTATGTAATATTGGTGGTGTTTTGCCTGATATAGTTTGGTGTTTGTACATAAGTGAAGTATATTATAAATGAAAGCTGAAAACATTCATTCTGGAGCCCCACAAAAATTTACAAGAAAGTTCTAAGAAGGGAGCCACCATCTTGTTAGGATACTGAATCGTTATAACACATGACACTATAATTCACTCAATAATGGCAGTAATGGTCTTCATTAAAGAGGACTGGTTGCCATGTTAGGAAGAAGAAGAAAAGAAGACATGTTTTGGTTTTTATTTTTAAATCATTAATTTAGATTGTTAACCCTATATTAAGCAAAATCGGTGGCGTTTTACGTGATTTAGTTTGGTTTTTGTGTATAAGTGAGATGGATTATAAATATGAACTAAAAGCAAGCATTCTGAGATTCCACAAAAACTCCCTACAAAGTGAAAGGGAAATCGTCATAAGCCAGAACACTCTATATTCACTTGATAATGGCAGTAATGGTTCTCAATAAAGAAAATTGGTCGCAAAGTTAGGTCGAAGAAGAAGAGTCGTGAGGTATTTGAAGTTACGAGAGATCTCTTCGTCACAACGATAATATGGTCTTCACTTAAATCCACATTAAAATATAATATAATATATCTCGCGTTTATTACCCTATAATTATGTTTGTCTCGTAATTTTAATTTTATTCTTAACGTAGATAATTCCTTAGCCAACCAATTATGGAATAATCTAATCTTCTAATAAACAAAATTTCATAAAAATCAGTCAAGCTGTTTTTTATTTAAATCCGGACATACATAAAGACAATTTTTATATTAACATTCGTCATCGGTGTCCTTTAAAATAAACATTAATCATGAAAATAGGAAAGGCAATAAAGATAATGGAAAAATAATTTTATTAAAACTATTTTACAAGCAATAAGTTCTTTAATACTAAAGTTGTTATGTCCAGCGTACTTTACTCATAAATTATTCGCAGTTAAGCCACTCTTTACCGAACAAATTAGCCAGACCCGATAGTCGCTCTGAACTCGACTGATATTGCAAAATTTCATTACGACTATGGTAATAAGATACGCGATAGCGTTTTTATGTTATACTAATTTGTGAGAATTTTCGTGAGGCGATTAACTAATTACGTAACGCCATCGTAATTTTGCACTTTAACAATGCTGTTTTTTAATCGACTTCAACAAAAGACCGGGAATTACTCAAGTCGAATGTTTTTTTTAATGGATGTTCAGCCATAACTTCTTTGTTTATGAACCAATTTGGATGATTCTTTTTTTCTAGGATAGGGTATACCTCAAAGGTGGTGAAGTACTATTTTAATTCATTGGCATTAGACCTTCAACTTCGAAGATACACCAGGGAATTCTTCAAAATCATTGAAGTTGGTTTTCTTTTTTGTTAAAAACTGTCTTGTTGTAACTGTTATTTACTGCTGTAGTTTTCGGAACTACAATATTTGGCAATTATTAAAATTTAAAAAACACTCCGACACTGACTTGTAAGCGACTACTGTGAGATCAACAATTCATCGCCATTTGTAATTCTTACGTGTGTAAATACAAAACGGGATATGCATCGATTGATCCCGAATCGCGACACACTAAAGCAAAACACTATTATGGAATTTTAATTATATGTATGGTGGTCACGACCCAACTGAGTTGTACAGTCCTTCTGTTACTCGACAGAAAAAAAATAGGCGACGTGCTATGTCGCCGCGCGATGCATGCAGACTGACCGTGAAGGGGCGAGTGTCCCACTATCATATTAAACGCATACGCTGGTACTTATACTTAGGTTATTTAAAAATATAGAAAGAGTTTATAATAAAATATGAGCGCGTCGTTTACACCTTCCATTCCACTACTACCATTTCCTGATTCATTACTTAGAAGGGTGCACGCACCACTTGTTTGAGAAATTAACTTAGGCGTCTTATTTCTCAAGGTGTTATTTGATGAACTCTACATCCTTGTATTTTATATACTTCAAAGCTGGCAAACAAACAAATATACGGCTTACCTGATAGTAAGCGGCTATTATAACCTATGGATGCTTTTAATACCACACCCCTATCCTACTCACCGTAGGAATACAGCACAAGGTTAATTTGCTATGATATTATATAGGGTGCAGGTATACCACCGGTCGGGCTGCTTCAATTAGAGAGAAATCTCCAAAGTAATTTATCTATGGACCTCCCTCTCTTTGAACCTCCTCTTCTCCAAAGAGCTCTTCTTAGAAGATAAGTTATCACTTGTTCAAATGACACTCCTGAGAATGAAACGGCTGAAGATATTTTACTTAGTGCCTATGTTTATTTTAATATTTTTGAGTAATTCTTTTACAACAATGTTTACATTTAAACCCATTACAACCGCCTGCAGCGTACATTATTTAACAAAGAAATATAAAGAAAATGTATATTTCTGACATTTTTTTAAAATTATTATAGCAAACGTTCAAAATTAATTGTTTAAGATAACTTAACAATAATTTTAATAGTTTCTAAATTGAATTAACATTAATATATTTAATTTGATTACATAATCAAAGTTTTAACGTAAAACTGGCAACAGAATGAGGTCATGACAATAATGATGTTACAGTGGTTCAAATACTCATGGTAAAGGAAATATACAGACACATGAATAAAAGGATACATGTTATGATTTTGTAGCTCACATGCTTAAAATATGAATATTTTTATCGCTCCGCTTATGACTAAAATATTAATCTAAGAAGTTACCACGCAACGTTAACTTTCACGGGAATTTCTTGATTTGTTCCACTGCGGTGTTCCTATATTTTTATTTCAAATAGCCACTTTATTTCTTTTTGAATAGAATAATGTGAAAAATTGACATGCATTTTTCTAATACTACATTTAATATCCATAGAACAGAATGGCCACGGAATTGAATGAAGACGGAATGAATCCTAAAACTATGTATAAATAGAGTCCATTTTGATATTCTAGCTAGCTGACTCCATAGACGTTTTTTAGGAGTACCCAATATTTCGACCAGACCGCTAACTATCGTGTTCACGTAAAAACAAACCGTTTCAATGAAAAACCACTTAGATCTACCAACTTTCATAGTCATTGATTAAACAATTTTGGAGTTTATAAATCTGATACATAAATACACAGACATCCGTTTATATCTATAGGTATATAGTTATTATACTAACGCATGCGTTTGTTACGAAGTAACTAGTTTCATCCCCTAATTTTATTTTTACCTATTCTCTGTTTTACTCATATTATTGATAATTTATGTACCCTATCAACTAAGGAATGACAAATACTTCCTTGCGTGTACAGAATTACTTCAAAATCCGTTGGGTCACTTGACATTGGCGAAATTGCTTACATATACAGAAAGCAAAAAAAAAAAAAACAATTACAAAAAGTCGACAGGTGTCGTGGTACTCCCGATAGAAATGAAGTTACTTTCGCTAAATATTATGTGTTCTTAAATATCAAGCACAATTAAGGAATGGTACTAAAATTATATTCATTAAAAAGTTATGAAAATAAACATTTTATTATTAATTTTAAATATAAACAAATTATAAGAGTATACAGTCAATGAAAAAAAAAACAAAAAAAAGAACTACGTTTCGAAAAAGTTCATGTTTCATATTTTCACATATTTATGGTAACACAGACAGACAAAAAAATACTATCCCTCTCGTGATGTCCTTTAGCATTGACATCTACTAGGAAATTTTGAAAAAAATTACTTGTACAAATAGAACTAAAGATTTATTTATATAGATAAGCTATCAAAATGACGTTACGAAATCCAGAATAAATTACTTTTAAGCCTAACGTGATAAAACGTAAGGACGCTTTTGACCTTTACTTAATTATAATTAATTAAACAAAGAAACATCTGTAGCATGATTATAGGGAGCTATAATTCAGAGTCAGCCGATGGGTCCTGGGTGGGTAAAAAGGGGAATAGAGCTCGTTAGACCCTGAGTAGGGTTTAATTTAAGCAATTAATTGTCGGCTAATTGCTTAGTTTTTGTATGTGAAACTGTTGCGAACTATAAGTTTTTGTTATTATTAGCGGATGCTCTATTATTTATCTATATTAATAAATCTGTGGCTCTGTATGTATATATAAATTTCGTAATAAACATAATATGTTATATAGGACACTAATTATGAAAGTCACATTAAAAAAAATGCCTATCTGGATGTTCCGATTTAACTCAAAAACGGCTTGACCGAATAATAACCAGTTTTTAACATCGAAAGCTAACGTAATTACTCAATTGACAATTTTTATGAAATGTCAATGATATTAGTCAGTCAATAAAGTTTTTTCTATAGTTTTGTATATTTAATCCATCGATCGTAATGTAATAAAGCAAAAAAACACTCGTGTTCACTCAAAGTTTAATCAAGAGTGAAATAATGAATTAGAAGATATAAATGGAAAACTGGCTGATAATAAAGCTCCAAATGAAAAAAAAAAAAACAATTGAAATACTGAGGGGAGGTGGTGAAAAAAAAAAGATATCGGGACGGTCGAACAGCCAGAGATTGAATTTCTCATCTTCCCCGGTGGAAATTATTATGTCGGCTGCAGTAGCTGTAGCCCCGTCTTCGTCCCGGTCGATTGCTCAATTTATCAATACAGCTCAATGGACATAGATTATATAACTTACTAACTTTATACAGAAGCGTCAAAGTCATATCGAACAAAATGCCGCGTGAAATAACCTAGGCAATATTTTTAGGTTTGATTAGTACTAACTTGTTTCTATTTTGGCTTTTATTAGTTTGGATTGTGTATAACTTATCTAAATTAAATAACATACTCGTAATACGACATATTCATGCGGTGTTAATTCATAAGAAATTGTTACACTTTACGTAGTTCATGAGACACGTTAATTAATCATAATACTAGTGTAAACAATTGTAGACGAATATTTATAAATAAATAAATAAACTTTTACCAATCCTTTTTTTCACGTAAAAGGGCTTATATTCTGTATTTATCTTTGCTCGAAAAATATTAAGAATCTTCATATTATAACAATATATGAATTTCATGTTATTGACAATTTTTATAGCATATCAATAGAGGACTGATATACTTTCCGTATTACAAAATTGCATCAAAATCGGTATGAATTAATTAATACAAGTTGAAATTTTTGATTAAAAAAACTTAATTTCTAAGTGTGTTGTTAAAATTTGTTCTTACCAATCAGTTATGATTTAACTTAATTATATTATGCTTTCCTTGTTTACAATTTTATAAACCATGTTTTTAAGAATCTTTGAAGGTATTCGTGACAATGCTAATATTCTATGAACTGAGGAATGACATAGGCTCCCCAAGAATTTTATAGAATTAAGTTAAGTCGTTGTGTATTCAGCTTGAAGAGGCTTTAAAAAATTAGGTGCTGGATGTGAAAATATTGAGATAGGAACTCAATGCGACTCGTAACGTGGCGTATATGACTTATTCTCGACTTCTTCAAATTTATAAATCACTCGCGGGTTATATTTATTTATTTGCGGGAAATATTTAAAACCTTATAATTAACACGCGCCAACAGTGGTTTTTGAGTTAAATCCAGACACAAAAACAGACCGATTTTTTTTTTTGTATTCATATTCATGATACTTTTTAATAGATGACAGTCGGGAAATTAGGGGAAAAATTACGTATACAGACAGAACTGTCTATTCATTAATATAGATGTTTAAATTTGGTTTTAATTTTTACAATTGTTGAATTCTTTACAAAAAATCATAATATATTTTTACCTAATTCCCCATCTTTGCTTATATGTTCCCCAGCCGGCGGCGACTAACCGCCGATTTATTTCGAGAGACCGACTCGGTGTATCACTTACGTAAGATTTACCCCCATTCTGCCCCCGGTGGCGTGTCGTCGAGATATTGCTTTCGAAGCCGCCGGCAGTCTGTTTAGTTTCTACGTATGTCTAGTGACTTAATGAAGAAATCAATTGAAACTTTATGTTCAGTATGAAAGTTTAATCTTGAAATCGTTTTTTTTTTCTTGTATCTTCTTCTTTTTTATTATACACTTCATTGTTTGTTTGTTTGAACACGTTAATCTCTAGAACAGTTAGATCAGATCAATATTTTGCCTTTTACAGCCTACTAGCTGTGCCTCACGGTTTCACCCGTGTTGATTTTATCCGACAAACATCGCGCCGCCAACGCACCCGTGTACCTTATCTTAGTGGTTTTCCCGCAAGTACAAATTATTTTTATTTTTCATTATCTTCTAAACTATGTTTCCAAATAACATACTGTAAAGAGCAAAATTTAACTTCATAAAATTGTCTTTAAGATGTAGTAACTTTTGTTGATTGGTTGAGGGTGTAAGTGGACGTGATGCTCTCTGCTGAGTAACAAATGAGGAAATGGCGATAGAGAGGGGTGGTAGGGCTGTGCAGCTCGACAGGGTCGCGACTACCATGCATATGGTAAATAGTCCGTCATAGTGACTCGCTTTTGCGTGTCACGTTTCGAGATCAGCCTCTGCGTATTCAGTTAAATTAATGCAGGCTGGCATGACAGCGGCGACCGTCGGTAGATTACGATCTCTCGGTGGTCACCGTTATGTTGGGATTTACTGTACAATTTATTATGCTACTATATAAAAAAATGAAGATATCGAGGAAAATGATGTATCTCTGACATTATGCATAAGTTATATCTCCTAATTATTATAAATCCAAGTACTGTTGCCTTTCATCATAAGAGTAAAAAGTCAAACCCAACCGCAACTCCATACGGCTTGCTATACCAAGGTTTTGCCCATAAATCGCTCCTCGAATACCCGGGTTTAACCGGGTATTACGGGTACTTTGTGGCTTTCAACCGGACAATATTTTCTGAAGTCCTTTGTAGGCTTGCGGAGCGGCACGCTGGTTCGGTTAGTATTTTGTTTGACTTTGCTTTTTCAAAATGTTCCGTATGAATACATTTTGTAAAAGCTTTCAGTTTTCTTTGAACGTTTATATGGAAAGTTGATATAGACGGTTTTATATTGTAACACAAAAAAATATATAGAATAAACATTTATATGTACTAGCGGTCGCAAAGTGGTCGAAATTCTACTAACGACTTTATGATTATTATTATTATTATTATACTCTTTATTGCACAAAAAAAAGTACAAATGGAGGACTTAATGCTAAAAAGCATTCTCTGCCAGTCTTCCAAGGGAGCAAGGGAAAGGTATATGCAAGGTGTGCATAATGTTAAGTAAAAAAAAGTTTATAACGATTATTAAGATTATATATTATTAAGAAGTATTCCATTGCTCCAAGTAAAACCTACGTAGCGAATACTTGAAGGAATTTCGAGAGTATTCTATACAATAGAGAGATTATCTATCTATTCAATAAATAAAATTGAAGTGTCTGTTTATAATGTCAAAATAACAGCTTTTTAATAAATGCATATGAAAGTATATACAATACCTATAACAAAAAACCCATTTTTTAAATTTTTGTATGTCTCTCTTTTTGTTTGTTCCGGGTAATCTCCGAAACGGTTGGACCGATTTTGACGGGTCTTTCACTGATAAATAGCTGATATTATAGGGAGTAAATTAGGCTACTTTTATTTTAGAAAAAAAATTAGGACCGCACTAATAAAAAAAAACTGGTCATAGTGGATCAATTCTGGCGCTCAAATGGCTTACGTTGAGAAAACTATAAGAGATAGAGCAAATTAATGTATTAAACGATAGTAGACATTAAAAAGACCTAAAAAAAGACAATGAGAGTATACGTCTATCTTCTAAGGAACACTCACAATAAGCATTTCTTTCTTTAAAATAGCCGGGATGGGGAGTAAGATTCGCGCGGGCATCCTGTAGTCCACGTGAGCAAAGTCGCGGGCACAGCTAGTAGACTATAAATCTGGTTTACATTTGGAGTATAAACGTAAACAATGAATATTATATCACTTGATGTCATTTTTCTTAAGTGTCAGTGTCAACGTTTTGGGAGGTCTAAGTTCAATGGTACTTGTCGGTGTAGTATTCGCAGTATTATTTCAATTAAAATATTAGTTACATCACAAATTTAAGAAAAACTTAAATCGTTTGAGTTACATTCTCATATATTATTAATTAAATTTATTTTATTTTATTATCAAGCAATGTGTCCGGTGCTATAACAAGATTCGACTGGGAAAAACAACCGCTATAGTTATTTCTACCACAAATCAATTAAAACGAGTTGTTCCAAAGTTGTGCTCAGGAGAAGCATATTATCTGGAACTGAACTCAGGATTTCAGTCATGTTGGAGTTTACTTATAGTTAGCTCTTTAACTCAGTACTAATTTTTTCAAACCATCATTATAAATAAATAAAATACATTGGTAATCTCAAAAAAAAAAAAAAAATCATAAAACAATATACAACTGATCCCGAAACACGACAAACCAAAAGAAAGTTACTGTGGAGATGTTTATTTTATTACTTTGTGTATGGTGGTCGCGTTCCCAACCAACCACTTTTAATCTATCCATGTTTTAACATGAAACTTTAAAATGTTCCAGTCTGTATATTAAATTATTAAATTACGTCTATACGAGGACGATCTCGCCAAAATGGTGGTACACGCATATTACAGTGAAATACCGGCGACTTCTTGGCTTAGAACGGAGGATTCTTGAACTGCCATGTTTTTCTTGTGTTCTTGTAAGGGTCACCACTGTAGGAACTTGGATGGTATTGTATCTTCATCACCTGAACACATCTTTTATTTATATAATACCAACCAAGTTCCTGCAGGGTAAAAGCGTCGGCACGTCAACAGCCGCCAACATTGGGTCTAAAAACCGCCCGTTCTGAACTGCCGCATTAAATGTTTCATATAAAAACTTTCTTTGAAAGATGTTTTAACTTGTTATATTACGCACAATAATAATAATAAGCCTCTTCCCTAGGAAAGTTACAAGTTAATTCATCACACCAGCCCACGACGTATTAGCTATTTCAAACGCCGAGAAATCAATACAAGAACATTTCTCAATCGTTATCGTACCTTCACCTTCATAGTATCACCGATTTATATTAATAAATATACACGAATTCTGAAAAAATCGTTGGTACATGCAGGGATTCGAATATGTGCACATCAAATCGATACTCCTTCGGTCTAAACCATTTTACCACTATGATTTTTTATAGTATATAAGTTAAAAAGTAAGTAAGTTTATAGTATATAAGTATAGCTATAAGCTAAAAATGTTTAAAAGAATCTGTAAAAACCCTTATGGGTAACAGTATAGTCTGTCAGAAAAAATATTTACCATATAACATCAGGGGGATTAGATACCTGTTCAGAGAGTTCGAATCGGATTGTTTTTTGAAAATGTTTTGCGATATCCTTCTCAGCTGAGTTCCCTAAATTTCTGTACGATTATAAAATCAATCATTACTCTATTGAACGCAAAGAAGTCATCAAAGCTTTGGGTGTTATGTTTGATAGTAAATTGTCGTTTCCTCCACACTACGAACATTTAATAAATAAAAGCAATCAGTTACTTGCTTTTGTATATCGTATAATTAAGATATTTCATAGACCTACTACTTTGCTTTATTTATATCAAATTTTAATTAGGCCCTTAATCGAATACGCCTGTGTAGTTTGGACCCCATACTATATAACATTGAACGGATACAGACTCGCTGCTTGAAATCACTTTGCTATAGACATGGGATGAACAGAGCACTGGTTAGTCACAAAGAACGTGCCAGCACTTTAAAATCTTTTCTCTCTCTAGTAGAAGGCAAGCGAGTGAATTAATTTACCTTCATAAAATTATTCATTCTACTATAGACTGACCACAACTTCTGAGCATGGTAAGCTTCAACATGAAAATTCTTAGTAGAAGCACAAAATTATTTCATATCCCTTTTTATAAAAACAGTATCTCTTTTAACTGTCCAATAGCAAGTAAGTATGTGTCGCTCATATAATAATATCGAACATTATAACGCTCTTAATATGGATCCTATTGATTGATATATTTAACTTGAATCTAAGTCTATTCCAATATGTAATACTAAGATACTTTACTTTATTTTAATATATTCTATATAACGTAATTCTGCTTACAAGTGACAATTTTGTTTCCGTTCGGTAAATAATTACAACTGATGTGCACTAATAAATTGGATTATAAGCTAGTTAAAACATGTGAAATTTTGAGATTTATTCTTATTTTGTTTATAATCTGTAATGTGTGCGTGCCTATATAAATAAATAAAAGTCGTTTTATTCTGTTGTGAAATCAGCTTAAGTTGTAACCCGGCATCCGAAATCGCAAATTCTGGGTTTCGTTGATTGATACCAATGCTATATCCAACTTGTGTTAAAGTTGTTCTGCTCTTCCCAATAGTCAATTATCACAACCGACTACAGCGCTATCTATTCCGATTTTTTTCCAAGACTATATAACAACAATCAACAACAACACCAAATAATAATTACGCGTATTTAACGTTTGAATAATAATTTCTGGTCTTGAGTTGACAAAATAATTCAAGAGTTATTTCAGTTTATAACCTACTTCAGCAAAAGACGGGAGATTACTGAATTCAATCAGTTTTACAAGCTTTATATTGAATTGTTACTTATGTAGATAAATATAAACATCTTATATTATACTAGATTTGGAGTGTTTCTAATTTATGAACGTGTTTTTTTTAAAGTAACCTTTCCTAAACGGTCCATTCAACATAACATTGTCAGTTAGTACCAGCTCTAAAATAATTAAGGTGCGTCCACACGCACAACTGCGTAAATTATGAATAAATAATTATCATTTACTACTTATTCATGCAGTGTCTACAAACTATATACACCGTAAGAGAGCATCATGAACTCATGCCACGTCTAACCACATCAAACAGTGTGGTAATAGAATTGAAATTATTTTATAAATTGGAAAAAAATTACGTTCAGAATAATTTTACCTTTTTAAATTAGGTATTGAATTTTGGTTTTGAATTAGGTATCCACTTTACTTCAGTCTCATATTATGTTAGGAGTAAATTAAAAAAATACAAATAAAGAAAACAACAAATAAATTTGAATGACGTTATATTATAAACTTAAATAATCTTTAAAACCTTGATTACAATAATATAAATGCAATGAGTACCTTCGAGTATATTAATCATAACAATCAGTAAAATTGAAGTATCTGTTTGTAATGTCAAAAAAATTCTCTGTCTGTCTGTTTGTTCCAGGTAATCTCCGAAAAGGTTAAACCGATTTTGAAGGGACTTTCACTGGTAGATAGCTGAGATTATAAAGATTAACTTGAACTACTGTTATTTTAGAGAAAGTACTAGGGTTTCGCGCAAATAAAAAAACTTTTCATGGTGAATCAATTCGGGTGCTTGTATGGCTTACGTTGAGTAAACCATAAGAGGTATTGAAATTCACGTACTAAATAATTGTAGATATTAAAAAGACGTATAAAAAATCAACAAGAGCATCTGTCTATTTTCTAAGCATCACTCAAAATAAGAATTTTTGTCTATAAAATAGCCGGGAGCGGGGGAAGTATAACTCGTGCGAGTGCCCGATTGACGGCATTGTGTATTCCACGCGAGCACAGCCGTAAGCACAGTTAGTAAGGAAAAAATCTACTTCGTTCGATAAAAATATTTGAAATGACCAGCAAGGAAAATCGTAATGAAGACATAAATATTGGAAACTAACTAAAAGCACCATAAAATCGCATATCTAGGTGACTGAGTTTCCGTCAGTATCTTAAAAAGCACCCACACAAGTTAACTTGGAAAGTAAAGCATAAAAATAAATATACAGATAATGGTTTGACTTTCTTGGGCGCTGATCAAATAGGAAATCAAGTAAACTTAATAAACTGGGATGAACAAAATAAAAATTTCTCTCTCTCAAGGCTCTTTTCTTAATTGATAAAACGAAAAAGGTTTGTTTTCCTTCGCCACATCTGCTTAAGTCCAGCCACCTCGGATCCAGAGTAAGTCGAGTCAGCCTGGCGTTATTGGCACACAAAATAATGTCAACGAATTACATAATTATAATTAATACAAGAATTGTTCACCTAAAAGTATTAGATTTGTTAAAAAAAACAGTGTGTTGACATGGCATATACGCAATGTGCTCGCAACCTAAAGGTGTGCATACACGAGGTCTCATCAATTATTAGCGACACTTAATGCTCGCTCAAACGGGGCATGGCTCAATAAATAATGTACAGTCCGTGTGAAACACCTGACGCTCTAGAGCTATAAAAACAAAAACTTTACAGAGACATTTCACATTTTAATTTGGTGTTTTAAATGCATTTGTTTATTTTAATAGTTTGAGTAACTATGTTGTAAAATGTATTTTTTCATGTCTAGCATTTTTCTCGCTTTTCTGCAATCTGTGGAAGTTATTTCGTAAAAAGGGACGGAAGTGTATAACAGGAAGCCAGGGAAGCGCGCGCTATTAGGTTTGACCAATGAGCGCGTGCGGTGGTAGAGTTGGCTCATAAATGGTACCAACCCATCTTCCGAGAGGTTGGTAGTGTCAGTCAGTAGTGTGTGCGTGTGTGTGACGAGAAAGAGAAAGAGTGTTTGCACTCGGTCTCAGAGGGGAGATCGATCGTAGCGCGGAAGGGGCCCCACTAGGAGCGGCGGAGCGGAAAGTATCTTGGCGCAACCTTTCACCGGCACTTATTTTCACTGTCTTGATATGACAATACATGTATAACTTTATTTTCGCTTGAAGTATTATATAATGTAAAGCCCAGCTGCAATCTCAACATTTGGCGACCGTGACAGGACCTGCAACCTTCGGATGGTGCATTCCGATTATCAACGAACTTAGAAAGGTACACATAGGAGGATCGGCGCTCTTTAAATAAAGTAGGAGAACGCATCAGTCACAGCTGATGTGCACACGCTTAACATACAGTGTTGTGCATAAAGTATGCTATTAAATAAACTAATTTATATGTGTTAACTACATATATTAAATCAGATGTTACATTGCTGATTTGTAATGTTCTAACCCTTTGATTACAGCACCACCTACCGCATTCAGGGATATCCTAAGTTCAGATATCAATATTGCAGTGATTATCTACCACTTACAAATATTTACATAAACTTTACCTACCTTTGTTGCCTCGCTGAGCGTTCTCTATCGTCTGTATCACGGTGAGTGCTCGAAAAGCTATTCAGTCTCATTCCCTTCTCTACTTTTCAAAACAGAACCACACGCACTGAGCTTCGGAATCAAAGTTTTACGTTAACCTCACGAACCTAAATGTGCCAACGTTAACATCCATCTCGGTACGAACCGAAATGTGCCCACCCTATCTTCGTTTTTGTTGTACCGTGAAACTGTGGTATCATGTACCGGCCACCAGTGTGATCCCACCTTATGAAATCGGGTCTTTCAAGCGTAACGTGAAGAGATATTTTATACAGGCTGGCATGACAGCGACCGCCGATGGATTGTCGATCTCTCGATGGTTGCCATTGTGTTTCGATTACACTGAGCTTACTACCACCAGGGAAAGTACTATCAATTTGTCGACCTACTATAAAAAATAACCTCTTCATAATATTAGTATAGATTTACTTAAATAATATTTATCTTAATTTATAGTACTACAAAAATGTATAATTAACTCTATACCAATTACTCTTTCTCTCTAGCAAAGCGGCCACATACATTCGGAATTCCGAATCAAAAATCGAATCGGGATTTCGAACGCAGTAAATCCATACACACCTATGGACCTATCACACCATAAGGTAGTTTTTCGTTCGTAGTTTTCTCAGATTTGAAATTCCGTTCGATATTTCGATTCGGAATTCCGGAACGGAATTACGAATGTATGTGGCCGCTCGTAAGTTTAACCAATTAAAAAATGTTCAATACATTTTCTACAAGATCATTTTTAACAAAAAAGAAAACCAACTTCAATGATTTTTGCAGTTCCCTGGTGTACCTTCGAAGTAAAAAATCCAATGATAATGAAATTAGAACTGAACCACCCTTAGGCTATCTCCTATCAAACAAAAAAAAAATAGCCCAATCGGTTCATAAACAAAGAAGTTTTGACTAAATATAATATAAAAAAATACATTTGAATTTTTTATTAATTATTATTCATGAATGATTTATTTTGAAGTCGGAAGTCGGATAAAATAAAAATAAAAACTTCTTTGATAAAAATAAGAATATTTGTAAGAGACTTTTTCGCATTACTTTCCCGGTCACCGAGTAATTTGTTGCCAATCTACGAAAGAAACTCACTCGGAAGGGAAGCTGCATCGCGTTCCTCTAGGGAGAAAATTAAGCGCACTCAAAAGAATCCGATACGACTCCAAGCGCCGGAATGTGAATAATTTTCTGTTCAGTATTACATTTTCATGCAATTCCTTTACTATTTTGTAGTATATAAAAAAAAAATCATTCCACTTTGACTCAAACTATATACCTAGATAAAAACAAATATATTAAACTTTTTATTATTTGTGCTTACAATCGCATTTTTATCACAATCAATATAATATATAAAATGATGAAGTTTTCCGTTGTGCACATATCATACAAAAGCTACTGGTTAAATTTAGATACATTTTTGAAGTGAAAACTTCTTTAGCCGCGTAGAGCGTTTTTTGTTAGGCGAAAAACTTATGGGTTCACTTGACCTTTACGTCACCAAAGACTTTGAAATGCTCGTGACGTATTGCGCTTGCGTCAGACTAGCAACACGTAGTATAGCGGCCTGTGTATATGTATACGCATATATACACTAATCAATTGTATATACTCGACTGTATTATATGCGTGTTTAACTTTGTGAATGGGTAAAATTTTGTGATTTCACGATTAAATAAAAATTATTAAAGTTTTAAGAAAACACGGTTTTTATAAGCACTACGCGTTCCGCGTTCTTTTTTCTTTCCGTGGCGAATTAGGAATTATAATGTTAACATAGATTGATCACCCTTGAGGTATCCCTTATCTAAAAAAAACATCCAAATCGGTTCATAAACAAAGAAGTTATGGCTGAACATTCATACAAAAAAAAACATTCGAATTGATTAACTTCAGTATTTTTTTAAGTTTGTTTACTAAAATTATAGAGGTTGACTATTGTGCATACTTCACACAAAAACGACTGCACAGATTTTGATATTTTATTGTTGTTTTACTCCATAGATCCTTATTGAAGTGAAAACTTCTTTAGCATTGTTGTGATTTGAAATCCGGTGAAGTGAAAAAGCGAAAGCGACAGTAAAAAGATTTCCACGGAATTATGAACCTCACCAAAAAGGCACGAAACAAAAACTTTTTAGACATCACTTGTGACATTATGTTACTGATTAATATTGTGTTAGGTTACCATGGGTATTTCAAATGTGCATTAATTGAAAATGATATTGTGAATAATGATTGTGAGTACTTGTATGTATATTTTCACAAACTTTAAATTAGGGTGTACTTCATCATTTTCTGAATAAGAAATAACATAGATGTGAAGGTTTCACTTCTACCACGTGTGATTTGCACACATAATTTTATTATTTAAAAAAATATATATATACATATATATAAAACGATATATTCATATAAACAATTCAGTAAATATTGCTTACGCGGTTGCGGACACAGCTAGTAGTTGAATAAAAGTCTTTTTTATTTAAGTTTTTATTGATATAGCGACTAGTGTTAAAGTTCCAAAAAAACACTGTATTTACCTATAAACATCATTGTGACTGAAACTTTGTCTTGTACATAAAACTCGCTCAATCTAAATATAATGGTACAAGTAAACAATACAAAGTTGAGCGTCGTTTCCATCAGCTTTCCGCAAATATTTGTACAAAATATTTATCATAAATCATAAGAGATTTTGCAAATATACTATTCTAATGTCAACGGATTATTTAAATTGTTTCAAATATTTAGAAAATATGATTAAAATTGTGATAAACTGTTTTTGTCTTCATAATTAAATATTTACACATATCTGTTGATTTTTTCCCGTTTCTATACGTAATCGAGTCAGAATTGATGAGGTCTGCAGAAGAATTAAAGTCACCGAGGTAGCACTAAGAATAACTAGACTTAAGTAGCAGTGAGTGAAAAGTAAGTGATAACCGTTGCGACAAAAGAGTTCTCGAGTGGCAACAGATACAACGTGGGCAGACCCTCCACAAGGTGGATCGACGAACTGGTATAGGATATAGGAACGCCATGGTTGCGGGCAGTATAGGAGCGATTGTTGTGGCGATCTTTGGGGAAGGCCTATACCCAGTAGAGGAAGTCTTTCGGATGAAATGATGAATAATAATTGTTAATTTCAACGAACATGAATTATTTAAATTACAGATTAAGATAGTACGAGGTATATTTGTTTTTCATGCATTTTAATTTACTTAGATGTACCCACGCTATCGACCTATGGCCGTTCTCAATAATCTATCTAACCGCTGTTTTTGTTTCTGATTATAGAAAGATAAATTTATATGCTTTTGCATTTCAATAACGTATCCTTGGATAGCTAGTTCATAAAAAGGTTACCAACAGATTCATATTTCTATCCTTAGTAAGAAAACCAGTGGTTTAAGAGATTATTGTAAATAGCCGATAACCTTCTTACCTTCAAAATAATCAGATACGTTTTTTTTACTATCGTAAGAATCCATAGACAGCTACCGATTACAAATTGGTAAATAAATAAAGTCTCCAAAGTATTTTCTTTCAAAACGAATATTATAATTAAATCGCTGTAATTTCGTGACATACGAAGACAAACGAAAACTTAAAGTCGAACGTAAAAAGTTGTAAGTATTAAGATGAAGGCGCGCCGAGTGAAATGAGATAACTTTAATTTATTATTTCTACTTACCTCAATACTTTTACACGCAACTCGTTTGTTAGCTAATTAAAAATATTTAACATTTAAAATTAACCTCATAATTGTTTAAATTCAAGTGTAATTTTATGTTAATAATGACACTCTATTTATCTCTCACTTTACTTAAGGTTTATCTATATTAATAAAACTGTAGCTATGTCTGTACATGTACTTTTTTTTTTCAAAACTCCTGATAGACATTTTATTTATAGGACACTGATTCCGAATATGCCATTCAATTGTTTTTGTCTGTCTTTCCTTATGTCTGGATTTAACTCTAAAAGCTTGACCGATTCTTATGAAATATTGTAGACGGGAAGCTTATGTCATTGGTCAATTGATAGCTTATAAGAATTTTCAATAATACTTTTAGATATCGTAAAAATATATGATTTTTTACCGATTTTGACGAAAATTTGTACACGGGAAGTATATATAAGTTATTTCGTATTTGATGGGATTTAATAATCACAAGCCACAAGAATAAACCATTAAAACAGGCATAACATAGAAAATTAAATTACCATTCCATTTATACAATACCATAATAAAATACCAAGGATATAAAAAAAAAGCTATATACGAAACAACAAAACGAACACGGGCAGTTCTAAAAAGAATTCACTTTGTCACCCCGATCGCTTCACGGGCCGGGGCGAGACATAACCGTCTATCACCTTCTTAGATTTTCCACGACATTTACCGTAATAAAATAAAGGTTGCCACAAACAGGGCTCGTATCGGAACTATAAGTTATAATTTTCCTTCCTTTTTTATATGAAAAAATGTCGTTTCAATTGTCGATAACATGGGTTTGATACCTGACAAAACATTGAACAGTGAAAATATATTTGTTTTATTGTTTTTATTCGGAGAACTGACGGCCGTTGGGGCAGAAAGGTTCTCGAGTGGAGACCACGCACCGGAAAGCGCAGCGTAGGACGGCCCCCCACTAGATGGAAAGACGACATAATAAAGGTCGCTGGGAGCCGTTGGGTGCAGGCCGCACAAGATCGGTTGCACTGGAGATCTATGGGGGGGGAGGCCTATGTTCAGCAGTGGACGTCCTGCGGCTGAAATGATGATGATGATGATGATTGTTTTCAATACAAGGAAAAATTACTTAAAACATTTCGTGGGTTTCGTGAAGAAGTAAGTATACCTAAGTAAGAGTTTTGACGGGATCTTGAAGTAACAGGTTGTGGTTTTTATTTTGTAACCGACCTCAACACAACACGGGAGGTTACTTAATTCGAATGTATATATTTTTTTATGGACGTACAGCCATAACGTCTTTGTTTATGAACCGATTTTTTTTTTTTTTTGTTGGATAGGTAATTTTACCTGAAGTGTAGACCACTTTTTAATTTCATTGGCATTGGACTTTGAACTTCGAAGATACACAGGGAACTCCTCAAAATCATTGAAATTCGTTCTATTTTTTTGTTAAAAATTATCATTTAATTAATTAACTTAGGTTTTTGGCCCTATATAATGGCAATATTGGTGGTGTTTTGCGTAATATAGTTTAATTATTCAGCTTAAGTGAAGTGAATTGTAAATTTAAACTCTAAGCTTGTATTTTAAAATGTTACAATAACTCCCTACTTCGTTGTAACAAGAGAGCCACCATCCTGTAAGACGTCATTTTGAGTACAGAATACCTAATACTACGAACGCTTAAAACCATTGACACTGGCAAGTGCTTTTTGCGGTGCTAAAACAATAAAAAAAAGTAACGTGAAAACTGTATCAATTATCAGATTATTTTTTACACTCAATTAATTTAATTACAGTATATAAACTTCCATAATTGGCGTGATTTACCATAATCGCGACGCTTGGCAGTCGGATTTACGATCGCAGTATGTTCGTGGATAAATAGTCGAAAGACGCTACTACCCGTTCTTCGGTTTTTACGACACCCACGGGATGAGATGGGGTGGTGCTATTCTTATCCGGCATACACCCGGCCACATAGCCCTAAGGATATCTAGACTTAAGTTACAGTGGGTGGGCTACATAGCTCGTAGAACGGATGGTCGATAGGACCGAAGAGTTCTTGAGTGTGGCCACGGACTGACTTGGTAAGGGGGCGGGAATCCGCTAGATGCGGTTGAAGAGTGGATAGTCGAGGTTGGACTGTCCCTTCTCAACAGAGGTACGACGTACACGTGCGTGCGACACAACGGAGGGTCCGTGGTGGACGTATCGTTCGCCACGCCGTCTGTCGCACGTCTTTTGCAAGGATGGCGGGTTCTGAAGGAGGTGGAGACCTTATCGGATCACCGATACATTCAGTTCGAGGTCTCCACTTCCATGGGGGACATGGTGACTCGCCCACGACGTGGTATGGCGTTCCCCTAGTAGGTTATTGGCCGTGTTCGAATATTATCAAATATAATGTACAAGTAGCGCCATCTATGAGACATTAAATAAAACAGTCTGTATGAAACCGCCAACCAATGACTTTTATTAGGTTATGGGCTACTCAGATTTTGCAAAGTAAATTAAAGTTATTGCGTTCTTAGAAGAGTTATTGTTAGTTTGTTAGTTTATTTTACGCGTGTGACATCAATCAAGATGAGTCTTATTGCGAGTGTGCCAAAGCTCAAGGGTCGTGAAAATTACGATGACTGGGCGTTCGCCGTACAAAACTTGCTAGTTCTTGAGGACACGGACAAGTACCTCAAGCAAGAAGCAGCGGCGACAGATGCAGCACAGATCGTAGCAGATGCCAGAGCACGCGCAAAATTGATTCTGACTATTGACACATCATTGTTTGTGTACATAAAGGAGACGAAGACAACAAAGGAGTTATGGTCAAAACTAAAAGCTCTATTTGATGATTCGGGATTTTCAAGAAGAATAACTTTGTTACGTCATTTAATCTCCATCAGACTAGAAACATGTCAAAATATGACTAGTTACATTACGCAGATTGTGGAAACTTCGCAACGATTAAGCGGTACTGGATTCATTATAAACGATGATTGGGTTGGGTCATTGTTACTAGCTGGTTTACCAGATAAGTTTATGCCAATGATCATGGCAATAGAGCATTCCGGAATCCAGATCACGGCAGATTCCATAAAAACAAAGTTGTTAGATATGGAAAATGGCGGCTCTGTTGAAGTGAACGGCAATGACAACTCAGCATATATTGCTCGAAGTTGGCAGAAGAAGAAACTTGGTAAAGTTGGCAACAATAGCAAACATGGCGGACCGACTCCGAATATCTATGCACCAAGTACGTCAATGTCAAACTCAAATGTCAGAAATAACAAAACAATAACATGCTATAAATGCAAACAATCTGGACATTTCATGTCTCAGTGTCCATTCAGAAACGAAAAAACAGAGAAGAAAAAGCAAACAAATGCATTCAGTATTGTTTTTTTGAGCGGCAACTTTAATAAATGTGACCGGTATGTTGACTCGGGAGCCAGTACACATATGGCTACAAACGAAAGTTGGTTAACAAATAGGACGGATTCGTCAAGTTTACCTGAAATCACAGTAGCGAACAAAATGAAAGTGCCTGTATTATGTGCCGGCGACGTAGATGTCACGACGAGTTTCGGATACGAGGTTACAGTGAAGAACGTGTTGTGCATACCGACTCTTGCGACTAACCTACTATCAGTCAGTGAATTGATAAGAAATGGAAATAGTGTTGTGTTTGAACCCGACCGATGCCTCATAAAAAACAGATTAGGCAATTTAGTTGCGGAAGCTGAACTTGTAAATAATGTATACAAGTTAATCTTGCAAAATGAGACTTGTTTGTTATCATCATCAACAGTAGATGGATAAACGTGGCATAGAAGGCTTGGACACTTAAACAGCACAGATATGAACAAGATGAAGCAAGGTTTAGTCAATGGAATGGATTACTCAGACAAATTTGTGACAAGTAAGTCTAGCTGTCAAATTTGCTGTGAAGGCAAACAGTCAAGATTACCATTTACGACAGGTACACAAGCTACAGAAATCTTGCAGACTGTGCACTCAGACATCTGTAGACCGATGGATGCAAATCCGTTGGTGGTGCAAGATATTTTTTGCTATTTATTGACGACTTCACCAGAATGACCTTCATATACTTCTTAAAGTGTAAAAGTGAAACACTGACTTGTTTTAAAGAGTTTAAGTCAATGGTGGAGAACTTTCAAAACAGAAAAATAATAATATTGCGCACAGACAATGGATGTGAGTATTGCAGCAATGATTTTAGAGATTTTTTGAAACATGAAGGGGTAATTCATTAAAAATCAAATGCTTACACACCAGAGTAGAATGGACTCAGCGAAAGAAGCAATCGCACCATTGTGGAGAGAGCTAGATGACTACTTTTTGAAGCAGAATTAGATAAAAATTTTTGGGCAGAAGCTGCAAATACCGCAGTATATCTCAAAAACAGGTCTACAGCTTCAGGTATTGAAAATACTCCATATGAGATGTGGTTTGGTAGGAAACCAGATTTACAACATTTACGTGTATATGGGAGTCCAGTGATGGTGCACACACCAAAAGAAAAAAAGAGCTAAGTGGGACAGGAAATCAAGAAAACATATACTTGTTGGTTATAGTGATAATGTCAAAGGTTACCGAATATATGACCCAGTAAAGAATAAAGTCACCACAAGTAGGGATGTTATAATACAAGAAAAACCCAAGCGTCTAGAGACTGTAACTGTTTCTCTAGAAAGCACAGATTCAGTGGGGGAGTTGGTAGAGGAACCTGTGGTGAAACTTGAACCCCTGAACAAGTCAAGTTCTTCAGAATCTGATTACTTGGATGTTGAAGAAGAAAGTTTAGAGTCAGAAGCTTGTGGAGAAAACCTGAACACAGAACAGACTAGTTTAGCTCCACAGAGTACAGAAGAAGCTTCAGATATACCACATGCAGATTCTACTACACCAGTTCCAGAAGTAACAGAGAAGCGTCAGAGGAGAAAGCCAGATAGATACGGTATTGTCAACATGTGTACTACAGCTACAGGAGAAGATGGACTGACATATGCAGAGGCCATCAGTGGGCCAGAGCGACTGATGTGGTCGCAGACCATGGCAGAGGAGCTGCAGTCATTCCAAGACAATCAAGCATGGGAAGTTGTCGATACTCCCAGCAATGCGAGTGTAGTGCAGTGTAAGTGGGTGTTTAAAAAAAAGTTTGACTCAAATAATAAAGTGACATATCGTGCGCGGCTTGTAGCCAAGGGTTTTACCCAGAAGGCTGGTATAGATTACCAAGAAACCTTCAGTCCAGTGATTAGACATTCAACCCTGCGTTTGTTATTTGCCATAAGTGTCCAGTTAGGCATGGACATTACTCATTTAGATGTGAAAACAGCTTTCCTTAATGGTCATCTAAAAGAAAGCATATTTATGCATTTACCTGAAGGTTTTCCCATAAATAATTCAAATAAAGTTTTAAAATTAAGAAAAGCTGTTTATGGATTAAAACAATCATCTCTAGCATGGTATAAAAGGGTTGAGGAGATACTATGTAAATCAGGATTTAGAAAATGTAAATTAGAACCCTGTGTATTTGTTAAAAATCATAGTGATAATAAGAAAACTATAGTTGAACTGTATGTCAATGATTTTCTAGTATATTCAAATTGTAAGTCTAAATCTGATAATTTAATAGAGATATTGAGTCAAAAATTTAAAATAAAGAATTTAGGTCAAGTGAGAAATTATTTGGGCATGAGAGTTAATATTAACAAAAGCACCAATGTAATTACTTTAGATCAAGAACAGTATATTAATCAGTTACTTGAAAAATTTGATATGTCTGAATGTCATGCAGTAGAAACTCCTATAGAATGTAAATTGAATGTTGATAAGTCTAATGTATGTGAACAAAAGCTACCATACCAAAAATTAATAGGAAGTTTAATGTACTTAGCTGTCCTAACTCGTCCTGATATTTCATATTCAGTCAGTTATTTAAGCCAGTTTAACAACTGTTATTCTTATGTACACTGGAATTATGCAAAAAGAATACTGAAATATTTGTCACAGACTAAGACCTATTGTTTAAAATATTCCAAAGAAAGTGCAGAGCTTGTAGGTTTTGTGGATGCTGATTGGGCAAGTGATGCCACTGACAGACGCTCATATACTGGTTTCTGTTTCACTAAATCAGGTGCTGTAATTTCTTGGGAGAGCAAGAAACAGAACTGTTGCTCTTAGTAGTTGTGAAGCATGTCGAGGAGCAATATATTTACAGAAGTTTGAAATAATTGGTTCTTATAATAAAATTGTTATGTACAATGACAGTCAGACACACAGACACACCCCGACCCTCTGGGACTTCTACCACCTCCTATGCATCCTCCTCAAGGCATTGCTGCGGAGTAGCTGGTCGTGCCCCATCTCGTTAGAGACACGGAGATGGGGCTGGTGACGAAGCGCCTCCGCAGCAGGTGGAGAGCGCCGGGCCCGGACGGAATTCCGGGCCTAGTTTTGGGTGTGGCACTGGACCAATTGGGGGGAGAGCTCCGGAGAATGTTCGATCGATGTCTTGCGACTGGGCAGTTCCCGAAGCTCCGGAAGATGGGGTGGCTGTGCCTTCATGCAAAGGAAGGCCACCCACGGACTGCTTGTCCGCGTTCTGGCCTTTAGTGCTGTTGGACTACAAGGGGAAACTGCTGGAGAGAATAGTGGCTTCCTGTGTCACCCGGCATCTAGCAGACGTTGGGCCGCACTTCTCGGACGAGCATTTCGGCTTCCAAGTCGGGCGTTCCACGGTGGACGCCCTGATCTCCCTCAAGGTGCTGTCCACGGAAGCAACCAGTAGAGGGGAGGGGTTGTTTGTGGTGTCACTGGACATCGCCAACGCTTTCAACAGCTTGCCGCATTGCGTTATACGGGAGGTGCTCCGATATCATGGAGTGCCCTATTCCTGCGGCAGCTGTTGGGGGACTATCTTCAAGGCAGAGAGGTCGCTTTCGTGGACAGCAGGGGGGTGATGGTCTGGCGTCGGGTAAAGGGTGAGGTTCCACAGGGGTCGGTATTGGGGCCGCTCCTGCGGAACCTGGGCTACGACTGGGTGCTCCGCGGCGCACTCCCTTCAGAAGTGCGCGTCATATGTTATGCGGATGACACTCTGGTCATAACCCAAGGGAGGGGTTAGAAGGAGGTGGCACGCCTGGCCACGGAGGGAGCAAATTTCATTAAATTTGGTCTGGTAGTTTTTGCGTGATTGGTATACAAATATACCGACGGACCGACAGACAGACAAATAAAAACTTTAAAAACCTTCGAAATGTGATATAGCCTATCAATTGTGGGATGACGTAATATTTCCCGTGCACTAAATTTCAACAAAATCGATTGCTAATTATTATATTTACGATTTCTAAAAATATTATTGACAGTTCTTATAGATTATCGATTGAGGCATGGTATAAACTTGCTAATAAAAATCGATTTAGCTATGTTCGACTTAAATCCAGACATAACAGTCACACAAATAATTGATATTTATAGACTGAATTGCAATTTTATTAGTATAGAGTTTTATAATTTAAAGTTTTCTTGTGTCAATAAACTGCTTTGAAGGCAAAACTGGAACGTCCGAATCTTGTATTAAACAAGGGACAAACAAACAAGCCATATTTACACAGGCATGAAAATAAACTAACTAGGATCGAGAGCTCTCTCAATTAAACGCAACTAAATCCAAGAGTTCCTATTTGAGGTTAGGAATAAAGTTAACAATCCACTAACAATGAAATGCTATAATGGCAGTTTTTTTATTATTTTATTCTTTAGTATAATATTAATAAAATTGAAGTGTCTGTTTGTAATGTTAAAATAACAGCTTTTTACTCAATGCATATGAATGTATATACGATAATTATAACAAAAAACCTATTTTTAAAATTTTTGTCTTTCTGTCTGTTTTTCCGGGTAATCTCCGAAACGGTTGGATCGATTTTGACGGGACTTTTACTGGTAGATAGCTGATTTTATAGAGAGTAACTTAGGCTACTTTTATTTTAGAAAAAAAAAAATTATAGTTCTGCATAAATAAATAAATACTGGTCATAGTGAATCCATTCGGGCTATTAAATGACTTGTGATGAGTAAACCATAAGATATATAGCAAATTAATGTAAGAAATAATTGTAGACATTAGAAAGACCTACAAAAAAGTCGCGAGAGTATATATCTATCTTTTAAGAAACACCCACAATAAACATTTTTGTCTTTAAAATAGCCGGGAACGAGGAAAACGTTATTCGCGCAGGCATTATGTAGTATACGTGAGCAAAACCGCAGGCACAGCTAGTACTAAAATAAAATCAGTCCGACACGCCAAAACAATCTTTAATATTGGATACTAGTTGTCCCACAGTTTCACTCAACACATCCGTGTGGGTTAATTAAGTAACGAAGTCGTTAATTTAAATACATCATTAAATAACTTCACTAACTGAATATATAAATAGATAATTTCACATTATTATGATCACTAAGTTCTCTAATAATCTTCTGTGAAAGACGATAGAAATGACTGAAACGACAATGTTAAAGAAAATCGAACACAGCGCTGTGATTAAATTCTTAACAAAACAAAGAAAAGATCAAAAAACCATTCACAATGAAATGGTGGCTGTTTACCATGATTCTGTACCTTCATTATCTACAATTCAAAACTGGTTAAGTGAATTTAAGAGAGGTAAGGAGAGTATTGAAGACAACCCTCGTTCTGGTGGCTACACAACAGAAGAAAATGTGAAAAGAGATAAGAAACGTTCATGGTAGTTAGTTAGTTAGTAGGCAGCTGACAGCTGGGAGTGGAGAAAGACCTTAATATCAAATGTTCAAAGTCTGCCAATATATACTGACCATTATCTATTAACTACGCTATACGATTTTGTGCTTTACTGCCATGTCAGTTAGGCTGACTATCACATTGTTCAGTAGTATAGTGAAATTAAAAAATTTACTCAGCAGTTTGACTTCTTCTTTTCTGTGAGTTATTGACTAAATTGTATACCTATGATATGTATTTCTGACTGTGACTGAAATGAAATCATCCATGACCCGAAGCGGCCGACCCTATATGAATAAATGAGACAACCAGTGATTGTTCCTGAATTATTCACGATGGTAGTTTTTTATTCGTGCCACTACATTATAAATAAACAGTATCGCAACGTCGTGGACTGACATATAAACATAAAAAATAATAATAAGAATATTAATAACTTCTACGTTTTCACAAGACTGGAATAAAAATTCAGTCACATACTCGAAGACTTTCCCCGTAATTTTGAATGTCAAAATATTGAGTAATTAGCGAAGGTATAATGTATTAAAATACCTTCATATTTTTACATACAACACATTTTACTGTGTAAGAAAATATCAATTAAAATAATTATGTGCGTAAAGTAATTGATATCAAATTATTAAATAATTGAATTAACAGCCTAGCCTTTTTATTAAACGGTAATGATATTCAGAAATTCAGTCAAACGTCAAGGCAAATAAATGACTTGAATCGATAACGCATAACTACTTGCCTAGCCTGATTGCTTTTACGCAAAAAATAATACAATTGAAAACTGTAGTGATAAAATTAATGTGAATTTAACTGTAAACGTTATGAGTTTTGCGAATAATTTTTCCATTGTGGCGATAAAATTATTCTGATTACGTTTGAACAGTGATCACTGTGACCACTGGAAATAAATAATTATCCATTGAAATTTATTATACAAGCTTTAGATACACATAAATTCTAAATAATATTTAAACAATCTCAAAAACCAATAACATCTTTTCTCTCTCTATAATAAAAAACATCTCTACACTGCAATTACCATATCTCTGTATGTTAACTCACTGTTCTCCTCTTTACAACGGACCAACTTCGAAACTCTTATTCGCAATTCGGTATTGTACTCCACGACTGCTGAATTTAATATAAACTGTACTTCTTTTGATTTTGGGAAATGTACAAAGAAATTCTCGGATAGATACTGGATATTATACTTTCTATTACAAACGTCTGGCGTGAATACCAATTGGCCACTTTCTGAAATTGTAAGGAATATTTTTCCTGTCCATTGTCGGTCGCGCATAATAATTGTTAATCAAATTTTTAGCGGATAAGTAATATGCAATGTTTTTCTATGTTAAAACTTATTTTTAAGCTCCGACACAAAAAGAGCGGTGTTATAATTTTAACGTGTGTTGTATCTGTGGCATCGTACCTCACAAACGGGTGAACCGACTTTGATCTAGTTTTTTTCGTTTGAAAGGTGACTTTATCGAGTGTTCTTAGCTATGATTCAAGAAAATCTATTTAGCCGATTGAAGATTATCAACGTTGATAATTACTATTATACTTATATAATTTTCTTGAATCATAGCTACGAACACTCTCGATCAAGTAATCTTTCAAAGGAAAAAAACTAGATCAAAATCGGTTCATCCGTTTGTGAGTAGTGTGAGTACCTTCCACAGGTCTGATTGAGTCGAGGTTTGGTATTCTGTTACTTCATTGATTAAAAAACCTTGTCCTGATCCTGCAGCGTCACCTGGAGTCCGTAGGATACCTAACTCCTCACCAACTAACAGGAGAGATATCGCATTTGGACTCATTGAAATGTTCTCAATGAATAGATTACTTGTGTCAGGGGTCTTTAATTTTTTATTTATTTACCTTGTTATTAACTTTTGAAAAATGTTTCGATTGCCATACGTAATTTTAGCATAATTATTGTGCATTTTTTATCTGACTTGATAAAACTAAAGGAAATTCATTGACTAACATTATTATATGTATAAGGAGACGTCACCATGAAACGATACAAAAAAATACTGATACTTACATACTTCTAATAATTACTGGCTGTGCTCGCGGCTTCACTCACGTGGATTACAGAATACCATCGATCGGGCATACGTGCGAATCTTCTCCGCCGCTCCTGGCAATTTTAAAGATAAAAAATGCTTATTGTAGGTGTTCCTTAGAAGATAGATATATACTCTCGCTTACTTTTTTGTAGGTCTTTTTAATCTATACAATTATGTACTATACTAATTTGCTATATCTCTTATAGTTTACTTAACGTAAGCCATTTAAGCGCCCGTATTGATCCTCTATTTCTAGAATAAAAGTTGCCTAATTTACTCAAATCAGCTATCTACCAGTGAAATTCCCATCAAAATCGGTTCAACCGTTTTGGAGATTACACGGAACAAATAGATAAACATACATCAATTTTAAAAATGGGTTTTTTCCAGGTTTCGTATAAACATTTATGCATTTAGTAAAAAGTTATTATTTTGACATTAAAAACATACACTTCAATTTTATTAATTGTCTGATATTATAATAAGAACTTTTTTTTTACATTCTTCTCCATATCTTCCTATTTAACCCACTCAAACATTGCGAAATCATCTCGGACGCGTTCCATTACACTCAGCACGCAATAAATTCTCAGAGTTTTTCCCTTGCCCTTTTTACACAATGAATAACGGAACGAAATCTGTGAATAAAACTTTTTTCTAGATTTATTTACGTACTTATGAGAATTTTTACATAACTTTCTGTTATGCGAAGTATTATGATTAGTCTAGACATGACTAAATTGAATAACATTGTCAAATAAGTTATGAAATGTTTAGTTTTACAATCATAATTTTACAAATAAAAAAACATAGGCAGTCCCGAGGACTGCCGACAGATGTGAAAACTCAGTTTTGAATTTTTAAATCAAATTATAGCCTGAATTATTACAAAGCATGCCGGTGACGAGAAATCTCAAGATTATACCCATCCAAAAAGTCAAACACGCCTATGATACAGTAGAGTATATACAATGTATTAGTGTTTATATACGTATACATGTACACAGGTCGGTATACGACGCATCGCTAGTCTGACGCAAGCGCAATGCGTCACGAGCATGTCGAGGTCACCGTATTTTTTTTGCAATACAGTTTTAGATCATCTGTTATGGCTATCGTGTTATTAATACAACTGCAAATTAAACAGAGAAGTTTTGGAAAATTCTACAATATACCAGCAGCTATTTTGGGCCCACGACTAATAGATTCATTTTTACTAAAGTAAAACTGACAATTAGAAAATAAATTAAAAAATAGACTTTATGTATAATGTCAACATCGTTAATTAATTAATTAATGAGTTGAAATTTAAAAGTATCGAGTCGAAAAAGCTTTAAAAATAAACATTCATCTAATAAACATTTGAATCATAATTCCAATAAAAATAATAATCACGAAGTTGATAACTTTTTTCAACCGCTCTTCCGGAAACTATGGCTAAATGAGTTGCAATGTTGTTCATATCGGGTATCAATATCGAATGCGAACAAGCCAGATAGGTACCTACGATTATCATTTCATTTCCATGTTCAAATATGTACAATGCAATTCAATTTCCTGACAGAAACGATCTAAAATTATATCGTTGGGCTTAATCTAAAGCGAATGTGTAGACTCAGTTAAAACTTTTAATAGGATTCAGTGATCGAAAAAGTAGAACCAACGAATTCATCGAACGATTTGTGGATTTCAATCAAAGATGATAAGGGAATACGGTAGACCATAATAGTTTAGTCCGGATTAAAAAATTATGAAAGATTCGATAGTTTATAAAAATGTAATAAAATTTATGAATATAAATAAAACGAAAAGTTTGATGACTATCAAAATTTATAGTTGACTTTGATTTTTTGGTGTTGGGTAGGTCACATAGCCAAATCTGGTGTGACCAGTTGACGGAATGGTGGCAGAGAGGGGGCAAATGGAGTGTTATAAGTAGGTCGGTGGCGAGATGGGTCGATGATATCTGACATCTTGTCGGAGAGACCTGGATAATATTGGTAAAATCGGAGATGAATGACGTAAAAAGGAGAAGGAGGCTTATTAAATATTGATCCTTGAACGAACGACGTACCTTCACACTCCCCAGGGAAAATGAAAACAAGAAACACGCCGCCCCGCTGCAAAGCCACGTCACGTTATAAACTTGTAAACCGCTTTTACAACTGCGCAATCTTGTGCGTTATTCTGCAATCTAAATCTTTTGAACTGCAAACAATAATATCATTGTATAAAGTACTTAGCTGTTCCCCACGGTTTTATCCGTGTTAAACATTGTATTCGACCAACTCTACAAAACGTCGTATCGCCGACCACGTTCCTAGTTATTGCTCGACTCCTTAGAGCCACAGCGTGAAGTTATATAGCCGATAACCTACCTCAATAAATATATAATATCATCCAAAAAGAAATTTTCATATCTGACCAGTAATTTCAGAGAATTACCCTTCACATAATATTCATATGGTCACGATATTCGCAACACTTTCTCTCAAAGTATAGGTCTATTTATATTAATAAATCTGTAGATTTGTCTGTACATGTACCGTTTTTAAGATGTCGTGATATACGTCTATTACAAAGGACACAATTAATATAAAATAATTAAAAAATTATGCCTCGATTTCATTCCAAAACGGTTTGACCAAAGTTAATGAATTTTTGTACACGGGAAGTACTTACATATCATTCTTCAACTGATATATTACTCATATAAAATTATGAGACGTAAGTAAGTACCTAATACGTAAAAAACATCTGAAGAGTTGCTAGCACATCTAGTAGGTAATAAATATATTTACAGATAAAAATTAAACTTTTAATCCGTGTCCTTACAGTAAAGCAGACGTAAATTAAATAAATTTTGAGGGGTGTATAAGGACACATAATATTGTAAATTTTTCTCTTAATATTATTTTTTCATACATTATGACAATCAGGTTTAGGATTTCTTTAATTTACTACAAATATTTTGGATTCTGAGAAATCGGCAAGTTAATACAAGTTTTTACACTTTCATATATAGCGGACCGCATTTAAATTTGATAAGGAGAAAAATAGAATATTAACAAAAAATGAAATCTTTGTGGCACTTACGTGCAACATATTCACGCATCTTATACCGAACGCGTGTATATATATATATACTCACCTTATTTGTATACAGAAGTAATAATATATGTAATATATTAATATTTTAACTATGCCTATAATAATCAAAAAGTGAGCAATTCTTGTAAGTATATATATTTAATTGGTTTCTCGGAAACGGCTCCAACGATTTCGATGCAACTTTGTATTTATATAATGTTTTACTTTCCAAGTTGACCTTTAAGGGTATTTTTATTTTTTTGTTTATAAGAAGATACCGAGCACAGCTCGTTCGCCCAGATATTGAATAATAAAAGCACATATCTTACGGTACGCCATCAAATGTCTGTAAAGTTATGAACGGTCCGACGATCTCAGCGAGAATATCTTTACCCTAGCCGTCGACCACCTTTTAAAGGGTCCAGTCAATAGTAGTTAGTAGTAATACTAGGTCATTAGTATAGCTTAAATAATTACAATGGCAATACACAAGTCAAATATCTAAGAAAATTTTTCATAAAAGAGTTAAATGCAGTCGCGCGTACACGAACCATTTTCTTAATACTTAGTGGTACAACTGAAACCAGAATACACCTTCGAATCAAACATTAGAACCGTATCGAGTTATTTATGAGTCATGTGATACAGTACGCACATAAAACGTCTGGTTTATGATGGCAGACGGCTACCGTTATAACATTAAATGTAAAGATATTAACATACAATACTATATTACATCCAATATTATGCCATCACTTTTGCTATAACCTATGAATCGATATATCTATAACTATATAATCCTATATCTGTAAATTATGATATGAAATAAATGTCAATGTATATGAATGAATCTTGAATTTTGTCTGTAACTTCTTTTTATGTTAGCTCGGCTATTCATCGGTGGTCACAGTGGCGTCCATCATACCATCCTGCATAAATATATCTTAACGTCCCACTTGAAGGACCCGATGTCGTAAGAAGGAGGGAACGTATCGACCAGGAGATGGCTCTACTGTTCCATGGTACGTCAAAGGTATACAAATAATTTTATAGTTGGTGCCGAAATGGTGGTTACCGTAAAGCTGTGATAAAATGACGGAATTAGATTCAATAGCTCTTCAGAACACTCACCATGATACAGACGATAGAACACGCTCAGCGAGACGATGTTCCTACGCAGCTGAAGCGGCTCGATGTTATTTAGTAACGTCGCGTTTCTTATTTTGTATATTCCTAGCTCAGATAAGGTGTTCTATTGTGGGAACACCAATTATTCGTTATGCAAAAAAAAACCCTATTACAGTTAACAGCCAAACATCAGATAGCTGCAGACTTTATTTTAAGAAATTGAAAATTATAACCTTGACATGTATACATACATATATACTAGAAATAGCGATATTCATTAAACAGCACCCAGAAATATTTAATGAATATTCTAAGAGTCACGGTCCTTATTTCATAGTTATTACCGCATACAATAAAATTCCAGATCATAAATTAAAGAAGATAATGCGAATATATTTAAATTTAAAACCCATCGGATAGATAAGTTTTTCTACTCAATAACAGTATTTATGAATGACGTAACCACATACAACAATTTTGAAGAATAATTTTGACGTTACTATATGAATAATATGAATCGTAATAACATATGTAATAAACATTTGACGTGATGAATTCAGAGAATATAGAGATAAATTACCAATATAAATAAACATATGACAATGAAACAAACAAATTTTATGTATAAATTGTAATAATTTGCCATACCCTATTCAGGGTCCCATGTATTAGGATAATTTACCATATAAGAACATATGTACTTACATAATACAAATGGATAAATAAATAATTCTAATTACATAGCTCTCAGCACTATCGAATTCTGTAACTCTACATTTAACTCGCGAACATAAATATATCTATCTCGTCTCGTACCTAAACACAGGTTCGCGAAATGGCTATTCTTGCGTGACATAGAATTAATTGCATCCCCGCTTGGAAGTAATAAAGTCCCTCCACAGATTGTCTCATATGTTAACTACATCGCCTACCTAAATATATAATGATCTAATCAACATCTCGCGTTATTAAACAGTCAATTTTACTCGCTACGTTACAGAGGAATATTATATAAACGATGCGCGAGCTCCCGGGGAGGCTACCGGCTGTTTTATCGTTTATTAGGGCTCTATGGGAGTATTCTACTGTTCATAAAGCTTCAGATGTGTTGATTAAACCGTTTATAGTGTTATCGAGATACCGTGATTCGACCTAGAATAGGAAGTGTCTACAATGTATCATTAAATATACCCTTCAGATTTTATATTGTTCATACCGTTTCTTCAAAACATGTATTATTTTCAAACATTAAAGAAATATCTGGAAAAGTTTAGAACTTACTACAAACATTGAGTATAAAATCGTAGATAAAATCACGCGGAACACGCACACATTGAACATATCGGCCCTATTACGTAAGTAAATAAACAATGACTAAAAAATAGGTTACCTAAAATTTATATCCTTCTTTTAAACGTTATCGGTAGGCATGTCAAGGACAACCTGGGAATCTCGACCTCTCATTTTTATCGAATATATTTAAGAGAGCCACATTCCGACGTACGACAGTTCTGTTTTAGAAATCTAAACGAATACTAAAAGGAACTAATCTACAAGAGGAGTACAACCACAGAGTATTGTTTGATGTTTTCTCTAAACTACGACAGCGGCTGAGAACACTTGAATACTGAGTTTATTTTATTTCTGGTTTTTTTTTGGTACGAATAAATTATTTACTGCAAACGAACGGCACTTTGTTATCCTCGGCTATAACAATATATTCCTGTCACTAGTAATTGTGTATTTTAAATTTTTCATTTCATACTATACTAACTATGCCTTCGGCTGCGCTCGCATGGACTACAGAATGCCGTGGATCAAGCACACGTGCGAATCGTATACACCCCCCCCCTCCCCCCTTCTTCACCCCATTAATTTAAAGGCAAAAATGTTCATTGTGAGTGATTCTTCAAAAATTCTTTTTAATATCTACAATTTTACAATTATATACTACATTAATGAGATATATGTATATCTTATGGTTTACTCAGTGTAAGCCATTTAAGCGCCCCAAAGTCATTGTTTTACTAAATTGATTTTGTTGTATAAACAATATTTTTTATGATTTCTAAAAGTTCTAAAAATTTCTGAGGCGTATCAATAGAGCAATGAATAAATTACATATACTTCCCGTGAATACATTTTGCAAAATATTATACATGTAAATATAAAATTATAGAGCTATTAATTATCATTATATGGTTGTTAAAAAGTCAAACTGCAGCTTACAAGGGTCTATAAAACTCAAGGATTTATTGCTGATAAGGCGATTAATGCAAGAGCTTCTCTCGAGAAATAAGCGCAGTTTGCAACATCACAAGTGGAAATGCAATAGTTGGACGACCGCGCTGTTTAGTTTACGGCCTTTATAAATCACTTGAATTGTTGAATGTGCGTGAAATGCTGCTGTATGACGGATGGTGCTAAATGTAAGCAAATACGATTAATTTATTTTGGATTCAAGAAAGGATTACTGAAGTAAAAATCATTTTCTCACTTTTTATACAATTAAGGTAGAAAAGAAGCATACGGCTTGTCTAATAGAATGCAGCTGCCGTAATGGATGCTTGTAATAACAAAGATATCATTATAGCATTGCCGACCTTACCGGCCCCAAGGAGCTTTAGAAAGCCTACTCACCACAGGAACACAATACAAGGTTATTTGACTGCGATCTGCTGTAAGGTGGAGATATTCACCCGGTCAGGCTACACCAAGTAGAGATAAAACTCCAACGACATTTCTCTATGTCCTACCAAAACAAAATTTCGCTTAATTACTACTATCTGTATTGAGAGTTTCCCGCGCGTCATGTGGCAAATGTGCAAATATAATAAACCTGGCCATCAATGATGATTTTACTGGTTTTTTCTTTTGTTAATTAAAACTATGGATACATCGTTTAATTAATTTAAAATAAATAACCTAAAATAATATTTATGAAGTGTAATATAAGTTCTTACGTTTATATAACAAAAAAAATATATTCTCAAATTTACCTATAAATATTGTAAATCTTTAGTACCTCTATTAACTGGTCCAAAATAACATTGACATGTATTGGGACGTGAAAAATAAGATAAATGTAGGGTATATATAAAATGGTGATAAGACTCGGGCATAAACATTTTAAAACCTGTCCTGATATATGGATTTGAGTGCTGGGCAATTAAAGAGATGGGTGAAATAAGAATACATGTGCTAGAGATGATTATGTTTAGAATATATGTGAAAATAAATAATAATAATATCTAGTGACAAAATTAGTTGTAGAACGTGGTAGATTAGCGTGATCTAGAAATTTCATGAAGCGAGATAAGTCATATATGTAACTAAAAAGTGTAAGATATGAAAGTGAACGGATATCCGTTAGGAGTAGCAGAAGACCGAAGAAGGTATGGAGGGATTGTGTGAAGAATAGTATGTGTGAAAAGTGAGATGATAGAGGAGAGTGAAAGAGGAAAACAAACATGTTGTGCTACTTTACGTAGGTTAAATAAAGGTAAGAAGAAAAAGATAATATTTAGTAAACTATTCCATATGTAAAGATAAATGTGGTTCAATATCTGTGCACCATGTAATTTGGGAGGAAGTATCGTATATTATGTCTTCATTTTGAGATGTTTAATAACGTTATTCATTATATCAGAACTCTTAACAGGAAATAATCGCCAGTTTTTTATATCATTTCAGGCAGCCTAGCCAAATTGCATTTCTACAATCATTAGCGCTAACAGAAAAGAAAAAAATGTATGGAATTGACTTATCTAATCGTGTCTTTTAACATTGAGATATATCAATCCCATACTATTTTTTTTCGATTTCTCTTAGCGTTAACGATTGTGCAAAGAATGTTATCTAGATTTATATCTGGGAGATATGGTTTATTTTATAAAATATGATTGCAAGAATCATGAAGTTATTTGAATTAGTTTCTCAATGTGTAACATTTTTTTAAAGTGAGAATTAGAAGTTAAAAGTTTATAGCTTGGACCATAATCCGCATTGCAATGCAACCCGCGGCCAATGCCATTTGTTAAATTTGCGCTGAACTATTTGGACGGAATCCGCGCGGGGTAACACTAGCGTCATGTGTCTTCCGCTTTATTGTTGCTGTTCTCTTGTTACAATAACACTAATGGTTCTTGTTATTACAAGACTCCACTACCGGTTTCGCCCGCATTACCTTGAGATGAAAAAGATTATTTTTCTTTTTATAAATATCCTACTTCTGAACAATAATCTCTACTTCTCTAAACGCTTTCTTGTTTTTGTATAAGCATCAGAAGAATGGTTTCTTATGTTTTATGAAGCTTACTTCCAATACCTCCACTTTATGCTCCTCTTACTGGATATTGCCATGACTAGACGACCAGATTCTTTAAACAATTAAAAAAAAAGTTGTAGTGATATCTACATAGCGACACATAGCGACATCTATCGAGCCACATACGACGCATCCTACATCGCGCTATAGGAATTAACTCTTCAATTGAGTATATATACAAGAACCCGACTTCAACCGTTGGGCAGCTGCCCGCCAGATATAACACCCGTCTGGTCTGAGGATCCTCCCTTTGCAATAGCTCTTCTACACTGGTGACCCCGAGCATGAACGTCAGCGCAACCTTCTTCGCACAGCTACATCGTGTCGTCATCATCACTTCCACAAGCTTTCGAGCAGCGAGTCATACAGCCAGCCAGCATCCACGGCTACTACGGGTATCCTGACCACCAGCATGCAGCGGACGCGCATTCCTGGTCATCACTCACAGCCTTCTCAGCGACCTTGGCACAGCACACTGCACTTCGGCCGGTCAGCAAGCAGAGACGCACTTCTCTCCTGGTCGACGCAGCAGCCAGTCACTACGCAGCACTGCAACACTCCGACTCACTGGAACATTCTTGCAGCCTCACCCCGACTCACTGGGGCATCACCCCGACTCACTGGGGGCGTCACCGCAGACAGTTCCGACTCACCGTGAACTATGCGACATCTGATTCCGACTCACTGGAACATTCCACTGGCCCGGCAAGCATCACAACATGTATGGACGACTCAACCTGCTATCGACCTCCGGTCTCGGAGGGGAGTGATGTAGCGACATCTACATAGCGACACATAGCGACATCTATCGAGCCACATACGACGCATCCTACATCGCGCTATAGGAATTAACTCTTCAATTGAGTATATATACAAGAACCCGACTATAACCGTTGGTCTCCGCAGAGGGCGGGCGGTCAATTTCGCTCCAGCACACCCGTCACGTCCACCCTCTCTAGCGGTAACCCAGGCCTAGGTCCGTTCCTCGGTGTGAAACCCTTGGGTCAGGCAACCGCCCGCGCGATACAAGTGACACTGTACGTGCATCACTTAGCTACCTACATACAACACTACACACGTATGAACATACACACGTGCACACCACACAGGTACATAGGTTCTGTGAGGGACCTTTTTTTTTTTTCTTTTTACGCTAGTTAGTTAGCGCTAGTTAGTGTAGAAACATTCCGATTACTGAATACACATACGCACGGTTCCTTCCTTCCTCCCAGGAGAAAGGGAACGTGCCTATGTGTATATTTAGTTAGCTCGAATCGTAGGTGTAGGGATTCGAATAGATCGCGACCTATTTGCGAACGCGACGACCGCCCGAGCCGAGGTCCGGCCACTTTGGCACCCTCGTGCGAGTCGTCCACAAAACTTTCGCGGCTGAGTGCCCTCTGCGCTCGCCCCCAAGTCCGGTGAAGCTGTAAAAGCCGCAGCGGCTTTAGGGCCCCTAAGGCTAACAGAGTAGTCAGTTCAAAAAAAAAAAAAAAAAAAAAAAAAAATAGAACCGTTGGGCAGCTGCCCGCCAGACATAACACCCGTCTGGTCGGAGGATCCTCCCTTTGCAATAGTTCTTCTACAAAGTTAATAAGATGCTGATAAAATCGATCAAGTTTCTTGTCGGTTCTACTCAATGGCTGGGATGTTTTCCGAACCGGTGGTAGTGTTTTGACATTCATAAGTGCCTTATTTTTGAATAAAATATATTTTGATTTTGATTTATTTTTGATTTTGTTTTAGTAGTACTATATAATCTATTGTGGTGACCACCGTGAGATAAACATTCAATCATCAGTTACAGAAACTATACATATGCGTCGGCTAATCCCTAAACAAGACGTGCATAATCTAATCACTAGGACAGGACTTTTCGCCTTATGTATGGTAATCGCAACCCAGTTAGACTATAGTTAAATCAAGCAAGTACCAAGAGGGAATTATCATTTTACGTGATTTTATAGTTTTTATACTATACCTATTTGACCCCGTTTTTGAAGTAGGTCTTAAATTATAAATTATTATCCGATTAGAGGAATAACAATATTACCATATTTTATAGGGCCTAGAAAACAGCAAAATTTAATTTGAAAAGTTTGCTTTTCGTAAAAATGGCGAAAACGCTGTCAGTTATGTTATTATAGACTATAAATGATCCATGCTGTGGCGTCATACGAGTCGAAAACAAACATATTTTAACATTAAACAAACGTTCATCATTGCAAATATCTTGATACTTTTTAAGTCACAAATGTCATTGTCCTGAATGTCCTTAGAGTCCTATGATGGCACAAGAAGGCCGACAAGGTTTCAGAGTTAAAAAAAAAATTCAGTTGCAAGAAAAAATGTAGCCATCTTACACTTTTAATATCTGAAATCGATGAATATTGGTTTCTTTAGTCAAATACTACAGAAAAAATATATTTGTTGCGCCAAATGCGACTATGATAATTTTCAGCGCCTGCTCTTAAGGGATGTCTATGTCCTGATTTACTCTCTGTCAGAAGACCATTTAAATTCACGAGATATTTAACCTTTTTATACAGTCATAGAAATCCAGTGGGTAGAAAATAAACGAAATTCACTCAAAGTTAATCAAGAAAACATCAAAGGGTTCTATCAACGTACAGTTTTAATAATATAGAAAGCGAAAAAACGCGTCAAATCCGTTGGGCCGTTAATTTTTCAGTACAATCACTGACCGCTCAGTTATTCATGAGGTGACGAGGTCGACGGCGTGACGTAGGAATGACGTATGGGGACCAGCCTCATAACACGTGCTTGCTAGTTAGTTACATATGATGAGACGAAAAATGAATTCTTATTACCTATATAATTGTATATATAACGTAAATGGACTATTTTATACATAATTTTATAGTAGATTAGATTTTAATTCTTGGTACTTAAATACAACTAAAGGCACTGAATTTGGATCTTAATAATGACTATAATACCATAAAATATATCAAAACTATATAGGGTAATATTGTATTTTGTTATCCTGCTTTTTCCCAAAATCACTATCCCTAACCTTACCATAACATAAAATTTATGTTACTTTAAATAAATTATATAGTTAATTGATTATAAATCTAAAATATTACTTGTGAAAGGAGAAATTTATGAATTAAATTTTATAATCCAAATACATTTGGGTATAATTTATGATGGCACTTTAGAGGCATTAAAGCTTAATTAGTGGAATCACGTTCAGCTTTATTTAAAATTTCAAGTACATTGTGTAACAGGGTTTTCATATTACATCTTTTGTTTTATATTTATTTATTGCATTGTCGTAGATTTATCCAGTGCCATTTTTGTCGAACTGATTATATTGGTAGCCTTAAGGGCCCTGGAGCTCTAGCTCAAAGGCTACCGTATAATCTTGTCTATAATATAATATGAATGTCAATTGAATAAGAATATTTCTTTTGTTAAAGTATTAGTCATAATTAAATGAATCAATTACGCACTTAGTCACTATCATAAAGAAAGTACTTGGGGTATCCAACATCTTGGAAAACTCGTGTGTGTAGAGGAAAGCGTAATATTTATTAAAATCTGCAAATTGGATGACGGTAAAGAATGACGTAGATATACGTAGGTGGAAACTGACGTAATATCAGGAAATAATATTATAACTGTATACCTCACGACGAGGTAAATATTTTGTAGCTAATGATCTTTTTTGTGTGACTAAGAAAGTGTGTGAGTAAACTAGTGTATGAAAAACTAAGATGTTTTGAAGTGAAGTCTACTGTGGGCAGGTTGTGCAATTTTCATACAGGGTAAATCCTATAAGTTCGCGTCACTTCAACTCACTGATACCGACATGTAACAGTATATATGTAGAGCTATAAGTATGACGTTTTGAATTAATTGTTAAATTATACATTACCTATTTTCTTGCAAATGAGCAATGTATGGTGAAAATTAAAGTACTCATAAAATCCTACTTGGGTGATCACGATCATAACAGATAGCCAAAGTTTAAGTAAAACAGTTAACTAGAGAAACATGCTTTAAAACATTAACCTCGCCAGTGTACGTGTTTATTAATTCCTTCATTCATTAATTCCTTTTAGTTGCAATTGAATTAAAATATAAGATCTACGATAAAAAGCCACAAACACTTTGCACTACATATCATCTATGATCATTGTGATAGTAGCAAAAAAACTGCCCACCGTATTCAGATCTACCACGGCCCTTCAACGAACCCCTTTCACATAGACTTCCTACTGAAAGAGGGGTGGGATGAAGACCAATTTAGGCTGGTGGTCCATGTAGGCTTTTGGGTCAGCAGATGCGAGACGTACGACTATTTTTGCGGTAATAAACCAAACATAACGTACCTGTGGGAGGATTCAAATAGATTGAATTTTTGAGTGGGCATGGGATAGTGTCCCATTCTTTTCTCGAAATGTACGAACCGTATCTTTTTTTAATGTGGAAACATGTCTGGAGGTCAGAATAGGTTAGTTTGTTTAAAATTAAAAGAAGGATGTTCTCAATTCAAATGATTTAATTTTTTTATGGATGTTATGGTTTATTTGTTTGTGAACCGATTTGGATGATTCTTTTTTCGTTGGGAAGCCCCATTTTAATTTCATTGGACCTTGAACTTCGAAGATACACCAGAAAACTCCTTAAAATCATAGAAATTGGTTTTATTTTCTTGTTAAAAATAATCTCTTTATAGTATATTTATTTATATCATATGTCGGGCTCTTACCAGCGCTGGAACTGTCAGTATTTTAGAACCCACAGGTTTAATACGTGTTGATGGTAAAAGACCTGACGGTATGACTTTGGTTCCTTGGAGGATGGGAAGAGCTCTTATCTGGGATGCAACATGTGTTGCTTGCTCCATCCCATCTTTCAACTACTGCAGTGAAGGATGGCAACGCAGTTACTTCGGCGGAAGCCTCCAAGCGGCTCAAATACTTAAATATACACCGTTTATTATTATGTGTTTGAGCCGTTTAGGGTTGAAACAATGAGTTCATGGGGTCCAAGTGTACACACAGTTCGCCGAGTATGTTTTTAGGTCCCATGTAATAGGGGGCGAGCCTATTGACATTAATCGGGCACGAAACCAAACTCCGAGCTGCTACTGAGAATTTCATAGGAAAAACCCAATAACACTTTGCTCGACCTGTGATTCGAACCTAGGACCTCGCTCATAGCAGTCACGCTTACGACCACTACGCTAACAAGGCCGCTAGTATGTAGTATTAATTTAGTTAACAATTTTATATTACCCTTATGTAACAAGAATTGATAATATTTTTAGAAATGAAAGTTAATTATATAATAACATTAATCTATTGATCAAAACCTAATATGCAAATCTGGAACAAGTATTTTAGTCTTATCGAGTAAGGAGTAAAAAGCCATCAAGGCCTTTGCTGACCTTGCTAAGCACATTGTACTCAAGTTTAAGTTATTCAAATATACTTTAGATAATTTGACTATTTACACTTGAATTCATCTTATGATTTAATTCTATAATGTTTTATGTTTTCCAAAATACTGAACCCTAGGTTTACAAAAGTTGATTTATATAATACTATTTTCCTTTTCTTTTCTTTTTTGTGTCCATTTTTTTTTTGTTTCATTACAGTTGTCGTAGATTTCCACACTTTGCTCCTTTGAGCATAGCACTTTCGAATTGAAATAATATTAAATAAATATTTTTCAAAATGAAAATTGTACGTAATTTTGTACGTGTAGCAACACTGTCTTTTCGATGTATTCCGAAGTATCATGTGTTGTATTGTGCGTTGTGTTGAGCTCTCTAGAATAAACGGTTTACTGTATAATCCTGCCTGTTTATTAACTCCGCCCAATAAAAATATTAAAAGATATATATTAGCAATGTCCAAAAATTAGTTTAAAACATTTTGGAATTCATTTTCAATGAATGTATATATAATATGTCACCGGATAATTTGTATAGGCCGTTAGCTTAGAAACAATCTAGTGTGATTGTAAAGTGTCGATATATTGAGATATTGTGAACGGACACAAATAATTTACCTTTACCTCTCTTGTAGATATTTTCATCATCAGACGCTTTTAACAGGAAGGAAGATGGGTCTTAACAAATCGCAGCCACCTCTGCTCTATCTCTATCTCAATATTTTTGTTTATCCAAATGCAACAGTGCAAGAATCAGAAAAAAAATGTTTATAAATAAGCTAGCGATGCTGACTGCTGCGATTATATGAACTACAGAGTGCAGTAGATTCAGGGGCTCATGAACGAACTGTGCTAACGACCCCCAACCCCCCCTCCCACCGCCCCCGGTAAATATTTTATACGTGTTTTCATTGCCCAAAATCGTTGCTTTTATATGTAATTTTTATTTGCGCAGGACCCTAATTATTTTCTACATTAACAGTAGCCTAACTTACTTCTCATAACATCAACCATCTGCCAGTGAAAGTTCCATTAAAATCGGTCCAACCGATTCGGATATTACCCTGAACAAACAGACAGGACAAATTTTTTTTTTTAATTGCCTTTGTTATAAAAATCGTATATACTTTCAGATGCGTTTAATTATTTGTTATTTTGACATTACAAAAAAAACAAAAAAAAAATATTTATTTGTATAGATAACAGCAAAATTGTTTATACCTTAATGTATACATGTTGTATTCAACATAACATATTCCAGACAATATTTACAATTAAGGCTCTAATTTAATTTAATGGGTAGGTACAGAGCTTGTATTCAACTTACGTGACTGGAACATAATAGACGTATTAAGCGACCAGTATAATTTGAACTCTCATTAGCTCACGTCTTTATAAGATGTTTATGAACGCTTGTAACCGATGTTCTGCATAAACACGATACGTAATGTTCTGCAATATAAAGCAACAATTGCGCCTTCAAAATGTATTATGTGCAAATCTTACTTAGAATGTATGTTTTTAAGTTTTTTGACAAGTTTAGTAGAAAATAAAGATTTAATTAAGATCCGTTTGTTTCGATCCGATTGATCAGTAAAATGATTTCACATTATTATCTATATATTAAATACGTGGAGCAAAAGCTTTCGGTACCTTTTTAAGCGTATTGCGTGCACAGAAGACTGTGAGATTTGGCATGGTTAAAGTTTATATGGAGAAGGAGTGCAGAAAGTTAAAATTTATCTATACTAATATATTACATGAAATAAATTAATACTGCGAATCCTAACCGGACCAGTGCCATTGAACTTAGACCCCTTAAAATATTGACATTGTCACTCAATGAAAAGTGACAGCAAGTGATATAATATTCATTGTTTAGGTTCATACTTCTGAAAATAGTCTATTATTAAAAAGTCGCTAGTATTAATTGAAGGATAACTTCATGATTTTAAAAAAGCTAATCAACTAGCGCCTTAAACTTATTGGATGTCGTAGCCTTATCAAGCTGTAATACCGCTACATAACTGGTTGTATCCTGGATAACTCCGAAATGCTACCCGTGGAGGCTAAACAAGGCTCACGAAGACGCCCGATCGTTTATTGTTCAGTAGATGTACTGCATAAGTGGGATTGCTTCGATGTTTCGATTTATGGACAGTTGTGTCATTGTTCCGTGGTCATCGGGTCTCCGTTAGTTGTCTAATAGGAAGTTACCATGGCAACCAGTTATATCAATCATTAATATCGGTTGCGACTCGCGTGCATGTAAGGGTTGACATTTTGTTCGAATAATGTATTTATTGTTATTTCCCAGTTATTATCTACCTCTATATATCATTTTTTTCTCACCATATATCTATACGGGAGTACAATGTTCTATAATTATATTCATCCGTACTATATCTAATAAAAAATCCGTCATAGCATACGCCTACCTCCTATACATACATAAGCCACAATAACGTATTTTGTGACAAAGATTTATATAAAATAAAAAGTGATTTATAATCATTATTTTTAGACATGGCATATTAATCCTTACAAACAAAAGTTAATTCATCATAAAGAAAATTTTATGAAGTTAAATTTTGCTCATTAGAGTATGCTATTTGGACACATAGTTTAGGGAGATAATGAAAAATTAAAATAATTTTTAATTGAGGGAAAACAACGGGTGAAACCGTAGGGCACAGCTAGTATTTTATACAATTCCATATTTTCCTCAACCATTAAAGATTGATGTGTTCATTTAAGAAACTTTTTTCATACTGGAAACTGAAATATCATCTGTGGGTGGCATGCCTGATGAAAATATATTGAACTAACATTTAGGAGGCGCCACCTATAACATTTTATATACCTAATATGACAACTGTTAGATACTTTACATTCTATACCTAATATGTGAAATATAATCACGATTCAGTTAATTAGATATAAATTAGAGTTTGTTACTTCGGGATGGTCTAATTTGAAATTTAAAAAATTATTTTAATTGAACCGGAATATTGGATGAATGGTGAGATATAACGGCATTGGGATACGGAATCAACCAACATTTTCTATCCGATTAAACCTTAGGCAAAGGCAGAACAGCTGGCTCACTCAACGCATAAACCCTATCATTCCGTCTCGTGAATTAGTTTATTTTTTATACAGCTATCGGCGTTTTCAATATCCTATTTATCCGTTGATTCAGTTACTAAAGATAGACAAATATATACCTTTTGTCCTTACTTTTTTTTTCTCAATAATCTATCAATGGATAGTTTTTCGTATCTACATAATATTTATCCATATCCTATAGCTTGAGTAGGTAAGAAGGAAGCCGACATCAGTCTTATGTTAAAGACAGTACTTATTACAAATATATACTTATCGGGGATAGTAAACTTAGATATGTTTTTGTAAACGGCCGTAAGATGGCAAACAATCGTACAGCTAAGCGATTACCGCAGCCGATAGACGCTTGTAATAACAGAAGTATCACTAGCGCGTCCTTTCACCAAGAAGCTCTGGCAACCCTACTTACGGCAAGAACACAACACAAAAACCAAGCACGTTGAAGGTATACAAGTTGTAATATTGATTTTTACAAAGTTAAAGTAACTTTAGAAACTTCATTAAGTTTTTATTCATTATTCATATCGGGAACAATGTTAGGCAAAAGAAAAAATATTTTATTTATTATTGCATAAATAGAATTTAATTTTATACTCGTTCAAAGATGCTGGTATTTATTAATTATTTATAAAATTTTAAAGTAGAATAAATCAAAATTTAGTTTCTTGATTACAAAATTTTAGGCAAAAAATTCTGCCCCATATTTTATTGCAAAAAGTCGCATAAATTAAAAAAAAATGTATTGGCCAAATGACTTGGAGTATATACGTATATGAAGAGATAAGGAACTAATTAAAAGAAAGTGTATTGACTCTTTTAGCTTTAGCAGAAAAGGATTTACTTTTTTTTAAATAAGTATGATATATAGTTGAGATTATGACTTGGAGTATATACGTCTATGAAGAGGTAAGGAACTAACTAGTTACTATTTTATTTGTTTGTTCCCAAGGGACTTTTCTTCTTTTGGAAAGAGTTCTTGAGTGGCGACCTGGTGAAGATTGCGGAAACTCGCTAGATGTAAGCAGCGTAAGACCAGTCGTTGAGGCGATCTTTGTGGAAGGTTTTTCGACTGAATGAACAGATGATTCTTCAAAGATTTAATTAGTTCAGTCAATAATTCTGTAATTTTTATTAACCTGTATGTACCAAGTGAACCATCTACAATTTTTCTTATTTGTGGCTAAGGGGTCGCCACATTCGGTCGTGTTACGATCCAGCGAGAATACAAATGATGCCACTTAAAAGTTTTATGTGTTCCGTATTAATTCCATTAACGTTTTACTGTTACACATTTAAAACAGATGTTTGGAAATTATGTAATAAATACAAAAGTGTTATTAGCAAGTTCTAAATGAAACATAATTTTACTATAATTACTTTAGCAAAGAACTACATTAGTATACTTATCAGTCCTTTTTTAAGTTGTCAGATAGAGCACAGAGAAATCTCTTTCGTATATTTCACTCTATTTGGGAGAGCCTAACTGATGAAATACATCCACCCTACAAAAGATCGCAGTCAAATAACCTTGTGTTGTGTTCATACGGTGAGTTGGGTTTTCAGAGCTCCTTGGAGAAGAGGGGATTCAAGGTCGGCAACGCATTAGTGATCCCTCTGGTGTTGGTGTACCACCTTAGTTGCATAAAGAAAAATGTTAGCGTTCTGACCGTATTATAATTAGAAGCGTTGTAAGTTTGAATGTGGACGGATGTAGGCTTAAAGCACGAAGGGAGGGATTAATGGATTGGAATTTTATGAATTATACTAACGACCGTTTTTAGTAACCTATCTATCCGTTGTTTCAGTTACTAAAGATAAACAAATATAACCTTTTGTCCTTACTTTTTTTTCAATAATCTATCGATGGATAGTGTTTTGTATGTACTATATATCCATACTCTATAGCTTAAATGTATAGGAGGGAAGCCGATATCTATCTTAAGTTAAAGATAGTACTTATTACAAATATTTACTAATCTGTGATTGTAATCTCAGATATTTTATTGAAAACGGCAGTAAGATGTCAGTTAATAGAGGAAAGTGAAAGAGAAGATTACCTTTAGGCATTGATCTCGCCAGTGAAAGAAACGTTAATGTACAAAAATGTTTTTTTTAATTTTTTGTAAGAAAACATGACTTTCATCAATTAATAATTTTCAAAGAATTCAGACAATCATCTTGTTTATTCATCGCATTTCATTGTACGGAATCACTCTAATGGCGTGAGTTTTGTAAACAAGTAACTTTGTTTTGTATTCGCAAGAAATTCTCTTGACAGTCTTTAGTTGAAGAACGGAAAGGATGGACGGGAGAACATTGCCGATAGTCCTTTTGGTTCTGACCTCGGCGTTTATTGTAAGTATCCTCTTATCAAGTTTTTGTTCATCGTTTCTGTATTATACTTTCTGGTACCTTTGTTCTCAGTGCAAGAAGAGCTCGTGAAGCTATAGTAGGTTGACCAGAAACTTGCAGTATATTAGGAAATAATCTTGCAAAGACTATAGCAAAATGATTAGAAAAGCGAATACAATACAATACAATACCTTTATTTGTCTAAATATCGTCAATACAAGTGTAAAGTATAAGGAGTATATATAACGTTTTACTTCACGTATTAGTATAATGATAAGAAATGCCATATTATTATGGATTATGTAAAAGTATAATTTAAAAAGTTATTAATGTTGATATACAAAAAAAAAGTTAAATGTAAAAAGTCACGATAGCCGAGTAGTTTAGACCGGCGATACCAATTCAATATCTCCAAGTGTGAATCCCGGCATGTAACAACAAATTTCATTGTGGGCAGACGGTGAAGAAAAATATCGTGAGAAAACCTGAACGTTCGAGAAATGTACTTGTAAAAATTATTTAACTATGCGAGCAAAATATAGAAATATTGATTTATCGGCGTTTGAAATCGCTTGTGCGTTGTGGGCTAGCGTGATAATTAAACCTGGTTGTTTCCCTGATAAAAAGGCCTCATTACCAAAAGTGACACACTTCCAGGATAGTATAATAACGTTACCCAATAGTTCACTGGTAGTTTGATAAGTAATATTTATCTCGTCAATTGGAGTTGTTAATGCTTAAACATGTTTAAGGAAGCTTGGATCACATCGGTAGAGCAAAAACGTAACCCTCGAGATGTTCGTAGAGGCATTCACTACCACTCGAAGCGTCACATGTTGCCGAGTGAAACCGAATCTAGACGAAGATTGACGACGCTCAAACCTAGAGAAATCAAAAAAAAGGTAAGGTCTTTTAGACCATTTTTCTTTTTTAAATCTCGTAAGATCTTAGATACTGCGAACAAAATTCCATATAAAATATGTAACGCTAATTACTAGTAATTATTTTAAAATAATCCGCTTCTTAAATCTCTCTAGCAACTATTTAATGATGAAATTTCGTTACATTGGATAATGACATTGATTTTGAATAAATTCTGTCTCTAAACAAGTACCGATCAAATCCCATTAAAGTAAAAGACCTTTAAATCTTCGTAAATAATGATATGACCATGTCACTTCTTCATTGTCTTTGAACAAGAATTTAAATCGCTACCAAAATTAATTGAAAATTTTAATTTAAACAGCCTTCAGGTCACCTAACCCCTTTAGATGATGACGACATGGATAATGACGAGGTGGTCTCCGTAGCCATCGGCCCTTCACCCACAAGACCTAAATATGAAAAACCCAATCGGAAACCAAACTTAAAACAAGCCCCTAATGTCTCTAATGTCACAGCTACGAGTTTGATTAAAGATATTTTCACACAACTAGGCAGGGAGTTTTTATTCAGGCAGGTTAATGAGGATTTTGTGTTCGGACAGTACGTTGGAAACTCTATGAAGAATCTTACAAGTGATCTACGTTTAAGTATGCAGCATGATATCTTAGATTTAATAGTTAAGTATCAAAAACTGAATCGTGGTGATAGTATTATACCAGTGAAGAACGAAGAAAAAAGCACAGTTCAAGTTTTGAAAGAGATAAAAATTGAAAAGAAATCAGCTGCTAATGACACCGATGAAACATGGCCAGATTTCAATAACTTAGCGAAGATTGTTGGTTAAACGATTGTTTTATATACTTTTTTTTTAAATAAATATACATTTACACTATTGTTAGAAACTGTTTTTTATTAACTAAAGAAAACAAATTATACTTAAAACGTAATAAATAAGTTTTTATCAAACATGCATCATAATATTGTAATTATTTTCGAAAAAAGAACACGCAAAGTATCGAATTTACGGACAGATCCAATCAAAGAGTATTTAATAACCCCAGCACGCCGTTTCATACAACATTGCTGGAGCGTTGTAATGTTCCAAATTCAAAAAACGCTACTGCAATTGATTTCATTTTCTTTGTCCGTAAATTCGATACTTCGCGTGTTCTTTTTTCGAAAATAATTACAATATTACCATGCATGTTTGAGAAAAGCACTATATACGCCTCGGCAGAAATGGCAATTGCCTGTCTTCGTATTAGTGAAGTCCTTGCCTACTGCTCAGCCTTCAAACTCATACTCGACCTGCAATTGCCTATTTCACAGCCTTTGCAATAACGTACTAAATCGTAAGTTTTATTTTTAGGTCCTTATATCTAAAGTTTGGAAATTTGTGTTTCTATCACAATACAGTAGATAAAAGTACAGGGTATTTCAAATTCTAAATTGTTATATATTTTCTATTTGATTAGCCCATATTTGATTTGATTACCGATCTGCCCGATAATTTGTTCAAGAATCATATTATAAAACAAGTTTTATTGTCCCGAAGTATATAAGTTGGAAAAAAACCTGAATGAGAGTGATGTTTGAAAGAGATTCCCTTCTCTGCACATCAACTAGTAACCAAAAAAAAAACTGAACACTATACTTGACCTGATTTAGATTATTGTCGATGACTGTAATATTTTTCGAACCTGTGGTAGTGTTTAGAGAGTCATAAGTGTCTTCTTAGTGCCTAAATTGAATAAATTATTTCTAATATTACAATAGTACTTTCCATTCAAACGTCTAATATATGCAACACATCAATTTGTTATGATAATATGTCATTCCCGAAATTATCTCCGTACATATTGTAAATTGCCGGACAATACTTTTGCGCTAATTTCGCATATCTTGAATTATTGTGTAAGATTTTATTTTTCGTCATCCTGATTCCACAAGTGGTGAGTGTAGGCATCGTCGTGTTCAAAATCACCTGATTCAAAATAATAGTCACTTGGGTAGTATACAGGGTAAAAGATATCGTAATCAAATATATTGAAACCTAAAACAAATCAAATAAAGTTATATTATTATCAGTTCTGAGAATCAATCTTATTTGCAAGTAAAAAAATGAAGGTTCAAATTTTTAAATTATGAAACCAGAAGCTTGTTAGTACAATTTATAGTATTTCAGTTCAACTCTTCATCTTATAAAAAGTAATTGGGATTGTTCTTTTTTTTTCATTAGAGCTAAATCAAAAACCGTTTAATATCAAAATAGAATAAAAACATTTAATTATTAAAGATCTTTTTAAAGAAAATCCTATGCCCTTTATTTGACTTTCATTACGTCATCACTTACACACTTTGTCTAGATACCTGAACATTAAAAACGCCGTAGTATTTTATATTGTCAACTGTCATTTGTCAAACGTTGTTGGGTTTCTTCTTCTTCTTCTTCCTAACTTGGTAACCGGTCCTCTTTAATGAAGACCATTACTGCCATATTATCGAGTGAATTATAGTGCCATGTATTATGACGATTCAGTATCCTTATAAGTTGGTGGCTCCTTTGTTAGAACTTTCTAGGAAGATTTTGTGGGATCTCAGAATGAATGCTTTCAGTTTATATTTATAATCCACTTCACTTATGCACAAAAACCAAACTATATCACGCAAAACGCCACCAATATTACATAATATAGGGCCAGAAACCTAAGTTAATGAATTAAAAATAAAAACCACAACATGTCACTTCAAGATCCCGCCAAAACCCTCATTTCATTTCATTTCCTGAGAAGATAAAGTTTTCTTACCAAAGTTCGTTTCTTTTTATCAAAACAGTAGAAACCCCATTAGTATCGAGACATATACGCGACTCTTGACCGCTTTTAAATTTGAAAAAGATTTTGTAGTAATTTCGCCACTTTTATGGAAAAATTTCAAATTTAGTTTAATAATAAAAACTTAATATTTTAAGAAAGTTACAAAAAACGCGCTTTAATAGAAATTTACTTTCATGTGTATTATGTAGGGGTCAAAATTAGAGGATCCAATGTTATGAAAAATGTAACCATCTGGCAATGCTGGTATACTACTGTGCTATGATATAAAATGTTATTGGTTATGATCATCATAATCGACAGATAACATCACAAGTTTTTTTTTATGCCGGTAATGATATCATCATAAAAAATATTATGTTATGTTTTCAAAACCATAAAAAAAAACATGAAATAAACCTTAAAACAGTATAATATTTAAATTAACGTTTCAAAATTCTTCATAGTATTCAAAATAAAAATCAAAATGGAAGTGTAAAAAAATGGATAATACCCATTCAAGTGACTTTTAAACGTCGCATAATACAGTGCTATGTTCAGATATTGTGTTATACATAACATCCACAAATACTAATTATGCAAATAAGTAGTTATGTGAAAATTGCAGTAATAACTTATTTAATACGAACGTACTTTGAAAATTAGAAGCAGACCAATTAAATATGTGGGAGTTTTTGGCGGGATCTTGAAGTGACATGTTGTGGTTGTTATTTTTAATTCATTTACTTAGGTTTTTGACCCTATATTATGTAATATTTGTGGCGTTTTGCGTGATATAGTTTGGTTTTTGTGCATAAGTGAAGTGGATTATAAATATAAGCTGAAAGCATTCATTCCGAGATCACACAAAAATTCGCTAGAAAGTTCTAACAAGGGAGCTACCATCTTGTTAGGATACTGAATCGTCATAACACTTGACAATATAATTCACTCGATAATGGCAGTAATGGTCTTCATTAAAGAGGACCGGTTGCCAAGTTAGGAAGAAGAAGAAGAAGAAGAATTAAATATGTGACCAGTGCACATTCTTTTAAAATCTCTCGTAACCGCCTCAGGACCATTGTACGCCCAATCATATGGACGAAATGTGCTGTTAATTTCTCTGAAAAATACCCAATTGAGTATCAAATTGTTGGGTTTTTATATTATAGGCTTAGCTTTACTAATTAAACCAAATTATCTAGAAAACTCAGATCTACCAAAGTAGAAAAAAAGGACCAGAAACTACTAAAGAAAATATTAAAATGAAAGGTTATGGTAAGAAGAAATAAAAATTAAGGCCTTAAACAAAAAAGTATTTATGTGCAAGATATTAACATTTTAATAGCTCCAATTTTTTTTTAACTTATTTCTTTACCTGATAATAGCACCCGAAAATCTCTTCCGAATTCCATTTTTTGCAAAGGCCGTACTCCCAGTTGCAATAAAATCTCTCGTTTCTTTAGATAACTTTAGATAACCAGTTTTCTGGTAAAGCATCCAAAGACTTTGTAATTATAACATCCAAGTCTAAATATATTCCGCTGTATTTAAACAACGTTAGAAACCTTATAATATCCGATGTATGTTCAACTAGGTAAGAGCTTTCAGTGAGTCCTTTTTAACTAGTATTTCGAAGGGTGTTCCCTTTGCGTATTCATTTAAATATATATTTTTTTTTTTTAATTACTGTTTATTACCAAAAAATAGCAAAAAAAATTACACGTATCCTTAACTCTAATAATACACAGCTAAGCACAGCACAGCTCTAAGTTTACAATATACCTGGCCAACATGCGGACCCCAATTAAATTTATGATCTATTTTAAGCCCAAGATATGTTTGCTCTTCCACTACGTCAAGGTACGAACATGTGCATGAGTATTGTTTAAGTGCATGCAGTTGTGCTCATGAGCGACAATCTTAGGTAGGTAGTTAATTTTTTTATATGGTGAATGTATAAACATTAGCTTAGTTTTACTGTAGTTAATGGATAGACCTAAATCATGAGCCCACTTACTCAACATATCAAAATCTTCCTGAATCATACCTTGTAGCGTATTGAAATCACTGTGAGCAGCGATTATACTTGTGTCATCAGCAAACTGAAATACCGAACCATGTTGAAATATATTGCACATATCGTTTACATATAATAAGTATTCTGTCGGTCCCAGGACAGATCCTTGGGCCGTGCCTTGATATGTAGGTATCTGGCTACTATGTTCACCAGCTATGGTGACTGAATTAAATCTATTTGTGTGATAACTTTTAAAGAGTTCCAACATCGGTCCCTGTATACCATTCTGCTCCATTTTTTTATACAGTGTCTTAAGGTTTAATGTGTCAAATGCTTTGCTGAAATCAACCATAACAACAAGAATATATTTTCTGTTATCTAAATGGTCATTTATTTCATCTGTAAATAAGGACAATAACTGTGACGTACTTTTATTTTTTTGAAAACCGAATTGTCTGTTATGCACTATGTTATTACTTGACAGAAAATTATTTATTAAACTACCAAAATACTTTTCTAAAATTTTATCAATGCATGACAAAATTGTAATAGGTCTAAAATTATTTGTATCATTATAACTACCTCTTTTATAAACTGGTCTAATTAGTCCTTTCTTAATCCTATCTGGATATATTGATCTAGTGATACATAAATTTATTAAATGTGTGAGTACTGGGGTCACTTTTTGTGAGATATATTTTATATCTTTCGCCTTAATTTTATCATATCCTGGACTTTTTTTGTCATCTATATTTTTTATAATTTTATGTAATACTTCTTCATTAGCTTTTTTAAGTTTTAGAGACAAGCTTGGTGAGTTTATGTATGTAAGTTCATTCAGTAACGGTTCACTACATGTGTTCATTACATTTTTAACATTTTTATCGAAATCACTAACAAAAATATTCGAAAGTATTTTTGCTGGTAATTTAAAAGATTTAAGTAGTACTTCATCAATAGTTTTAACAATTCTTCCAATCAGTCTATTTATAATTTCCCACATTTTTTCGGGTTCTTAAAACTATCACAAATTTCCTTTTTGATTGAATTATTTCTAGTTTTACAGATCATCCTATTTGTCCTATTTCTATATTTTTTGTAAATTAACTCATTTTGTTTATTGCTTGTATCGTTTAAGAAAATTTTTAATAGATTTTGCTTTATACTACACATTTCAATTAATTTCTCACTTAAATAATTAAATCTCTGTTTTTTGAATATATTAATTTTAGTTTGATAGGTACATTTTTTATAAATAGACTGAAACTGGTTAACAATAAAATCCATTAATTCATTCGAGTCGCCATAACCAAATGCAGGGCTCCAATCAATCAGACTCAATTCATTTTTTAATTTATCGTTATTTAACTTAAATACAACTTTACTCTCATTTACACAATTTGAGCTGATAAGCGATAAACCGATTATAAAATGATCCGCCAATGAGTCACGAACGACAGCTGTCTGTATTGAACGCCCAAGTGTATCTCGCTCACTCTTCCAAATTTTATGTTGTCAAACAGTGCCAAAACTGCTATAGTGCTACGTTTCAGAACAAATTTTGAAACTGGGTCACAAAAGAGAACATAAATATGACGTCGAGGATGAGCTCTTGCCGCCGCTTTTACTCCACAGGCTTGACGGGAGTTTAAATCAGACTTTATATGAAGTCTCATGGAAGAATATAGAGTTATTTGCTGGAGCAAAGGTTGGGTTTTCAATTGATGGTAAAGAATCATCAGTATCTATTAAGATACATAATATATCATCACTGGTGCTCGTCGTTTGTGGCTTATAATAGATAATTAAAACAATAACTCCGATGAGGAATATGCATGTTAATATAGCTTGACGTATTCGTTTTTTGATTATAATTATATAACGGTATATATTTTTTATAACAGTCCAATTATTGAAACTGATTTTGAACTGACATTTTATATATATAATTCAGAAGAAAATTAGGACGTATCAGAACCAGCATTTACACAAAATTGCACACAAGATTTTTTATTAACAAACAATGAATTAATTTTCATTTAAGAGGAATCAATTTATATATACTTTAAATTAACTAATTAAGCACAAAACAGAAGTTAAATATCCAACTTTATGGAGATTAATCAATTTTATTACTTTTAAAGCTTCATAATCATCCAGTAATTTGCACTAAACACAATGCCCAAATTACTACAAGAATACTTAAAATGTTATTGTATCGATTTGTTATCGTGTTTAAATATTCATAGACAAAAAGACGTCCTCTGTTTACAACGTTTGCTTGTATTAAGCATCTCAATTTAGTAATAATATAAACATTTCTTTTTTGGTATAGAAAATCAGTGAACATAAACTGTTCGATTGTAAAGACTTGGTTACATTTACAACGGTATGAACTCGTGTATATTATATTTTTAATATCTGTATGTATAATTAATTTCAAATTATACGAAACTTGTGTGAAAGTAGAATGGTAAATATGAATTGAAGGCAAGAAGAGGAAACGATGTCTCTTATATCCAGTCCTTCTCAGCACTGTATCACACCACTATGACTACCATTCAGATGTATACTGTCTTCGGAACGAGTTCACCTATTCTTAGGGTTTGCAAGATCCTAAATAGCTACAGTGATATTATTAAAGTGCATTTTAATAATATTGGTGCCTCTACTCGAGCGATATACAAAATTGTAATGATTACTATATAACAGGGTTTTTTCACTGATTTCTATCTTAGGTTTTATTTGTCGGAAGTGTGTAAAATGTATCTAAATTAGTAACATCATCGTAACACAAAATATTCATGCGGCGTAGTATTGTGCAATACAGGTTTGCGTTTTTTCAGTGACTAATCTGCTAGTTCTAACCTATTTACAAATATATTCGATATTTTGTAAGCAATATAGAGGCAGGTATTATAATTAAATTATTTTTAAACTGCACGATACCAATCCCAGACAAAAACCTCTCTCTATCTATCTTCTCCTAAAAGTTCTGTGTTCTTTAGCCTTATTTAGTTCTTTAGCAAATAGGAAACCAGTTCCTTCGGCCATGTCATATTAAGCTCGTGTTACTTATAAATCTCAAAACTGACTTGATACACAATGACCCTTTTTTCTATGCCTTTTAAAAATGAATTTTTGCGTTTTGACTGTGTATTATTTTAAAACAAAATTGTCTTAAGTCTGTGTAATACTGGGTAGAAATTTATTTTTCTTTCCATAATAATTTTAGCATATTTTTGCTATTACTAAAATTATTAGAAGCAAAGAAATAAAAATAATCTAATTTTGCATAAATTCTTCAAATTCTGCTAGATATGTATTCGACAGATATAAAATAATACTTAAATCTGTACAACTTTGTTTAATAATTTCAGTGAAGGCAGTTCATAAATTATTTCGAAGATAATAAGTTTAAATTAGTGTAGCCTGACTTAGTCTGTGCTATTAAACATAAGGTGAACGAAGAACACCTTATAGTATATCATATAAGTCATGTTTTAATTCCTAGTAGTCGTGCAGCCGATAGGATTTTCCATAAACCGAATCTCAGAAGTCAACCTGTTTTATTGCCTATTTAACTAATCCGCTTAGGAAAAGATATATAAAAAAATATATTCTTGTTGCTTATCTAAGTTGAATAATAAAATCCTGAACAAACTGATTCTAGATTCACTGATTTAAATTGGGCGTTATTTGTTAATCACTTTTAAGAGGCTTAATAAATAGATTCTCTAATAATAACTGTACCTTTATCGATATGCATATTTCATATCTTACACAGATTTCAGTATCGAGTTTCAATATAAATTCATAAAAATATAATAGATTCTAAAAAAAAAGCATTTTATTAAACAAAAGACAGATTAACTGATCCATAATATACATTCTTTATATCTGTCTCGTTTATCCGTAATCTGTATAATTGAAAATTTACTTAGCGCAATCCGACCCACTTATAAGCATTAGCGGTCGCCCAATGATCGAAATTCGACCAGCGACTTTTTAATCATAGAATATTTTCTGTTTGATCATTTGCAATATGATCCTAAATAATAAATATTAAATCATTTGCTGTCACTTTTCATTGAGTGACAATGTCAATATTTTGTGGGGTCTAAGTTCAATGGCACTGGTCGATTTAGGATTCACAGTATTATTTAACTTAATTTAATATATGTATTAGTTATATCAATAATAATAATATCAACAGATATTATTGATACATTTTAGCTTTTTGCACTTCTCCATATAAACTTTAACCATACCAAATCTCACAGTCTTCCGTGCAAGCAATACGCTTAAAATGGGGTATAAAGTTTTTGCTTCATGTATTAATATAATGATGATTACTTGCCCTATGTCTCTTAAGTAGTCTTTCATACGGGCAATCCCTACACCATTGGAAACCTTTCATTCTTTACAAAGCAAACCCGATTGAACGGGCCTTAGAAACAAACTTGGAGATCGTTCCAAAGTAAAAGATAAATAGATGGGTGTGGTAGGGTCTGGAACTCAAACCAAAGATTTGCTTTGGATAACAACTTTGTACGGATCGTTTTGTTAGGGGCTTAGTTTTTAGATAATTGAAAAAGGTAGGTAATGCTTTATAAAGTCCTGATATCGAGTTTTGATATGTAATTAATAAAACACGAAGATTTAATTACGTAATTAATATTTAATTCTTTTTATTTTTAAATTCCCTATTATCAAGGAAAATGTCTGAAACATTTTTTGCAAACGCAATTAAATTTAAAAAAGTGTTCATGATAGACTTGGATTAAACCTGTCATAAGGACTTTAGTACTTGATATTTTGAGACTAGCCACTGTATTATATATAATACTAGCTTCTTCTCGCGATTTCGTCCGCGTGTTTTATGTAATGTGTCCTTCCCCAGTTAGCAAGCTACTTTTATGGCAAATTTATTTGCGATCGGTTCAGTGGTTTAGTCGTAAAAAAGTAAACAGACAGACAGGCATAGTTTTACTGTAACAACTTCGTGGATCCGTCATGGTATGAGACGCCAGAATTCCAATTTGACAAGAATAACTGTCAGAAAATCATATTACTCAACAGTCATCTAAATACCTTTTCGTTTAGTTATAAAGCACGAGGTGACATTGGCATACCCGTCTAAATGACTAAATAAGATCGGCATACTATACAACACATTTAGTATATTTTATCAACTGAGTATGAAGCACTCAGTTAAGTCGACTCTGTAAATAAACAAAGAAGTGTCCCATCCATTACGCGATTAGGGCCCCGCAGCCGCTGGCTAGCCGAGCCGCTTTCACCACTCCGAATACAACAAAGGAACACTGATTTCATTTATCCCGGACCGGGGTTGCTAGGTGATTTTTCCAAGAATATCGAAATAAAATAAATTTGACAAGAATTTTTAACTTAAAAATTAAAGTGGCGAATGAGTTGAGTTTAACTTTTTTTATAAAGGGATTTTACTTTGATAGTCATGTAATATTAGCAATGATGATGATCTATGTATACTACTAGATGAGTAATTTTAAAATAAAACTTTTGCACAAATTTGTATGTCATAATGTAGAGTAATTGGTGACACTAGTATAATTTTGTTAGGTGACTAAAATAAAGTGCTCACTGTGAAAACCAAACGTAACAAAGAACTACAATAGGCCAAGGGACACCTCTAGATGGAACAATCGTGCGGAGTATGCGGGCAAGAGAGGTATTTAGCCCAAACTGTAACATACTCGCTTGGGGATACGCCAAGTCAGCTTGACGCATTTCGTTACTTTAAATCATTCATAATTCCCAGGAGAGCCCAATTATATTCAATTTACAGGTGCCTTTCCAAAAACTTTTTCAGAGGATCTAGTGAAACAAATTGCACCTAAGATTTTGATAGATGACATCATTTAAATAAACTTGTTTTCGTATCTTCTTTCTTAAAATGATTGAGCATAATAAATATTTTTATAAATTACATTCCTAGTCCTAGAGACAAGGTAAAACAATTGTTTTTTTTTAAGTTAAAATTGTTTTAACTTGTCTCTGCGAGTACCTAAAACAACACAACTATAAAACTGTATGCAAAATGACGTCGGAGTACATGTCACGTCAGGGTATTTTTTTAAATTTGTACATACTTATTATCATCGAAAACCTAAAGCAAGACCCTTTAATCAGAAAAGAGGTACCGTACAGGCTAATTAAAAAAACCAGGAAACCCGTGCTGTATGACATAAGTCTAGACGGAAGGGGCTTTGTGCGAGATTTCTAAGACGATGCCCACTGATATTACGCTAGCGTAGTATTTCTTTAACTGCAGGTTTGAGATTACATAATAGAGAATTAAGTAACTCCATGAGTTTTAAGCAATCCCTTGTTTAATTAATTAGTGTAACGTTCAAAAGTTCATTAACAGTGTAGAATAATGTCCAATTCAATTATAATTTTGTCAAGTGACGATATGGTCCAAGATATCAACACGCTAAACCTAAATGAGTCTATCAGAACACACCGATTGGTCCTGGATCCTTTACCACAAACAACACAAAAATATAGCTGTGTAGTGTAGGGATCCACAGATTCATTGTCAGTTTATTTAATCGTTTCTTATTTTCATATGTAAATTATCAGAAACCATAAAATGTATAGTAGATACAAAAACTAATATGTTTTTGGAAAATATTATGTTGCAAAACGTAGCAACACATATATCGCTCGCCGCCGCGCCGTCTTTGTTTTAAAATGGTTAAATTCTGTTAGTAGTTTTGTGGATTAACCAAACATTAAAATAAATTATTTTAAATAAAATAGAACACATCAATTTTAAAACAACTACGATATTTTAATTTGTTCGTCGAATAATCACACTATTCAACTATTAACACCAGGTTTGAAATTCCAAGGTCAAATTTTAGGAATCCGGTTTCGTAAAAATTCTTGGCTAAAGAAAGTAAAAGAAATAATTATGCTATAAACCCTTTAAATCTAAAAAAAACACAAAATCAAGTAAAAAAGACGAGTAAATTATTAAAAATGCCAACAAGAAACATAAACTAGAAATGAAAATGAAAAGACTGCAATAATTAGAAATTAACGTAAATATTTATTTAAGATCACACCTAGATGAGATTACCTCAGAACTAGGATGAGTATAGAAACGAGGCCTATGCTCAGCAGTCAGTGGGCTATTACAGGGTAAAACTGATGATAATGTACTCTACTTTTTACCATTGAGTTCGAGAAAACTTCTTAGGCGGTGATACTTTTAGTTAGATAACAGTCATTATAAATGCTATAATGAAACGGCTTATAAAGAAAGAAAGAAGGAATGAAAGAATGAAAGAAAGAAATAAATAAATTCTACTCTAGAATCTTTCGTTGCTTTCGGTATCCAACTCAGTCCCTCGAATGAAATTCCCTCTTTTTACACATGTTGTATATGTAATTTACTATTAATAAATAGTGCAAAATAATTTCATTTCACTGTGTATGATAAGACCCAAGAAACCTATAAATCTACCACTTTATGTAGGTACGCAACAACAAAATTTTGGCCAAAATAAGCAATAATTTAAATTTATATCAAATTTTATTGTAAATATAAATTAAAATACCATCTCAATAGACGACAGCCGAAGAGAAAAGATATATTTTTATTATTTTAGAAAGAAAATCTTAGTGCCTAAGCTATAGTAACCATCAATCAAATTATTCATAAAAGTTTAAAAGAAATTTTATAAAAGCCTTTTGTTATTCAGTTCTTAAATGAAATTACTGGTAACCAATGTTTTTTAACTATTACTTTTTTTTTTAAAGGACGAATATCTCGCTGTATCTAGAGAAACCATCTCAGGTTGCGTCTTTAATATAAAACTCACGCGCGTATTGAATCTCAGGGTCACATCTAAACCGTTGAATACAATAGAAATTACAATAAAAACATTCGACTTACTAAATATTAACCAGCTTTAAAAAATGGAGGAGATTATCAATTCGAATGTATATATAACTTTTTTATGGATGTTCAGCCATAACTTCTTTTTTCATAACCGATTTGGATGATTCTTTTTTTGTTAGGAAGGGGATACCATAAGTGTAGCCACATTTCAATTTTTTGTTAAAATTGACTTGTTCTCTTTCGCTTTCTTAGATAAATCCTCTTCTCAGGATCATATTTATCGAAAGTATAAACATTTGTTAACTCACTGTTTAAACTTGGAGTTACATAGATAGATAGAGAGAAAAAGTAGCACACAGACGTACAGTCCACCTGTGTGAAGCGGATGCTGCAGCCTAGAGATTATTTATAAACAACATTAAGAACAATGGTGTTTAAATGAAGCCAGTCACTCATAAGCGACCTCGTGAAGATTGGAATGGAACGTCTCGAATACCAGTGTATGTTGCTAGCCACACCCTTTAAAACAGAAGACGACAGCGCGAACACTGATTCTTTAGGGTAGAAATAGGTGTGGCGATGCTGTACAGGTTTCACAACTCGTTAACAATTTTTTTTCTCCTTCATATGCTTATCCCTTCATATAGACCAAAATGATGTAAAGTAAAGATAATTGACTATATTGTTAGCTATTAGAGCCTTGGAGCCGCAGACGGCATTTACAGCTTCACTGTGTCTTGAAGGCAAGCGCTTAAGGCACTCAGCCATGAAAGCGTGGCAACGTGCTCAAGGATGCCAAAAAGTGGCCGAACCTTTCGATGCAGTTAATTCGTGAACTAGCTAATTCCCTATCCATAGAAATTCCACGGAGGAAGGACATAAGGAGTAGGCATGTGTACATTATGTATTTAGTGATCTGTCAATATTTGTCTTACTAGTACAATAAAAAGGTCCCTTACAAAATCTATGCACCTGCGTGGTGTGCTGTGTGTGGTGCAGTGTAATATTGTCTGTTGGTAGCTAGTAATTGAAAGTACAGTGTCATTTGTATCGTGCGAGCAGTTGCTAGACTCAAGGGCTCCACACCGAGGGAACGGATCTAGGCTTGAGTTGACGCAGAAGAGGGTGGACGTGGCGGGTCCAAAATGATGACAGGTCTGATACCTGACTTAAAAGTTCACATGCCGAAACACACTTATAGTAGCTTAGCGACATATTTTCAACTTGAGTGTGGTATGTAGCCAGGCGAGCATTACAAAAATTTCTACCATCATGCTATGGTTTCATCACGATGACTTCTTTCACCGAAAGCTCAGGCTCATTGCAAGAGTTCCAACTCACGTCGATCGACGCGGTCTTCGTACACGCTACCTCTGAGCAATAATACAATATTGCTTAAATAATCTTTTTTTAAATTAAAACTCCATTGTATTCTATTCATTATCTCAATTTCGGAAGCAATTATTGCTTGGTACGTTTAAATATCGGGAATTTCTAATTAGTGGTCCTCCGAGAAGTTTTATAATTGGATGCTTATAGACGTACTTGATTAGGTGAGAGACACACTTAGAAAATTCAGCTTATAATAAAATTATTACTTATATGTTTGAACAATCATCTCGCAAAATTAGTTATTTTAGGTTTGAAAACACTAAAAACAAACCATTAAATCGTAAGCCAAGTTCCCTGCATCGCCTTGGACACGTGTTTGGAAGAACAGTTTGCGTTACAAATCCGTACGCGATTGGAGAACGCGTGTCTTAAATTGAAAACGAATTTGGAAAGGGAGGTAGCGTAAGAAACGCGTGCGTATTTCAAGACAATACTGCTTCCTATTGCACAGGGAAACGTAAATACGCGGCCGAGTAATAGGAATATATAGCCGACTGGGTCACGACCACTAAAGCGCATGTGATAAATCTATTACAGCAACTCTCTTTATTAAACAACCGACTAGGAGGATGTTACCTACTCAATTCGAATGTATTTGTTTAATGGATGTTCAGCCATAACTTCTTTGCTTACGAACCGATTTAGATGATTCTTTTTTTATTGAAAAGGATGGTTTTATTTTAATTTCATTGGCATTGGACCTTCGAATTCAAAGACACCATGAAACTCCTCCAAATCAATGAAGTTGGTTTTCTGTTTTTAAAATTGTCTTGTTGATTGTCTCGTTTCGGAAACCGCCAATGTATATCCAATTGCCGAGATTGCAGGACAGCATGACGACGATGATCGTCGATTCATTGTAGATTTCTCGGTGGTCGCCGTTGTTTTCGGATTGTAGTGAAAATTACGTCAGGCGCAGCCTCGTCACTGTCTTGCTACTATAAAAAAAAAAACATCGTATATAATATAATTTCATTCATATTTCACAGGGGTTTAAGTAATTTTTGTGTGCCCGCGTCTTTATTAATAAATCCATCGAAGCTTAATCTTGATTTATTTAAATAAATTTCGACCACTAATTGGTTGAGCAATAATTAATTCCAAATCCCATCGGAGGAGGAGTAGGTAATGAGAAAATTTTCTGACGAAATAAGTTGATAAAATTGTAAATTAGTCTCTCTTTTTTGCTTTATAGTCGAAATGGATTAATGAGGTTCTTTTGAAATAAAAATTCAACCACCGGATTGAAATTTTGCCATTAATAGGCATTACATTCAGTCACTAATGCTATGTAGATAATTTTAAAATAATCCAAGCAGTTTTATTCGTCCTTTACATATCACTGTTAAGACTTATGATAATTGTCTGTTGCAGTGGTGCGGAAACGAATCACGGAATCATAATGAATGATATGATGATGATAATAGAAATAATATTTTTAATGTTTGCATCTTTGCTTTTCTTAATTAAAAGTATTTCTATTTCAAAAAATAAAAAAAGTTTTATTTGACCCAACTGGATATTTCTACAGATAAATAGCTTCTTTCATTGTTTTGACTGACTCAAATCTGAAATCAATGTTACGTAATAAAAAGTGAAGATGACGTAAAAGATATACCTCACTTACCAACTAAATACTAAATACTAATTAATACCGACGCATTAATAAATAACCAGCTGATTCGCGAGAATATTTCGTAAAATATAGAATCTAAACCAGCCGTTCCTAAGCTTTTCAATATTGTTACCCCTATGATCTGTTAAGAAAACTCATTTTAAAACCCCACGCCCACCCCTTTTTAAAAATTTGATCGAAAAGATAACAACACATAAAAATTAAAAATACAAACAGTGTTAATCTTGTTATATTAAGTGAGCAATTCTTGTATATATATAATTGGTCTCTCAGAAACGGCTCCAACGATTTGGATAAAAAACTTTGTATTTAGATAATGTTTTACATTCCAAGTTTACATAAATAAGTGTTTATTTTTTTAATTGTAAGACACCAAGCAAAGCTCGGTACGCCCAGATTTTTATTCATAATAAATTGACCAAAAACCTATTAACCTACATGCCTAAGAATCTAAGGTCATTTTATATACATTTTGTTTTAAATGAAAAGTATAAATTTAATAATTAGTCCATGCCTACTATTGTCGCTGTACCTTTGCCATTTTAATGGAGAGTTTCGTGAGGACGGGAATCGATGAACTCTTTAAAAGCGTGTTTCATCGCCTTGGATTTGTAATTTTTCCCTCCTAAAAAGCTTTATTACCCCCCCCCCCCCTTTAGATTTTACCCCCGAGGGGCAACCTCCCTCAGGTTCAGAACCCAGGATCTAAACAATCGAACATTCGTCATTTTAGTTATACAAATTATTAACAAATGGCGATTGGCAAACTTTACTGTTGTCGCGTTCGATCGTAGTGTATAGTCGTACAAGTTCGTGCGCGATCGTCCCATATGAGAGACATATAGTTAAACTACTCAGCAGTCTAGTTTGCTATCTTACCCACCCAACACTGTTACCTACCTAGTAGAACTAACTTTTAATATTAAAAAAAAAAAGCTTTTTGTATTTTACTGTAAAGTATTTTAAAGGAAAATAATATAAAGGATAAGCCTGTACATTTTCCTTATATACTATATTTAAATAAGGATAAATATAACGTTATAAATATGTATTGCTTTTATTATAAATAACTACCTCTATCCGCGAATCCGTGCGCATGGATATCGGTAAATAAAATAAATTAATAGCAGTCGTAAAGCTACGTCAGTTACCGAGATAAAGAGTATCCTATGTCTCCTCATATGCTCTCTATGTTACAAGCTCTCTATGTGTTAAACTTCATATAAGCCTGGCGACGGGTTACTGTCCAGTTTTAGAGTTCATAGGTTCATTGATCCGATTGTTACTAAACATTACATTAAAGGATCAACCGCTGGGTTAATAAGAAGACGCTCTGAAAATTTCATCAAAATCGTTCCAGCCGTTTTGGAGTCCATTGGGGACAAACAAGATTCGACGCGGTGAAACCGGCACTGCTGGTAATTAATATTGATAAACCATTAGACTGTTCACCATGGAAGTTGGTAGATTTCAGTGTTTTTTGATGGCTTATAACATAACATACCACCACGCCACCCAAATAAAAGAAAAGACAATGTGTGAAGTATCTACTAAAAGTTCTCAAGTAAACAATTTCTACATAAAGTAATTGGCAAAATTATTATTGCTTACTATAGTCGTATGTATCATTGTCTTACTAATTATATTATTATTATTATTATATTCTTTATTGCACAAAAAAAAGTACAAATGGAAGACTTAATGCTAAAAAGCATTCTCTGCCAGTCTTCCAAGGGAGCAAGGGAAAGGTATATGCAAGGTGTGCATAATGTTAAGTAAAAAAAAAGTTTATAACGATTATTAAGATTATATATTATTAAGAAGTATTCAATTGCTCCAAGTAAAATCTACGTAGCGAATACTTGAAGGAATTTCGAGAGTTGGCCAGTTGGATATTGATAGGAAGCGAATTCCATAGTCGTGCTGCTGTAACGGCGAAGGATTGGTCGCGGAAATTAGTATGATGACTTGGTATACTGAGAATTAAAGAATGAGAAGACCTTAGCTGTCTATTACGCGTATCCGCGAGAGATTGAAAAAGTGTTTTTAAATATTTAGGGGATTTGGGATTATTAAGTACGGAGAAAAGAAGACAAAGTATTCTTATATTCCTACGTTGCCGAATAGGTAGCCATTTCAACCTGGCTCAGTATTCAGAAACATGATCAAACTTCCGAAGACGGAAGATGAAACGGATACAGTTATTGAGTAGACGATCAAATTTATTTAAGAGATCTTCTGAGAGGTCCAAGTAAGCAACGTCTGCGTAATCCAGAAGTGGTAGAAGAAGAGTATTCACTAGGGAAATCTTAGTATTAACAGGAAGAAAGTTTTTCAAACGCATGAGAGAGTGAAGAGAAGCAAAAAATTTTCTACTAACTTCCTTGACCTGGTCTGCCCAGCATAATTTAGTATCGAATATGATACCAAGATTTTTCACCGTAGTTGAGTAAGGAATGGTACATTTATTGTATTGAAGAGGAGTCAATGAATTAAAGTCTATTTTAGCAAGCTGTTTTGAGCTACCAATTACAATGGATTGACACTTAGTTGGATTAACATAAATCCCGTAAGATTCAGACCAGGAAAGTAAACTTGAGAGGTCCTTGTTTAAATTATTGATTATAGAAGGAAGATTCTTTATTTCGCAATGCAGATACAATTGCAGGTCATCAGCATAGAGATGGTAGTGGGATTGTAAAATAGGCGTAAGTAAGTTTATAAAAACAGAAAAAAGTAACGGAGAAAGAATGCCGCCTTGGGGAACACCAGCTTCTAGAGCACACCAATCTGATTCGCCATCATAGACGCGAACAGCCTGGTGACGATCTCGGAGATAAGAAAAAAACCATTCCAGTGCTAAGGGTGAAAACTGAAGACAAGAAAGAGCGGCAATCAGAAGATCGTGGTCAACAGCATTAAATGCATTGCTAAAATCAATAAGGACCAATACTGTGGCCATACCTTTTTCCATATTAGATCTAACATCTTCCGTGATCTTAAGCAGAGCAGTAGTAGTACTGTGGGCGGTTCGAAAGCCAGACTGAAATTGATTTAATAGATCGTTGTCAGTGAGGAAAGAAGTAACTTGTTTATTGACAATAGATTCCAAAATTTTGGAAAGGAAGGGAAGAATAGAGATAGGTCGAAAATGATTAGGAGCTGTGGGATTGATAACTTTAGAAAGCGGAACAATATAAGCATTCTTCCAAGAAGCTGGATAAATCCCCGTGGTTAAAGAAAAGTTTATGATAGAAGTCACACATGGGAGAATAAGCTTATAAATATATTGTAGCATGACACGACCAATATTATCACAACTCACAGCTTTGGAATTGAGAGTTAGGAATATTTTTGTAATTTCATCTTCACTAGTAGGGGAAAACTCAAACTGCTCAATCTGAGGACGGGGTAAACAAGCAAGAAATTTAAGAGTAAGATTTTTAACATTCAGTGTAAGCTTAGTAGCACTTGCAAAATGTTAATTAACAAGTTCAAGTCAATAGGAATTTTATCGTCCCTATTCAAGGGTTTGGATAGTCCGAGCGACTTTAGAAATTTCTATAAGCAAGCAGGTGTGGATACTTCAAGTTGCTTATAAATATAGCGACGTTTGGCGGTCCGGCACAGAAGATTACATCTGTTCCTTAAGGCCTTGTACAGCACCCAATTTTCATCAGACCTGTGACATTTGAACTTACGAAATGCACGATCACGCTTTAACATTGCCCTACTTATTGGATCTGAAAACCAAGGAGCAGGACGATGCTTGATTTTTATGGGACGAACTGGGGCATGACGGTAAAAAGATCAACAACAGTATTGTTCAGGAAATGTAGCTTCTCATCTACTGTAGACAGAGTTTCTACCGCTGCCCAATCAATGTTAGCAGCGTCACTAAGGAGCTTATCGGTGTTCATACGGCCAAAATTTCTTTGAGAGAGAATTATAAGTTTAGGTTTAGGTGTTTTAATCTTAAAGGAGGCATATATCAAATCATGGTGCGAGAAGGCTGGCGCCAAATGTTGCCCATAACTAAATAAGAGATTGGTGTCCGAAGTTATCATCAAATCTAAGAGAGAATCAGAGTTACTAGAGTGGTGCGTGGGTGCTAAATCTAAAATAATAAAACTAGTAGATTCGAGAATCGATCGTAATTTGAGGCATCTGGAATCATTACGAAGCAGGCACGTGTTGAAATCACCCATAATGAATATACGGTTATAATTTGCCATAAGATTCTCAAAATGCAGTTCCAGTTCGGAGAAGTAGTTAACTGCTGGAGGACAGTACACTACACCAATAGCAAACTTAAGACCTAAGTCAATTTCAAGAAAGAGAAATTAACACGAAGCGTTGTTGCTAGAAGTGGAACTCAAAATAATTTTAAAGGGATAAATTCTTTTCAAGTAGATTGCAACGCCACCACCTCCCTTACCAGTGCGGTCGTTTCTGACAAGTATATAGTCTGGAATAGAATATAAAGAAGATGGAAGCGACGGCTTTAGCCATGACTCAGAGACCAGTACAGCGTGTATCAGTGAAGAATCAAAAGTGTCCAAGATATCATCGTAATGACATGGGATACTCTGTGCGTTTATATGACATACATTGAAATTTTTGGGGCAATTATACGTTTTTATGTTTTAGAAAGACGAAAATTGCTAAGAAATTTCAGATAAATTATTAACGATGAATTTCCGCAAAGTAATGCCTTCGTCAATCAAATAACAAAAATTAATATATCAGTAAAAAATAGATGAAATAAGTAATAAAATAGATAACTAAAAGCCTTCACATTTGATAAGCTTCATAGTCATTTATTCTTAGCTCATAGCTTCTCATAGCTTGTGTTTAAGATCACAAACTTTATACAACAAAGGTGGCCAATAAGCATACGGTCCACTTGATTGTAAGCTATTACCCTAGTCTATTTAATATACTTTTCCTCTATGTCCCGTTATTTTTTTCATCCATAAACAATTTAAAATACCAAATAAAATACCATCGCGACTGATAAAATCGAATACTCGCCGAAGGGTTAGGCAGAGGTGTATTAATGTACACGCACAGATTGTCGCGTATGTTTTTAGGTCCCATGTAATAGAGGGCGAGCCTATTGCCATTGATCGGGCACAAAGCCAAACTTCGAGCGGCTGGAAAACCCAATAATATTTTGCTCGACCTGCAAATCGAACCCAGGACCTCGAGCATAGCAGTCAGTCTTTATGTTTTTTAGATAATATCTGTATGATTGTTAAAGTATTGGAAGTGGGGTATTATCAAAGCTTATAGGTACGGGGTACGGAGGTGAGGTGGGGTGTTTAAATTCGTTTTCTAAGATTATTAATAAGAGCAAGATTGGTTTTAAATTAATTATAATATTTCCAACGATTACATTGATGAAAAAAGATAAAGAAGAAAAAAATATATATTGTGACATGACAATGTATAAAATTTAAAAAAAAATCAATTATAACTAAAAAGGTTTCTTCCGATGCTTAAACATGGGGTTTTATTTAGTTGCTGTTTTTAATTCCCGAAATATGGCACATGGACCAAGTCGCAGGCACAGCTTGTTTCAATATATTACCATTATTGACTTGTAATTAAGTAAAATGTTTTAACCTCATGAAATTAGGTAAAGTAAAAGAATAGAATTTAACGATTACAAGACATCTTTTAACGAAAACGGAAAACCAGTTGGTATCGTGTACGGATTCCGCGTCGATCGATGTAAGCTCAAATCCTCGTATTGATTGATCCTGAGCTTTCGGTGAAGAAAAACATCATGATGAAACCATAGCATGGTGGTAGGGTATTTTCTAATGCCCACCTGACTGACTATCACCCTCAAGTTGAAAATCTGTCGCCAAACACCAATAGGTATGTTCCGGCAGCTACACTTGAGAGCAAATCTTCCACTAGGTTTAGCGTGCTACCATCTTGGGCTACATCGTCGCTTAAGATAAGGTGAGATTGTGATGATGGAGATCATTAAGACTTGGCACGTGATTTACAGCATGTTTTTTTGGGATGTATTTTCCTTTAAACAGCGAGTTATAGATATAATCCATATATTAATACGTGAAGGAAAAGCTTTCTACCCTTTTTTAAGCGTATCGTGTGCACAGTGACTGTGTGATTTGGCATGGTTGAAGATAATATGTAGAAGGAGTGCAGAAATGTAAAATTTATCTATAATATCTGTTACTAATTAATATACAAAGTGTCCAGAAAGGGTATCAGGTATTTGTAAGTTCAATGAAACAAAAATTATTTGTATGCAATAAAAAAGTTTATTGTTTATTATTAACATATGAATTGGAGAATTATATGGAAAAGATGATGTTATCCAAATGATGACCGTTACGTTGCTGGCACTCTTCTAAACAGAAACGAAGATTGGCGATAACACGTTGACACATAGCTATCGATATTGCTGCCTTTTCTGACCTGATGTTTTGCTTTAACTGGGTTAGATTCGTCGGATTGTTTTGATAAACCTTACTTTTAAGATATCCCCATGCAAAATAGTCAAGCGGGCTAAGGTCGGGGCTTCTGGGAGGCCAGTTGATGTTACCCCTTCGCGAAATGACTTTATTAGGGAATAATTCGTTAACAACTTCCATTGAGTCATTTGAGGTATGGCAAATGGCCCTATCTTGCTGGAACCACGTTCTTGAGTTGAAACCTGCAAACTCCTGCAACTCTGGGACCAAAAAATTTCGCAACATATCGCAATAACGGTCACTATTCACATTAATTGCTCGGCCTCGTTGATCTTCATGAAAATAAGGACCAATTATGCCTTTAGCAGACATAGCGGCCCAAACAACGACCTTTGGGCTATGCAGGGGTCGTTCATGCTTTCATCTCGGATTCTCCACTGCCCAGTGCCGACAATTCTGGTTATTAACATGATCATTCAGGTGAAAATTTGCTTCCTCACTGAACAGTATGTTGTTAAAGTTGTTAAATCGCTGCAGCATTTCGTTCGCAAAATGCAGTCGATTAGCATAGTCCGTATCCTTCAATTCTTGAACCAATTGAATTTTATAGGCTTTTAGATGTAAGTCTTTCTTTAAAATCGAATGTAAAGACGAGTTTTTGATGTTCAACGCTTGGCTTAGCTTTCGGATGGATAAAGACGGATTTTGACGAACCGTCGCCTCAACTTCTTCAATTGTTTCTTCATCGCGAACTGAACGAGGACGACCAGAGTTTTGAATTTTAACTGTTGCACCTGTATTCTCGAATATCCTGATCCATTTCCTAATGCTATCGTCACTTGGCGCGTGGTGTGTACGATATTCCGCACGATAGAGACGTTGAGCAGTCACTATTGAATCACCATTACGATAATACGCTCGTACGCAAAATGCGCGATGCGTCCCCGAGTACAGTTCCATCGTGACTAAAACTCCACAAAATGGCGGACGCCGCGAACCCCTCCCCGCACCCTTTAGACACCCCATTTCGAATATGGCGCGAAAACAAATACCCGATACCCTTTCTGGACACCTTGTATTAAAGGAAATAAATGAATACTGCGAATCCTAACCCGATAAGTACCATTGAACTTAGACCCACCAAAATATTGACATTGTCACTCAACGAAAAGTGACAGCAAGTGATGTAGATAATACTCGTTGTTTAGGTTCATAAATAATGCAAATGTCAAAGAGAAAATAGTCTATGATTAAAAAGTCGCTGGTCGAATTTCGACCTTAGGGTGATCGCTAGTAGATAAAAAATGGATATGATTGGATAAAATATTTAATATATGTATAACATAAGTATATCATAAAATATTTTTTCACAGATTTCCGCCTGCGCACGCCGTTTATAATTCTTATCACATGTTTTTTTTCCTCTCCTTCGCCTGTTGTATGTGTTCTACAAACTGTATAACGGACCGTACTTCGAGAAATTGTTCGATGTAATGCCATTCATCCAGATCATCGCACGACTCGCCATCGGTAGGGAGATCATCCTCATATGTTAGAACCTAAATGGCTGCGGAAAGTCTGCTTTCAGATGAGTATCTTCCAGCGAACACACCAAATGTGGAATAAGATTTTGTGGGCTGTTGATGTGATGTTTTGGTGTTATAAGCATCTATAAATTTCAGTGACAGTTTACCATAAGGCGGATCAGACGCTACTTTGCTACCGCCTTAGAAAAAAACAAAAAAAAAACATTGCCTCATATGTCAAAAGGAAGCCGAATTAAATTTTCCCTAAGGCACGAGGTTCGTCGAAGGCTTGCGGGACCGTAATTGCTCTTGGTGGTTGTTGCTATAAAATTTCGCCTAAAAGCAAACAGTAATAAAAAGAAAGAAAATTATCGTTTACAGAGAAAGGTTCGCGGAAACGGGCTTGAGGTGTGGTGTCAGTGTTCACGATATATTCATTAAAATTGTTCCTCTGTTTAATTTGCGTATATGAGATTTTTTTATTTCTATACAATGACTATGCACTTCAGTTTTTTTCATACTAAAGCTCTGATTTTTTAATGATATTTAATGACAAATATAAATGTGTCCTTAAAAGTAGGTTAAATGTATGTTAATGAATGTGTATTTTACTTACTATACATTGTAACAAGCTAAATAACAATTACAAGTAAGTTTTTCCTAAATGTAACAATCTGTATTAAGATAATAGGTTTGTATCTAGGTAATAGATAATTTTGTCTCGAATCTTCTTTCCGTCTCGAATATGCGGTGTATCAAACAAATTTTAACAAAAATAAAAACTAACTTAAATGATTTTGAAGAGTTCCCTTGTGTATCTTCGAAGTTGAAAGTCCGATATCAATAAAATTAAAATGGAACCACCCTTGAGGTATCCTCTATTTAACAGAAAAAAGAATCATCCAGATCGATTCATGAACAATATAGTTATTGCTGAACATTCATTAAAAAAAACATTCGAATTGAGTAACCTCCGTCTTTTTTTGAAGTTCGCTATAATGTTATTATGAAATGAGTATTTAAATTATGCGAGCTTTGGAGTGGAGAGCGCTTTTAGGCAAGTGTCGGATGCCCCCCTACAACATGAAGTGATATTTGTGCAGGATGGCAGAATTCAACTGGATGCGAAGGATCTCAAGACTGGGTCCCGGTAGTGATCTTAGGGGGAGGCCTATATCCAGCAGTTGATAAACATGATTTTGCTAACATGATAGCTGTTACTTAAATTGTTTACATAATATAATGTGTAAAATATTCGCATGGGTCAGCTAGAAGTATTTTAATTATGTATATACTAGCTGTGCCAGCGGCTGCGCTCGCGTGGTATAGAGAATATCGTCGATAGGGCATTCGCACGTATCGTATAAACCTCGCTCCCGGTTATTTCAACAACAAATATGCTGATTGTGGATGATCCTTAGACATATTTGCTCTTGCTGACTTTTTTGTAGGACTTTTTAAGGTTTACAATTATGTAATACATTAATTTCATATATCTTTTATGGTTTACTAAGTGTGAGCCATTTAAGCATCAGAATTGATTCACACACTGCAGCTATTCTCGTATTAATTTATTTACGCTGATATACTTAGATATAAATGTAGAATAGTGAATATGTAGTAAAGAGATAGAAACGTTCAGTACAAATTTTGAGAGGAGAGCGCGCGGCGCCCAGTCGGAACGACCAGACGCGACGCCAGTCGAATGGCACTTCGCGACATCCCATCAAAATACGCCATTAGATGTGTCACATCCATCACGTAAAAATAAATATAAAATCGCTTACAGTCAATCGTTCCTATTTAACAGGCACACGAAAAAAACAACATCGACCAAAACTTCATAATGTAGGTACTACTCTCTATAAATTAATTTCTTCCTACAAACATTTTTTGTAGTGGTATATTTATAAGCAGATACGCACCATCTTGGACACCATCGTCACATAACGTCAAGTAAGATTATGGCCTTAACGCTAAAAATATAAACAATAATTTCACAAGACACTCGGTCATTGTGAAATAAATATTAAAAACAATAACTTAAAATAACAACAAGAAAGACACAATTAAATTATAATGAAATTAACTCGATAATTTCAATTACTATCATTAATACCCCATTTAAAGCTTACTGTACGAATATTTTTGAGGTCATATACCCTTTTAGATTGTAACTTAGTACGCCTACTCTCAAAATAATTCATTAATTTAAATTAATTACATGGTACTTAAATTATGTTTTTTTTGTTAATTTATTATTGGTAATGTACGTAACACTACATAAGATTATTGTAAATTTATAATCTTCGCAATATTGTGTCTCATATTTTCCTCTCTGGTTTATTTCAGGCATGTTCCATAGATTGGTGGTACCTATATGAGTCAAGTGGACTTCCTATTTTCCTTAAGAACATAGACATAAATCTTATAAACCGTTGTAGATATTTTAATAAAAAATTCAAGAGTTATTGATTAAAAAAAGTTTATTTATATTATCAAAATTTCAACAGACTTCAAAAAAAAAGACGGAGGTATCAATTCAAATGTATATTCTTTTATGGAAGTTCAGCCATAACTTCTTTGTTTATGAACCAACTTGGATGATTAATTTTTCGTTGGATAGGGGATACGTCAAGGGTTATCATTTTCATTGGAATTGAGCCTTGAACTTCGAAGATACACCAGAAAACTTCTCAAAATCATTGAAGTCGGTTTTCATTTCTTTTTCATTAAAAATTGTCTTGTTAATTTACTTTTAGATAACCATGAAAATTTAAATAACTTCTCAAAAAGATAATTAAGTTTCTTTTTACCCGACTGCGAAAAAGGAGGGTTATGTCTATTTCTTTGGCACGCTCTGTAGCCTAAACGGCTTGATGGATTTTAGCATACGAGGTGTCGTTAGATACGTCATAATTATGGCAATGACATAAGCTATATTATAATATTTAAATACGTCGTCTGGGAATCAAATAAAAAACAAAAAAAGAATCTTTTTTTTTTTGTGAAGTGTTTTTTTTTTGTTTCACCGCTCGCGATAAAATTTAATGCGCGCCTCAAGCTTAATCAAAATCAAAATCAAAAATAGTTTATTAAATTTAAGCTCTAAGAAGGCACTACAAATGTCAAAACACTACGATCGGTTTGGGAAACATCGCCAAGAAACACGATCACATTTATCAATAATTACTTTTTCTTACTGTTTAGATATGTTTACAGATTCTTTTAATAAAATGATATTGTTAACGATAAATCTATACTTATTAGACACCTAAATAACGTAAAATTACTATAAGTATTAGATACTATCCAAATCACCGCCAGAAGGAAAAGTACCAAGAAGGCTGGCCGCATTACCACATTGTATAACAATGCTTATTCGTTGACCGAGGTATTATTAGCTAGCCTAGTCGACTTGCGAGTTATGTAAAGGGCTGTGTGCACTTGGTCCCCATGGACTTAAGGTTTCGACTCCAAATGGCACAAATATGTAGCCCCTATCAAGGGCTGTATACTTGCGCTACTTAAAGTCCTCTGCTGAGGCAGCTGCTGCGCTAGCATTTGAACAAAAATCTGGAAGATGGGACGGTGAACAATATCTACGCAAGAGGCATCCCATACTTAGGACCGGCCCACCTTCCTTGGCATGAGCGTCATACCGTCGGGTCTTTTGCTATCGTCACGCACTAAACCGACTGGTTCCAACGTTGCTAACACATGACGCTTGTAAAAGCCCGACGTAATACGTCATTGCGTGGCGCGAGATACGACCCGTGCTCTTAGGGCCATACAGTTATGTATTAATTTTATTATTTTACTTGATATACCGAAAGGGAGTCACTTCCATACATTACTATCATTAAACCTTGCTTGAAATGGACCTTGAAATGATTGTGATAATAAAAAAACACTGGACGAAATGAAATACAGTGAAAAGCAATTAAACTGAATACGTCTGACAAACTAAAACGCACTGGACTCGCCACCGTTAAATTGCCATCGTATAGTGAAAAGCCTACAATACGTCACCATCGACAACCCATTCACTGCGCTTGCGAAATAATGGCATCACCACTTTTAACAGTAACTTTGCACTCTAATCTCCACCTTACTCCCGTTGCAATAAATATTAAATAAACCGCATAATATAAATTTGTATCCATCACAAAAGTACCATTTTAAATAGACCTACGTTTTACCAGGCAAGCTCCGCGATGCGCTTTGCAATGTAAGGACGTGAACGCTTATGAGAGATCGAGACTAAATGGACGTTTAAAGAAACACATCACACGTCAGCGAAATTGCAACGATGGACGAGAACAAAGTACATGTAGTTAAAACGGGGTTGTACAATAGTCTCCATCGATATTAGCCGATGCTCCCCCGTACACTCAAAATGGCGACCGTGAAGCATCATTGAACTACTGTAGTCATGTGTTTTATTTAGACATGAATTACCAATGTCGATTACATAAATGGAATTTCAATTTCTATTAATTTTTTTTTTTCAATAGGCTCGCCCCCTATTACATTGGACCTAAAAACATACTCGGCGAATTGTGGATGTACAATTAGTAAACCTCTGCCTAACCCTTCGGGGAATACAGGCGTGATGGTATGTATAATTTTTTTTAAAGTATTGTTAATAATTTTTATAGCTAATCACTTTGTTTTTTTTTTTTAGAACTGACTATACTGTTAGCCTCAGGGGCCCAGGAGCCTCTGACGGCTTTTACAGCTTCACCGGACTTGGGGGCGAGAGCTTAGGGCACTCAGCCGCGAATCAATTTGGACATAAAATAATAATAATACTGTATATTATATGTCAGTATATTAATACTGACTTTATACAAAATTTCATTAAAATGCGTTGAGAATATATTTTTAAAAATCTCACACCTGACATTGGCAAAATTGCCTACATAGGCAGGAAGCAAAAATTTAAAAAAGACAATAATAATGGGCCCTGAAGTCTCAGACGGCTTCGGCAGCTTCACCGTGGCTATGAAATAAACTTTTGTTATGATTTCTTACATAGTAAGTATTATTGATCATTTGTATAACCTACTAATTTTGAAGAAATAACAATTATGACTATAAACTTCCCGAGTATCTCATTAAAATTATTAAAGTCCTTTTTGAGTTTATGGGGAATGTGAAGAACAGGATGTAGAGTTCCACATCCACCATGGAAAAGGGAGGATCTTCCGCCAGACGGGCGTTATGTCTGACGGGCTACTACTACGGCTAGTCGGGTTCTTGTATATATGTATGTTCAATTGTTGGGTTAATTTTAATATCGCGACGTAGGATGCGTCAGTTCTTAGTTCGTATGTGGCGAGATAGATGTCGTCGCTACAATCAAATTTAACATACTCAATTCGAGCCTATAGAATAGATACTTATGACTAAAAATTTAAAAAAAACAATGCACAAAAATAACTACAGTTTTTTTTTTTTTTTTTTAATTGGTGGGGTAATAAACCCCCACCCCCCTAAAAGCCTCTAACACAAATCAGAGAACGATGGTGCTATAAATAATTTCTTATAACTAGTTACAAAATTCTTACAATAATTCCAACAATACAAAAATGTCAAATACAAATTTAAATAAAGTAAAATTTTGTACAACAATAATAACTTAACCCAAATTTGTAAAGTAAAATTTATAAATGGTATAATGTAAATAATAAGATCTCCATCAACAGACACAATTTCTACACATATCACAACACGACATACACAGAATACATGAAAATCAAAAATCGGCAAATTAAACTAAGCAAAGAAGAATAAATCTGGTTTTATTTATTTCTCCTGTTGGCGACTTTAACTATCTTTTCAATAAATTCTAAGAAGTGCCCCCTTATCTGGTCGTCCGCCACCAAAGTGTGCAATGTGACCCTATCGATCTTATGGCCAACTACAGGTTCAATATTAATATATTATTTATTTAATATCATCCATAAAACTTATCCACTCTAATATCTTCGAAAGTTATAGTAAAGTGTAGGGAATACAATAAAAATAAGTATAGAAACAAATGAAGACAAACTTTTGGTCTATTTACTCTTAATGTATCTTCAAAACCTAA